>JBBJLR010000013.1:1553551-1585383 GCA_037577145.1 Brachypetersius gabonensis
ATATTTCTTCTATTCATTTGAGGTAAGTTAAGGGAATGAAACAATTCTTAGTGAAAAATCGATGTGTCCTAATTAACTAATAAATTATTCTATTCTATTTGAATTAAGAAAACAAATTATGATCCCAAACATATTTATCAATGCCCTGCGGTGAACTGGCACCCCACCCGATGTGGGTCCCTGCCTTGTGTCCGTTGACCCATGGATAGACTCCAGGTACCAGCAACCCTTGTGTGGATTAAGTGAGTATAGAAAATGAGTTGAGGTATATTTAACTCATTTTAAGTGAGCATAAGCGTATAGGAAAATTTAAGGAGCCATCATTGATTTCTTGCTCGCTGGTGTATAAAAGTCATCCATTGGTGTGGGAAAGATTCAAGAGTGTTCTGTTTCAATAAGGCAAAAGTGTGTTGACAAATGAGGAAATGGATACAAGAAAAAAGCTGCTTAACTTGAAATGCCCACATTAAGAATCTGGGCAGTCATTAAGACGTTTCAGAAATTCACAACCCTGGAGGAGGACACAAGGCTAGTTTGTCAACAGTGAAAAGAAAATCAGCAAAGATCACAGCTCTTCCAGCAGGACAACAATCTAAAGCACACCTCGAAATCCACTCAAAATGGTTCAATGAACATAAAATCAAGTTTTTACCATGAGCAAAACAGTCTGACCTAAAACTAACTGGAAACCTGTAGACAGTTTGCACTGTTACTGGGAAACAATCCTTAGAATGTAATAATTCATGGGTACATTCACAACACATGGCTGTGTACGAAGAATAGAAAAAAAGCTGAATTCTTGATATTTCTTGAATTTGCTTGGTAAATTCATCATTTTACCTACAAATACTATATTATTCAATGCACGTACATGAAGTAGTGACACAAAGTAGCCTGTCTTTAGAAACCAGTGATGAGTGGATCAGCTGGGATCGAAGGTTCCAAACTGGTTTGCATACTGGCGTAGATTACAGTACAGGGAATGAGTGTTATGAATGTGTCTTTATTCAGTGGAGTAAGTGTGAATGAGGACAGGCAGCTCAGAGTCAAACCATAGAACAAAAGCATATCTGAAACCTCCAGTGTTGGCATCTTGCTTAGTCAATTTGAATTCTTCATTTTGTTCACTTTTTACTTCTTCTTTTGGAACTTTTACATGATGGTAGAGTTCTGGACTCACGCTTTTTCCATAGTGGCCGTCATGCTGATCCTAGCTGGCCTGCCAGCCAAGGCTACAGTGGAGCTGACTCTTTCTCCAGAATGCCGAGAGTTCCTGTACATGGGCACAGCACCAGTGGGGCTGGAGGACCGCTCTCTGGTTAAAATCTGCCAGCGCTACAAGAACAAACCTCGCTTTGTGACCCTGTACAACACCAAGGACCATGTCCCAGTCTACTCTGCGTACACTTTCAAACGCTCTGATGGCGAGAAGAAAGTGGACGTGCCCTGGATGTACGAGCCTCAAGTAAGTGATATCTTCAGTTCTTGGTATGTCATAGCTATCTCTCCTCAGTATGCAATGAGACAGTGTTGTGTTAGTCAAGACATTTGCACTCTTATAGTAACAGCTTAAAAACATGAACAAAATGTTAAACAAGCTGTGTTTTCCAGAGTGCCTTATTATATACATGCATAATTCCACTACTTTTGAGCCAAAGATCATTTCAGTTGAACTATTTTGAGAAGAATGATTGTAAAGAACAAAGAGCTATTTAGGAAACTTTGTTTTTGTACAGATTTGGGCTGATGATAGTTTCTAACTCCTGCAATTCTCCATTTCTGTAACCCTTTCATTCTGTTTTGATGAGCAGCTGTCCACCTCTGCAGATACAGGGGAGATGCAACAGTTCCCCCGTGGCTACATGCACCAGAACTTTGAGGACGCCCAGGCTGTGCTGGAGGACTACGCTAACGCTGTTCTTTACGAGCGTGGACACCTGAACCCTGATGAGCACCAGGCCAATCCTGATGACAAAGCGGCCACCTACACACTAACCAACGTAGTGCCGCAGGTCCAAGAGTTCCACAGAGGCCCCTGGAAGGCCCAAGAACACATCATCCGCCGTAGGCTCAACAATTACTGCAGGGGCACGGCCTACATGGTCACCGGCATCACCACCTCCGGAAACATGATCCGCAGACACAACATCGACCGGGTGGCGATCCCCACATACCTGTGGTCAGCCTACTGCTGCATTGACTATGACCACAACGCACCGTACGACGAGCGCTACAAATTCCCTGCCTTCGCCTACTACGGACTCAATGAGAAAGAAAACAACCAGATCTTGGAGGTGACTGTCACCAAGCTCGAAGAGTTCCTGAAGAAGTCCACTTTCGCAGACAAGAACTTCCAAATATTTGTTGACGACTGTGTGCCTCCTGGATCAGCCTAGTTCTGCCCAGTCATAGTTTTAACTCTACATAGAAATGCAGATTACTGACTGTACATGTTAGTTCATTAATATTAGTTCCACAAACTATATTTAACTGTTTCATTGCACATGTAAGATTGGGTTCATAATGAATAATTCCCATATTAGATTTTCTTACAACACATGTATGTACAGGTATATATTGGTGCAAAAGGACTGCTATATTACCTTTGCTACTAACGTATTGTTTATATTACAAATAAAAAATTCGCAATTTGCCAACCTTATTCTTGTTAACATCATTCCTCTCTAAAACATACATACAGTGAAACATGACTTTTTCACTGTAGCCTGAAAAATGGTTCTTTAAAGTTTCTTCTGTTGAACAATAGGTCTATGTACAATTGTGAACACTTAATGAACCACCGATTGTATAAATCTTTTTTTATGTTAAATTATCAGTGAAAACCAGCTGTTAATGATTCTTTAAAACATAGATTTCCAACCCTGGTCCTACAGCTCATCTGCCCTGTACATTTTAGTGCTTTTATGCTTTAACACACTCACTTCAACACAGTAAGACTGTTTAGTTGTACTGGAAGTGTTGGGAGGAGAAAAAGAACAAAACTGCAGAGCATGGGGGTCCGGGACCAGGGTTGGGAACTCATGCAGTAGAGAACTTTTTCAAATTCATGGTACTATACAGAACAATTTTGATAAAAAAAAACTACAGTCACAATATAAAGACAAAGGTAACTTGTCATAGTGTAAGTAGTCATAGTGTATTTGTAAATTTGAAGCCGTACCTGGTTTTAGCTTTTACCATTCAGATTTTGTGGACTGTGAATTATTTTGTCTAGTGCAAAAGTATCAGAGGGTAACACTGCATGAATACTTGTAAAGGTACAGTGCTGTGGGTTGCCAGGAACGCTATTAGCTACTGATTTGAATGGAACATACACTATAATTGAAATGTACACAGAGGTTTATTATTACATGTAGTTCAGTTAAACATTTGCCTACATACAGTATTCATAAGCACAGAAGACCAAAGCATACAACTTCACACATTCTTTATACAAATACTGGATAATTAGTAAACTGATATATATAATAGCGAATATATGTAGAGAGATAAATGTGTAGTTGTTTGTGAATGCCCTGTAATGAAAGTCTATCAGCTCTTTAGTCACGGTGCTATTCTCTTAGCCAAGCGATTAAACTGCTCAAATTTCAGTTTGCTTATAATTTACATACACACTGGCAAATGAGCTCTTGCCTTCAAAGAGAACCTCTGATAACAGTTGAAATAAGCCAATCATTTTATGCTCCCTTCACCTACCAGGGGAGAATGAGTACACCTGACACTGACCGACTGTAGACAGAGTACGGAGATAGAGAGTGGCAATAGTTTTTACATACACTTCTGTCATTTTACCAGTAGCTCTAGCTCAGGGAACCCGAGTCCTTAGTTAAAGAACTAGAACTCAGCTGCATATCATGAGGCTCGCTCTCTCGCATTGGGTCTCGTGCACAGTTTTTCTCTTCCAGCTGTCTTTTCTGACTGTGTACATACAGGCTGGTGTCGTGGATGACTTCAACCATGTTGAGCGCTGTAAGGACTCTCTCTACATGGGCACTCCGCCTCGAGGCTACCTTAGCAACTCTCTAAGGAAGATTTGTCAACGTTACGAAGACAAACCTCGCTTTGTCACCCTATATGACCCCCAGAAACACATCCCCGTCTACTCGGCCTACACTTTTAAGAAGTCTGACGGGGAGAAAAGAGTGGATTTTCCCTGGATGTTTGAGCCACAGGTGAGTGTGCCTGCCATGATGTGAACATTTTTAATATAATGCAGTAGAGGCCTTGAAAAAGACATCATGGACACTATTAAACTTTCCATGTTGCTCACTCACTGTGGTGATTTTTACAGAATTTGCATTGCACAGTGGGTCTTCCCTTACGTTTGAAATTACATACATTAAATATTTCCACAGAATTCCATATGTTTATATTTTCATTCCTAATTCTAACATTCTTTCCATGTTTTGTATATATTTGGTTTACTTTCTGTGGATATCACCCATTCCTCTTTTCATTTTGCTTTAAAGACATTCCATCTTACTCTTTGTTAACATCTGTTCTCCTGTGTGTAGTTGGCTTCTGATAAGAGCAGCAGTAACATGGAGTCCTTCCCCCAGTCTTCACACATGCATAAAAACTTCGAGGACACACAGGCTGTGTTGGAGGACTACGCTGATGTGGTCCAGTATGAGCGTGGCCAGCTGAACCCTGACCAGCACCAAGCAGACCCACTGGACAAGGCTGCCACTTACACTCTGACCAATGTGGTGCCTCAGATTAAAGACTTCAGCGTTGGGCCCTGGGCCGCACACGAGCAGCTCATCCGCAAGCGCCTCAACAACTACTGCCACGGAGCAGCCTACATCCTCACAGGGGTCACAACCTCTGGCAACATGATCCGCCGTGACAACTTAGACCGCGTAGCCATTCCTGAGTACATGTGGACTGCTTATTGCTGCACTGACTATGACCATAATGCACCTTATTCCGAACGCTACAAGTTCCCAGTGTTTGGTGCCTATGGGCTTAATGACCGTGTCAGCAATAACATGGTGGAAGTTCCTGTTAAGAATCTGGAAAAGTTTCTAAGAGGCAAAATGGAAGTGGACAAAAACTTCCAGATCTTCTATAATGACTGTGTGCCTGACTTGTGAGGTTTATTTAAATACTGTTCACAGTTTGGTTTTTTTTTTTATTTAAGATTGTTTTATTATTATGCATTTTTTGTATAAAATACTGCATACTTGAAGCATTTTAACCTTGGAAAGTCAGCTTTGGCAGCTTGCACAAAACTATACGTCACAAAAACTCGGGGCCCAATATATCATTCAAGTTCCACTTACATCTTAATCTTTGCCTTTGATCACTAACTGCATTTGCATGTTTGCCTGAGGGAAACTGTATTGCGTGATATGAATGAATTAACTTTTCTCAGACTGTTTCTTCACTGTTATATGACAAGTCTGGTTATCTAATAGGAATACTAGTAATACCAATGTAGGCTATTTCAAACATTCTCTTGTGGGATTTGTACTGAACTATTGTATTGTACTGAACTATTACAGAACCTGTTCTAAAAGTCTTGTAGGTTTTGTTCAAAATTTTAATGTGGTTATTTAATAAACCTACTGAGTACAGCTTCATAGTCAATTACTTATTGTCTCAAACATAAGAGTGGAAAGTTTTTAGTTTTGCCATATGTTAATATGAATTATGATAAATGAAAGTGTGCTATATTGACCAGAAGAGGGCATAAGAGTTTCAACCTGAAGCTCCGGTTAGGACTCTATGAATCTGCCCTGCAGTGTAACTTCAGGAGTGAATGTTGTCCAGTATGATATCAAGTCTGCTTGATATTTTTACAATCTTGCATATAGGGAGTCACTAGTTAACTACATATCCAGTTGGTGACAGCATATCTGCTCTGTTTTTTTCCCACCAAACCAAGCTGGTAAACTCCAGCTCTAGAGGCTTTATATCCATCAGTGATTTTTCTGCTCAAACCTGACCTGATTCAATTAAGCACTTAACTGCCAGTTTAGTGAATTCAATCAAGAAACCACCAAACTGGGCCACGCCTCTAATTAACTACCCCGTTGTTGACCGAGAGTGCATCAAAAATAGAACAGAGCCCAATAAACTTTACTTGGAATTACTAGAGATTCCCACTGTAGTCACGTAGGTTAAGTACTTAAGTAGCTTATTTTGACCTGGTTCTTCTATTCAAGTTTTTTCTTGGAAAAGTTCTCCTACGTGAGATATCTACCTAACTAAAATAACACAGACTAACACAAGGCAACATTTAGACACAGTTTGTTTATGCTGAAACCATTTAGAGATTTAGAACAGCACAACAAATAGCAGCAAGCAGATTCACACTTTTGTTTGTGGCGAACAAAGATTATAGAAAGAACACTGATCAAGAGAGCTCACTCGCTTCCATGCCACCCAACCCTGCCTCTGCAAGGACTCTTTATCCAGGGTAGGGCCATAGTAGTGGGGGTCCATTATTAACAGGTAGCTCCCCTGTTTCCCAGTGCACACCCCCAGAATGCCTTTAGAGGAGTTGTCCCTGTCCCCACCCATCATTACAGGAGACCCACAGGTAATGAAGTGATGGTGAAGATCCTCTGCTGCTTGCTCAAGCTCTGACCCACCACTCCTCACATGAGAGATACGACAAGGAACATCATACAGCTGGTCAAGAACCAGAGCAGCCTCAAAGGTTCCTATCCACTCTCTGGAGCCTAAGAAGGAAGGTGGCTTGTCTCCAACTGTGACCAGAGCTTGCTGGATTTCTGGTAGGCTTGGTGGAAGTCTGGTTCCGGTTCTTCTGGCTGATTCAGAGTGCAGCCATGAACAGATGGTCTGAATAGTCCTGTAACCACAACCCCAGCCTCTGTCATCTTTGCCATCACAGCCATAATGGTAGTACAGATACTCTCCTGATACCAAAGAACATCTAGCACAGTCTGTAAGAGGCAGAAGGAGTCCATGGTGGGCATTCTTCACCAGCTTCTCTTCCCCACCGAGCTCACGTTTTTGTCCACATAATCGCTCCCCCCAGTCTATCTGCTCACTTTTTGTTTTACTTATATTCTCCATGAGCTGACAATGCACAAACAACGACTTAAATCAATTTAACATGTATATATACAACTAAACGCACGCAGTGTTCTTGTAAAAACGCCCATTGTTTACATTCATTTACAGCACTAACTAGTGTCCGTCTATAAAAACAGTCCCTGAAGTGGAACAGCGCGTCTACAACAGTTCCACATTCAGTACTGTTGAGTGAAGAGAGCAAGCTTTCAGAAATGATCTAACTTTTAAAATCCGTCTCAATCTCCAATTAATGTGCTAAAATGATACAGTTACTACTGCTAATCAGTTTATGTGAGCGTGTACCCTCCAAGCCTGCATATGAGAGGTTTAATCCTGTTCCCAACAGTTCTTTTGAAGAGTACCAGGATGAGTCTGACAAAATATTCTCTGGATATTCGTACTCAAAGATTGAGAACGTTTCAGAGAATAGGAGTCTAATTGTGAAGTGTGAAGAGAAAAACTGGAGGATAGTGGTGAAGAGAGAGTTTTTTGGGTCCAGCCTTCCTTTCTCACCCCGGGTTGTTAGACTAGGTGAAGGTGAAAGTGCTGCCAAAGAGTGCGTCCCACAAACAGACTTTCTCTCAGCCTCTCAGATGATCATTTCTGCAGGTTTAAAAGACTGTGGCAGCAAGTCATTGGTAAGATATTCAAACAAGTGTCACCAGCTGCTAAAGGTTGGGACAAAAGTATTGGGACGCCTGACCATTCCACCAACAGGGCCTTATATGACATTAGGTTCAAATGCATACACTTTAATATGGAGTTGGTTCTTCCCTTTGCAGCTTTAACGGCCTTCCAATCTTCTTGGATGGCTTTTGGAGTGTTTCTGTGGGAATCTCTGCTCATGTATACTGTAGAACATTTAAGAGGTCAGACACTGATGCTGGATGAGAAGACCTGGCTAGCAAGCTCTGTTCCAGTTCATCTCAAAGGTGTTGGATGGGGTTGTTGTCAGGACTGTGTGTGGGCAATATAATGAGAAAATTGTCTGAAGTCTGGCGGGCTGCAATGCTGAGCAGAAGCTGTCGCTCATGTGTTAAACTGAAAAGTCAAAAGGGATTTGGAAATGAAATGTAATTGTGAAGTTGAGCAGCACAGTGGTTCAATGAGTAGCACTGTTGCCTCACAGCAAGAAGGTTTGGATTCAGTTCTGGGTTCATGTGAAGTTTGCATGTTCCTCCAGTGGTTGTGTGGGTTCCACCAGAAGCTCCGGTTTCAACCCACAGTTCTAAGACATGCACGTCAGTACATTGGAGATTTGAAATTGCCTTTAGGTGTGAATATCCGCATCTGGTTTGTGATGGACAAGTTACCTGTTTAAGGTATTTCTCTGCCTTTTACCTTATGGCTGCTGGAATAGGCTGCAGCACCCTTTGGAACCCTGTTTAAGGTTAAGATTAAGGGATGTAATTTAGTTCAAATCAACTCACTGTCGTTAAAATAATGTAAATTGGAATAAAGGTATTATGAGTAAATCTAACTAGTGACTCTGATTTGACCCAATGGCTACATTAACCATAGGTAGAAGAAGACCTGCAGGTTTATTTTAACTAGCTGCAGGAATGTCAATCAAATAATTTTCACACATACTTGTCTCTCTTTCATTTTCAGGTTAGTGGTGATTGGCTCATCTATTCCAATAAGTTGGTGTTTTCTTTTGGACCTCTTCTCACCTCGGATGGCATCCTGTTATTCCACCGCAGGCATACTGTGGTTCCAATTGAATGCCATTATAAAAGGTTGGCTACGCAATCTGTGCCTACGTTCTCACCGTCCCGCCAGAAATTCTGTCAACTGTTGTCTATTTATATGTTCCACAGAAAGTTTAGAGTAAGTGCGGAACCACTCAGCCCTACCTGGCTACCTATGACGTCCACTATAGAAGCAGCTGGATTTCTGCATGTGTCTTTACACATTGTTAAAGGTGATTTACCTTTTTTCCCATAATTTTTTTTCTTAACATTGGAAGGGAGAGGTTTGTATACATGATTGTAGATTTTGTGTTTCACCTCAGATGCCAGTGGCTCTGCTCGTCAGTCCACTCTTTTCCAGCAGGGAGAGCCATTGTTCCTGGAAGCAGCAGTACACGCCCCCATGCATTCGCAGTTACGAATCTACGTAGACCACTGTGTGGCGACTTCTAATTCTGACCCCTTCTCAGAGCCCAGCCATGAATTCATATCTAACCATGGGTTAGTGATGAAGTGTTTTTGAATCTTTGATTAACAGCAAACGTTTCTTACACCTCTTGATTAGATGCACAGCTACTTTACTCTAATTCATTGTTTGCTTACAGGTGTCTGGTTGACAGCATCCTGCCAAACTCTTTTTCTAAATTTTACAGCAGGCCAGAGGAGAGTGTCCTTAGGTTCAGCCTTAATACACTCAACTTCCCTGAAGATGAGAGAAAACAGGTTATCGTTTGGTCATTATTATTATGGAAGTAAAGCACCCTACTCCAAGGCACCAAAACTACCGAACCTCTTTTGTCAATGCCTTGATTAAAATGTAGGGGATGCACATTTATAATTTTCAATATGTCCATTACTTCACTTCCTTTTAATCTCAAAGCTTTATAACCTTTAGGTTTTCATCAACTGCCAACTAAGAGTTGCTCCTCACCACAGTCCACCTGACGTCCAGAGCAAGGCTTGCTATTTTCATGAACCTTCTATGAGGTCAGTTTATTGACTTTTATTTGAAGGTTTAAGTTCTGTACCTTTACTTGTTTTAATACTCTGATAAATTTCAGTAGACTTTAGTAAGTCTATATTTAGATGGTCTTGACGGTGGTTGGGGGTTCGAATCCCAACTACTAGTGTCACCACTGTGCTACCCTTGAGCAAGGTACACACTGTGCTCCCCCCCACACACTGCTCCCCGGGCGCCTTGTGGCGGCAGCCCACTGCTTCACTTGGTGAATTGGGTTAAATGATGAGAAAGAATTTCACTGTATGTTGACTATGCATGTGACAAATAAAGAATCTTCTATATTTAACAGTTAGGTTGTGTCTGATTTTGCAGCTGGCATTCAGTAGAGGGGAACAACACCGTGTGCTTGTGCTGTGAAACCGGAGACTGCAAGGCAGGAACGATTGAGTCCGAAAAATACTTTGAAGGTATGCGTGTATGAGAGAGAGAAAGAGAACGTGTTGTTTTGTTAATTGGACAAATTGAAAACATTTGATATTAATTCTAATTTTGTCTCTAAAAGAGGACAACACAGTGGGTGTGGGCCCACTGCAAATTCTACCAACAAATTCACACTGGACTGGGAAATTTGCCATAGTTGATGGAAGTTTCACTTGAGCCGTGACCAGTCTGGAACTTTATCTTCGGTGAGGAATTGAACATTCAGATTTAATTGCATGGAATGATGAGTCTACTGACAGATATAGTCCAAAGGATTTGCTGGTTAACAACCACAAACATCAATAAATACAGTGTTTCCCATACTTTGATTTATTTATGCGTGCCTGAAACAATATCAGTTATGTGACTGTATTGAGCTGCTAGCAAACCGTAAAGGGCAAGAGTGAGATACTCCTACTGTATAAGAGTTCACATCACTACACATAGATGACTGTGTCATAGATAAAAAAGATTTAATGTATTTTACCACACTATAAAGACATAATGTAAACACAGTAAAACACTTTCACATTAAGTTATATGCAGAAGGTTTGGCAATGCTGGTGAACTTTTGTTGAATTTCTAAATAAAAAGAATAGAACACTACAAGTGCGCAAAATAAGCTTAAATGTGACATGTTTTATTTCATAATCAAAGCTTGTATTGATATTTCAGATCGTTGGCTTTTTATCATTTCCACCCTGGCTTTAGTTTCTTCCCTTACAGGGGGTCATTTGCTTCCTGGGTTTAATGACCTTCTCTCACTACAATATTTCCTGTGCCACTGGCAAGCATACAGTTTCAAACCTTAATAGATCTACACTAATGCTTAACAGTTAGCAGAAGAGCTGCACGCTGTACATAAAATGTTGGTATTGCAATTATACTGCTTCATATTGTGAATGTGATGCTTTTCAATGTATTAAATGGCCCTTATCATTGCTTTTCTGGAAACAAAGTTTAACAGTGTAGGTTCACTCCGAATCCTGACAGTCCATATATAGAAACTGTTTTCAGCTCATAGTTTTTGTGATGTCACAAAACTAGCACATTTACTTGTATCTCCTAGTTCAACCAAGAGCAGTTTAGTCCCACCCATTCATGCATGACCTAGTGGTTCTTGTCCGAGTCCCTCAGATCTGTACACTCGCCAATTTTTACTGTTTAATTAATCAAGATCTAAACGTTCCCTTGCTGTCCAGTATATTACACACACACACACCCACACAAAGTTGTTTGTGTAGATGCTGCCAAAACAGTTCTGACCTGTCCAGGCATGGACTTCACAAGACTGTCTGGGACTCAGGTTAGCAGTAGATCTCTTTGAGCTCTGCAGCTTACAAAGTGGGGTCTCTACTTTGTCCAGCGTATCCCACAGATGCGTGTTTCGTTTTGAGATCCAGGAAATTTGAAGGCTAAGTCAACACCTTATTCTTTTTGTTGTCTTCCACAAGCTATTCTCAACCAATTCTGACAGGGTGCGACCAACATGGTCCTTGTCCAAGTTGCCCAGCCCCTTATTCTTGCTCGCTTTGGTCTGATCCACCTTGCAACTTACAGGGCTTAAAGGATCTGCTGCTAATATGTTAGTACAAGATACCCCAGCAAACTTCTAAAGGTCTTTGAGTTCATGGCTCAGTTAGCCAGGGCTGTTTTGATGGCACAAGGAAGACATACACAAGAGTAGGCAGGTGGCTTATTACCTTATGAAAAATAATCTATAGATTTCTCCATTACCCGTGTAATCAATAATGATGAATGCATGCAAAATAAAGTTACATACTGTGTGTATGATATGCTCTTAATATTGATAGACCTTGGTGTTAGGCCAAAAATTTTTGTTCTCAAATTGCATGGTTTAGTAATAACAAAAACCAGCAATGATAAATTATTCTGACAAGATGTGTGGTGTTCTCTCTGTTTAAATCAATGTCAGTGAGTTACAATCTCACTGTTCAGGGTTGTATTTAGCTCCTACTGTATTCCATAAAGTATGTAATACTCATTTTTTCCAAGTTTCTTTCTTGGAGCACCTTTAAGCGGAGGTTGTGTCCATCCTGTTTCTTTTTTTAGGTGTTTCCTCGAAGACAAGAGTTGGACGTGCAGAATCTAGAATTGCTCAGAATGTGTTACCTTTCTCATTTTCCTCCTTTTGTTTCCCCCATACTTTTTGAAAATAAATAAAACTTTTGACCTGTCATGATATAACTGTTAATCAGTCGGTCAATTTTCACCCAGAAGCTCATGGAGGGTAACGCTCTGTTACAGTGTAGCTGAGCATTTTCAGTGCATAATGTGACTGAAAATAAATTCAAATTTTATCATGTTCAAACAGACCGGATAAAACTAGAAAGAAACTAGACAACAAGAAAAAAAACAATGTAACTTTCCAAGAATGGCGTTTGTTGATAGGTTTCCATCCCTGTCATCTATCCTGTTTATACTGTAGTTCAGATTCTGAATTATCTTGAAGATGAAGTTGGGGTGGTGGTGGCCTAGTGTGTTGGATACTTGCCTCTGGACCTAGAGGGCAATGGTTCGAATCTTACCTTCAGTGTACCAACACTGGGCCCCTGAACAAGACCCTTAACCCCAAGTTGCCATTTAAGCTTCTTCCCAATAACACTAAAGACGTGCCCTAAAATTGCTGTCGCTTTGCAACAATAAAATAAATGTGCTCTGAAATGATCAGAAATACGAGGTAATGTCCTGTTCTTTTGTCTTGCCTTGTTTCTTTCCTTTCCATATTGAAATAAAATGTGTGTCAGGTTTATATACTCTGCTAAAATGTTTTTCTTTCCGTGCATTTATACCAGTATTTGCATGACATAGTTCACGTTTGCTTAAAATAGTCAAATATAGCTTGTATACAGTTAGTCAGTTTATCAAGTTAAAAAACTAACATCTGGAAAAGTTATGGATTCGGTGTGGAAAAAGGCTTAAAACTTTTCGCAAGGTCACAGACAGGTAGATAACAGGAACATGTCCAAACATAAGTAAGCAGTGAAAATAGGCTGCAGGCACAACAATAGACCACAATAAACATACAGCATGATAAGAGCCATGTCGATTGTGGTCCAGAATGTAGTGTTTTGACTGTGGGTGGGCTGGTCTCGCGGCACTCCTGTGGAGAGGGAGGGAATTAAAAAGCACATCTTGGAGGCCTGGGTGTAGCAATGCATTGTGGGTAAAATGGGGCTGAGTTCAGAAGGAAGAGGTTTTAAACCATCCATAATTGTGTAGTTATGAGTCAGACTGGACACAAGGAGAGATCCAAGATTGGAAAGAGATCTGCTGGTGAGTGGGACTGTTTTATCAGCCTGGTTAAAACATGATTTGTATATGATTTACATGCACTTTACTGTGGGTTTGCTTTTGTTTGTCTTGCAGAATAGTAATATTCTTGTATTCTCACCCCCACTTCAGAGGGGGTTGATCATGGTGACTCTTATTTTACAATAGTGTTTAGGATTCTTTTTTGTATGCGTGTTTTCTCACTTTCTATCAGCTTTTTTCTGAGTTGTCTGAAGTTGTAGATGTGTGACATCTAAAATAGTACCATTATTAGTCTGCACTGGAAGTTTTAGAGTGCTAAAGTTGAGGAGCTGCCAGAATGCTATGCTGATTTTAACTGATGTCAGGAATTAAATGTCAAAACTGCAGACAAGAGTCTGAAAGAAGTCTCTTCTTTCTAATATCTGGTAAAAGTATTATATAACTGGAATCTGTAATATCTATCTAATCCCCTGAGAATTTAAATGTAATACTTAAAATGCTCTTTGTTATCTAGTTTGTCTTTGTGGGCTACCTCCTTACCCTAAGTTTATTTAGGATAAAATCTTACCTCAAAATCATTGTAAAATAATGGCTCCATGAAATAGCTTACATGCTTCTTGTGTACTGATTGTGTCCTTTAAGTATGTACACTTAATGATGTGACATTCATGAACTTATTCATATTCGTATTACTCATTATTCAATTAATAGTGTGCCAAGGGTGGCGTTACTGCTCTGGCACAATATTCCAGCAGGGTGGACCTATTCTGCATGGGAAATTCATTATAAGAAGACAAAACTAATGATGTAACCTGGTTGGCCCTAAATGATTAATCCTTTTATGGATAAAAGAAGAAAGAAAATTTGTACAAACACTTTCAGAAATTCAGAGGGAAAGCAGGTTCGGGAAGGATTCATCAGCCCTAGTGCACGCATGTCTACTGCGCTCCCTTCTCCACTGCCCAGCTGCAATAACCACACCCTTTAGACTGTTTCAGCCTGTTTCTCGCACCACTATTGTGAACAACTCTGACTTGGCAAGTTTCTCTAGAATGGTACAGTTTCTATCAAGTTGCTCTGCTGGATGTTGTAATTAAAAAACTTTTTTTTTTTAAATTTTATGAATTTCTCATTAGTAGTACAGCCTTTTGCCTATTTGTGACAGAGCTCCCCTCATAAGTAATGGGGGATTTAGACATCTGCATGTGGGGTTTCTCAAGACTTACTGACCTACAGACTTACTGTGATAGCATCATCCGAATTATTCCGAGCCCAGAATTTTACTTTGTGCAACTTCTACCACCACCAAGTCTTCTCATCGGATGCTTGATGAGTCTGTAAAATACACAAGAAATCTGAGGCAATTCCTCAATGAAGAATCTCTCCAGATCTTTTGAGATTCTAAGTCATGGTATGTCCATGTCAAAAGCATGATTCTGCGGTCCTCAAACCATTTCTTTTCCAGATTAGGGTGTTTGGTAAAGGTGCTTGTTTTTGGAATAGTTACAAATGGCATGGAGATGGCACCTAATTGTAGTTTTACAGACTTGGTGACCTCTAAAAACTTCCAGCCCTAATCTGCTGTATAAAATATGGTTTTGTCCTCTTCCAGGCATGCTTATTATTTTTTTAGTCACTGCATACTTTCAGAAGATGTTTGAGTGAATTAAACACATTTTTAAACTGCTTTCCAACATCATGCCAGTAATTATCGCGCTGGTCTATATTGTTCAGTGCTTGCTTGAAAACTGAAAAACTCAATAAGATAAAAAAGCACTAAGATAATAGGGATGAGTAAAGCCATCATAACTGCTAGTGATAGTTTTGACACATGAAACAAGTTCATAAAACAATCATCTTTGCCTGAATCATCAATGTCAGAACAAAACCTTATAACTATCAATATCAGTTGCGTCATGATGCATACAGATGTATAAATCAACCCAAACCAACCCTTACATTACGATCAGTCTACAATGTCAATGTTCATAGATATCGACAGAATAAAAACAAAAAAATTTTATTTCACTTACTTTCACCATCAGGGCTGAACATTTCCTTCATTTTCACAGCACTGGTCAGTTTAAACCAGCATGATAGATTAAGAAAGAGAAAGCTAATACTGGGTGATTACATCATCTAAATTCACAAAACAGCACTTACAGTTTATTGTAAAGTTACAGCTGACCGAAGGCCTGTGAATTTGAATAACATGGTCTACTGAATAAAATTCTTCATACAGCATTAGGTTCCGACCACAGACTAATAACAAATAATGTCCATAACCACAGTTTGTTTATAATTATCACTACGATCTGAACTGGTTTTTTTTCACAAGAATGTGCCATTATTGAAAAATGTGCCATTATTGAAAAAATCTATCATTGTCCGGGGATAACCTGAGCTTATTGCTTAAGCATCTACTGTTATACTTCACCAATGCAATGGAGTGGTTACCTGCTCAAAGCTTCAAAAATTAAGCAGTCAGAACTAAGCCTTCAAGCAGTATACACTTGGGCCAACACCCTCCAAAATTACCCTCCTGCATATGTGATACCTGCACACCAAAAGACCTGAAAGCTTTACCCCTATAGTGAGGGGCTGCAGTGGCAGTTCCAGTAACATATCTGCATCATATTCTTTAAAGGGTTATGGATGAGAGTTTTAACCCTGGGTTTGAACTACTTTGTATTTCATTCTGGCCAATCTTCATCCTCCAATATTATTTTAGTATTTAACATCAGGGCTGATCCTGCTATGTAAATGTTACAGTGTACAGTGTCTTTAAACTACCTTTTTAGGCTTAAAATGTTCATTAGTATTTCAAAACAAGTTACATATACATTATATTGCCAAAGATATTCACTCACCCATCTAAACAATTAAATTCAGGTGTTCCAAGCAACTAGGTATGCAGACCGCTTCTACAAACATTTGCGAAAGAATGGGTCACTCTCAGGAGCTCAGTGAGTTCCAGCATGGTACCCTGATAGGATGCCACCTGTGCAACACGTCCAGTCGTGAACTTTCCTAGCTACTAAGCATTCCATTGTCGGTGACATTATTACAAAGTGGAAACAACTGGGAACGACAGCAACTCAGCCACCAAGTGCCACAATGTAAACTGATGGAGTGTGGTCAGTGGATGCTTGGCCCCTTAGTTCAAGTGAAAGGAACTCTGAATGCTTCAGCATACCAAAAGATTTTGGAAAATTTCATGAGTTCTGACCTCAATTCGATAGAACACCTTTAGAATGAACTAAAGTGGAGACTCTGGAAGAACGTTCAAAAATTCCCATAAACACACTAAACCTTGTCAAGAGCTTGCTCAGAAGAGTTGAAGCTGTTATAGCTGCAAAGCTGCAATGTGACATTCTGGGCAGAGGACTGTTGGATTTTTGGAGATACAGGCTTGTGTTAATCTGAGGAGAACCACCATAAAGTGGTGGCAGAGGCTTCAGCCACAGCTAGAACCCACCGCAACAAACAGGTTTGTGACTGCTTCAGTGATGGTACGTAATTATCTTGGGCTCTTTTCATGTAGGAGCCCAAGATCATTTCGTACCTATTTATCTCCCTGCTACTGAAAAGAGCAAAAGGCAAGGCTAAAAATAGCTCCATGTGTTTTTCCTGACAGAATAAAACTGGCTTTCTGGCATGGAAACTGCTATTTGTGTTGTCCTTTTTATTCTATTAATATCTGCACATTTGCTGTATTTACAGACAAAGGAGGTCGGGTCATCTCAAATCAATCATTGTGACTGGAGGTTGGAAAGGAATGGCAGGGCCATGGTAAGGGCATTTGTGTAAGAGGCCTGCCAAATATCTATTCAGGCTAAGAGGTTTCCTCATTTGGTTGTTACTCCCTTATCTCTTTGTGGAGCATGAACTCTACCTCATAATCCATCCTCATGACACCATGCATGCATTAACATACCTCATAGTGAGACAAGGGCATGCAGTGGGAAAGAAATACTCTAATGTTAAAGAAGGACATAAATAGCTTTGATATCCTGATTTTGATGACACTAATACCTAAGCAAAAAACATGACAGGAACCACTTTTGTTGAAATGTTATATACTAGACAATAGTGGTATTACACAGACACAGAAGAAAGAATGGATATATATGTTAAAAAATACATATTATTGTGACCTTTGATCCCCTAAGTACCACCTATTTACTCATTAACTGCTGTATGAAAAAGCAGGAATGTGTGTAGGTTTTCATTATCTTTAGGCAGTATTTCCTGGAATAGATTAATAGTGGCTTGGTAGGATACACTTCCACAGTGCTATCATCCATAATGGCCTTTAATCCTCTGTTTTGTAACACTGTCCAATTTGACCAAATGTGAACACAGGTAACAAACTGGCTTGCAATGAAGAAAACTGTCCCAGATAAATACAGCAATTTCCCTTTCTGGACGCCTCTGGCTCAGAAACAATAACTTCCGGCAGTTCACCGTAGTGGCTCCTGCTCCCCCGTCCCCCATTCTTTCATATGGATATCCTGTCTTGTGTCGCGCCAGTGGACCTGCATAGGGAGCCCTATCTGGCCATCTTCCCATTTAAGAGTCAGGACAGGAAGCATAACTATGCAGAAGTCCCCCTCATTTTCCCCTTTGCACTCTGGGTCGCTGCATCAGTGACTCCTGGCTGTCTTTGTTTATTATCTGAAAGGGGAAGGGTTGTCCTTGGGTTTCAGTCCCACACATGCCCCCTTTTTATTCGTAGCAATTGCAATGACAGTGTAGGAGTGGAGTCACCATGCCGGGATGCCCCCACCCCCATTCCCAGCCCCCTCCCCAGTCAACTGCACATGTTTCACAGCACGTACCTTGTGGTGCTCTCTGCTCTCAGTTTGGCTAAAGCATAAGCAAACAGGAGTTTGATCAAAAGCTGCTGTACGATACACAGGGAGCCATGCTAAGATTGAAACTATTGAAGGAAGCTAAAAATGGCAAAACATCAAAAGGGGGAAGTTTCCCAATAACACCGCAGCCTTGAAACCCTTATTATAACCTGTTATATCTCAGTCATGTCATTATAATGAGATTCAGATTAGAGTATATAAAGTAATTCAGATTAGAAGGATGCTAGACTAACTAATAATGGTTAGAGCGAGCTTATTGTGCCATTTTGTAATTCCTTTATTGGCAAGCAATTATGATGTCAAAGGGAGACTTCAACACCTGATATCAGAAATGGCACACATTCCACTCGATGTCCACCATTACATTCTTGTCAAAAGATCATGGTTCTTTGCAAAAGTTCTTTAAAGCACTGGTTCCCAACCCTGGCTCGGGGGTACCCATGTACACATTTAGTGTTTTCCCTACTTTAACACATTAAATTAGGGCAGGGGGACTCCAGGACCTGGGTTGGGAACCACTGTTGTAAATGAATTTCCAGGATATTATATAGAGATTTACGCACAGAGCTTCCACTGGGGATTTAACGCACTTTAAGGACAATCATTTGGCTCGCCCAGTCCATACAGGATGCATAGAAGTGATGCTGCAGCATTCCTGTCTCTGAGTTCAATGTAAATGTAAAGATGTGTAAGTGGGGTTACAGTACTTAGGGGATTTGGCAGACATAAGTAGTTGACAACCGCCCATTAGTCTCCATAGATGTTACTGCATGATACCTATTTAGAAAATCTTTGTTAATAGATTGTGCAACATGTAACATGTATGTAGCTTCAGGTGGAGAACTGCAAAGCGGGAAACATTTTCAAGAATGCTCCCAAGCCTTGAACTTTCCACACTGTGTCTTGTCCTCTCTGTGACCTTGTATTGTTTTCTTAGAGTGTTGCTCTCAGGATTGTACTGACAGCAGGCCATGGAAAGCAGGCGTCACACAAGCAACTCGTTCCACCCTGCTTGGTTATCAAATTATTGCCTCAGCCATCATACAAACTATTGCCTTGGAGAATCCATAACCTTCATACCTACCTATAATGTTCAGATGCCCCTGAAAGACTTCATTGCCTGAAACAGGTGTGTTAGACTGGGGCTAGAGCTAAACACTGCATGGTAGTCTTAGTAATGAAATCACATTCTTTTAGGCCCACCAATTGTTGACACGTTAAATTGTACAGTTAAATGTTAAAATGTACAGCTGTCCATTCGCCATTGAAAAGTAATGGGAGGAGAATAAGACGCTCTCACACGCAGTCACACGTGCCATTTGCGATGCCAAGCATCAGCTAGAGAGGTCTAAAGCAGAAGTGTGGAGTGCAATTGCGTTCTCAGGACTGTTGAAGCCCTTGTGAGCCATATCTAATCAGGCAACATCAGCACCTGCTCTCACAAAGGCTCCTTTGCTGAATGGAGCCTAATCCCATGAGCAACATTATAACATAAAGTCAGAAAAACAGACATTAATGCAATCAAGCACACAAATTCCATACTCCATCCACTAAAACTGCAGGGAGCACTTCCACTCCCCCCTCCTTGAGCAATGAATGCTTCTGTCTTACAACCCAGACCATCTCAATAAGATGAGGCAAGTGTGAGGAGCACCATCTGCCTCCAGAGTGTGGAGGGGGCCAACTTGTGAGGTCCCACCATGAACATGATCACGCTCTAGAGAGAAGTATTAGTATTGTCATGATTTGTTTGTTCTGTCACCCTTCATCTGGAGGTCTGCCAAGTGGAAAATACAATTAGAGCTCCCATCACAGATTCAGAGAAACTGTTCAGAGAGGAAACCAAAGGAAACTTTTCTAAAGGATCCTCTAGCCTAAGTCTCGACTGCTGTGTGAAAAACATTCAAGGAAAGAAAATACAGATTGGCCAAAAAAAGGAAGTAGTCCAGGTTGGAATTAATCAGATAGACAGTTTTATTTGCACAGTCAAAGAAGGGGAAAAATCAAAGGCATCATAAGGCACCTACCGGATAAGTGCTAACCCATGACAGTTCCAGAAAGACACTTCAGTTGCAATTAATGGGCAACAGACGGGGCCATGGACGAGGCGATGAAGATCCTGTAAGGGACTATGCGGATTCTGAGATGGAGATAGCCAGTGAGTACAGTGAGTACTTTTTTTAAGAAAAAAAACCCTGGGCTCCCAGCATTTCCCCTCAGGATGGCGGCTGTGCTCGTGGGTTCCCACGCGGAGGTGTGGGAGTCCTTATCTGCTCTATCTGCTCTATTGCTCTCTTGGAGTGAAGGTCGATGCATTGCTAGAGGCTTTTGGCAGCAGGCTGATGGGGGAGCCACACAGGTTGCAGTAGAAAACAGTCAGAGAGCTGGGACACGGCTCCTGGTTGGCTTCTAGCCGATGCACGCCGTGCGCCCGAACGGCCACTCTGGCTCTTAGACGCGTCTTTCATTCATCCTCGCGTGTCTGAAACATGTCTCGGCGCTTTGCGAATGTTTCACACTTCAGGTAAGAGTTTGTCCTCTCTACCTGCTACCTGTCAGTGTCATGCGTGTCGGTTTGGACCACGTCAAGTCTGCTTTATTCACCGAATTAACCAGCTGCGTATTTGGGTCGCTTTACGCACTGAACTTTTTTGGCTTACGCGAGTATTTTCTCTTTTACGCAGCCTGGTAGTCTGCCAGATATATTCCATTGGTCGGTTGAATCATCCACTGCTTCATTTACCTTTGTGCATTTATCTGAGAGTCAAGACAAAGAGAGATACAATTTTAACAAGGTAAATGTATGAGCCTCGCCAGGGGTTGCCTACGTGGGGTTCGTGAATTTGTGCTCCCTGCCTGGAGGGGGTAGGGGGTTAAGTAACTATTGAACCACGTCGATGATCAAATTACCTTTTAAGACCGTATCGATTCTCTCTGCCTGTCTTTACTGAACGATTCTGATGATGGTATGTAGGTCTGCAGGACGATTTATTGAGGCAGACTCATTCAATAACGCGTCCGTGAGTTCAGTTGCATGCGAGGCTGCAAATAACTTGAATGAATGAAATGGCTGTAGTCACCCAAAAGTGACTGGTTCTCAAGATAAGGGTCCTTGAACTGTTGTCATTTGGACCAACGCTGGTAATGTTGGAGCCCAGCCTCATTTATTCCTTCCCTCATATCAGATGGATTTGTGGCACATCTAACACTTTTCATTTAGAAACAAACAAAGATATCACTGTCCTGTAAATGCTGGTAGGAAAATGCTGAAGGCTGCAAAGTTACTCTATGTTTTGGGCAGATGTCGTCTTCCACTGAATTACTCTGTCATGATTTTACAGTCCTACTCTTCAAGAAAGAACCTTAGAAGTAGCTGACTCATTCTTCAAAAACTGCTGAATCGTCTCTTACAATTTTGCCCTGTCAGAGTGAGATCAGCAGTAAATGGGTCAGGTGGGTGATTGAGGAATTTACAGTGGGAGCCTTTTCTGCTTTATTGGAAATGTGAAGTGCTCAGTTTGTAATTCCCGTGCTGAAAGTTGCAGTGTTTTTGCACCAAAGTCATTACGTAATACAAAACGAGACCGAAAGATAAGTATACATTATTTCACAAGGACTAAAATGTATTGATGTAATTGAACTCTGTATTCTCTAAAATCTTGATCAATTTACTCCTTTGTTCACTGATGCATTTATAGTAGCGTATGGGTCCAATATTAGCATCTTATTCAGGTCTGTTTCTTTGTGCAAGTTTATAAATGAGCACAGCTAACTGAAGGACCTTCACATCCCCAGGGGTTAGACCCGTGAGTGATCCTGATCTCACAGTCCTGAGGCAGAAAATAGAAGCTATGTCGGAATGCAGTGTCATGTTGGCACTATCCCTGTTACCTTTAGCAATGGATAAGGTCCCGAGCCTTTAAACTTGCAGACACTTAACACATGGTTAGCCTGGCCCATTGACTAACAATGAAGATTCATGGGACTGCTGCTCCCCCTCTTCCTGTTCCCATCACTTTCTCATTACATGGCAGATAGGCAGGTCAAGTGTGTGTGTGTGTGTGTGTGTGTGTGTGTGTGTGTGTGTGTGCGCGCGCGTGTGTGTGTGTGTGTGTGTGTGTTCTTACATGAGTAGGGATTTGGAAGATAAGCACATTCTCTATGAGGTCCACTTTAAAGGTCAAATCCTCTCTTTAATTTTAAACAATGTATTAAAACATTTTTGTTTTTGATGACATATCATTTGCACTGGTCTTTATGTAATTCTATATCTTTATAGAATTCTTGTAATTTATGTTCATAGGCATGGACTCATATTTTTGAAACTTTTGAGAGCAAGAGTGCTGATCTAGAAACTGTTCCTGTCTGCAAGGTCATCATGAATAAGGAAGAAACTACTCTGAGAAATTCCATGTGTGTGGATCTATTGCTGTGACCTGTGCGCACCATGTCACATTTATTTCAGCCAATTAATACCATTCAGCTAACTTTCAATAACTTGAAAATCCTGCTTTGGTGTCCTGAGGGTGGAAAAGGACCATGGGTAGCCAAGGGTAGCCTTTCTGGAAGCAGTGAGGTAGAAAAGCAGCTGAAGGAATCCTAACTTGATTTAGTTCTTTAAGATAATGGCTGTTTCTTTAGGTTCAGGAATCCGCTCTTCCTGAGAAGATACAATTACATCAGTTGTGACTTCACAGCAGCATTTTCAGACATGCTGGTGCAGATGCAGGTCCGGTTTCTGGAAGTGCTCTGACATGAATGGTAGTTACGTGGAGGATTCAGAATCAGAATCAGAAAACTTGATCCCAGAGGAAATTGCTCATGTTATGACTGCAAAGACACACAGAGACAGAGAAGAACCATATAAAATATAAGGTCCAATTAAGAACTGCAGAAAAAAACTCAATACGAAAATGCACTATGCGATTTACACAAATGCTGGGTGTAAATACTGTAGATAAATAAGATAAGATAAACCTTTATTAGTCAATTACAGTTAAGCGAAGTAACTTACAGTTAAGTGAATTTCTTTACCTTCAATATGACTGTGACTGCAGAATCTGTGATCCTCTTTTATGCTAACATTTTGTTTTATTTACACCATGAAAAGATTACTTTTTGGGAAATGAAATGATTACGCTTGCAGAACTGTTTGGCCTACACCCCGTATGTTTGTGTATACAGACTGTATCCAGATTAATCCTTCCTCTGATCAATAATGATTGTTATCTTAAATGCGTAATCAGTTTGCTGCTGCTGAAAGAGTGCATTCAGGATGCTGGGAACAGCTGTTCTCATGACCATGCTTCAAGGAACACTTATCCACTGCCTTTGCCCTGAATATTCACAGGCAGCGGTAGGTCTACCACATGAGTGCTGCATAGCGTGTGATAGTAAGAGGATAGTAACAGGAGGAGATTGTTGAACAGCATCTCACCATCCAGATTAGCCTCTGTTGCCACTGAAAATATGTTTTTTCTTTTTTTTTTTTAAATCAGCTCATTTTTGTGCTTTGACATAAACATCTAGCTCTCACTCAGTCCAATACGCATGACCACAGAGATAGAAGATTAGGGGGTCAGACCAGACATACACAAACACTCGCCCTCCTTAATCCTTTTCTACGTGCCACATGGAGGATGCAGACCTAGAAAATTTTCATCAAAATTAAATCTGCTCAAAACACAAAAACACAAACCTTGATATTATGTCATGGTTGGCCATGCACTTAATTTATAAGCATTAAGAAACTACTAACAGTAGTTAATAACAGTAGCATTGTACATTACTAGCAGATCATTGATGATCATTTGGAACCCACTAAAATAGTACATGAAACTATAGAGGATGCACTGCATCTAATCTCTGAAATTGTAGACTAAGAAACTATTTCGGTTTAAGAATTCTCTTAAGCCATTTACTGTAACATTTGTTTTGACATTTTGTTGTGTGTGAAGCAGTGGCGGTTTCTGTAAGACTACAGGTGAAACAATGTTTCACCAAGAAAAATATTACAAAAAAACTTTTTTATTGGTGTGAAACAAAAAAATGCTCATAAAAATAAGGTTGCTCTCCTTTATGCTCTCTAATTACAGCTCATCAATAGCATTACAACAGCGCTGTATTTCCGAGGTTTCAATGGACTCTAATGGTAAATAAGTCCCACCCGTGAAACAAGTGACTGCCTACTGTGATAGGGTAGTTCTCCAGTTCAAAATGACTGACATAACTCTGTGGCCAATCACCGCCTTTGTTTCACTTTGTTCGGTTTTATGTACTGAGCACTAACCTTGAGTATGAGACTGAAGCTTCATACATAACAAAACACGTAACATATTATTTACTGGTATTCATTAACAGTATTTCTTTTTAGTTTATATTTTATTATTCTTGTATGAGTGCACAGAAGGAAGAGCATTCGCTTGTTAGCTTGATCGCTAGCTAGTGATCCCCACCACCACCCAGCCAAGCTGGGCACTGGTGAAACCCTTGGAAAAAAATCTCTGCTGGTATGACAGAGTGATTAACAACTTCACCAAGAACACCAGGAGGGTAGAAATAATTTATAGGGTGAGAAAGAGGTTAGATATGTTGTCTTGGGATTTAGAAATATTGTTGTTAGTTACCTCCCCAGGGTGCACGGCAGTGTTGCCAGATCTTAAATGTTGAAGTATCGACATTAGACTTGGCATGATTTTTCAGAACTGTGATCTCTGACACCATTCGCATATTGCAACAGCGACAGAAATCTTTATTGTTAGTGCTAGCTACAGGCTTTAACCCCCCAGTAAACTGGGTGGGGGTCTTTCTCCTATTCATTTCTGTAAATGATTACAATGTCGGCCATGCAAATCTGCGCTTAAACCACTCACCATTGTTTACTTTGTCCATTACCATGTCTTACATCGTGCGTTGATTGTCTGTAAAGGCACGTGAAACGACTGCGCATAAACAAGCCAAGTATGTATGCGCAGCCGGATGAAAACAGAGATCTATACCTTGTCATGCTAATGAAATAAGTTAGCCATAAAATGAAGGGGTAAAATGATCGTACATTATGGGATTTTTTGAACGATTGATCATACATTGTACAGAGGGTAAAATTATCGTACAAATACAATAATTATTGTACGTCTGGCAACACTGGTGCACGGCAAGGTACTGAGGTTGTTTTGTGGTGCGCGCCATCGATGAAGAGTGGGTTTTTTTCACCAAAAATTTTGACCAGGAGCCGCCACTGGTGTGAAGCCATTTCCCTATGGCAACTCCATAGGGAAAGCTCTAAAGACTGTGAGGCGAGACATTGTGTCTAGCGAGCAATCAGGTTGAAGGACTCTGAGGACTTCAGGAACATACACACGTGCATGCCTACCATTGCTAACTAATTTGAGAAAATGTAAGGTATAGTGGACAATATGATAATATTTATCATTATCATAATAATTCGAGTCACATCACTATGTTTTTCTCAGCATATCATGAATATTTATTAAAAGGGGGGGTATTCGGCTCTAAATAACTGGATTTAGTAGCAGTGCAGTGTGGATGTGTTAAATAAAATTGTTGAACTCTTTTCATCAATTATGTTCCATTGCCTGTACAATGAAATGCAGCTTTTGCATGCGGTCTGGTGGTTAGGGAGTTACCCCTGCATTCAGAAGGCCATGGGTTTGAATCCCAAAACTGCTAGTGGCACCATTGGAGTGCCCTTGAGCAAGATATAGTCCACATATACTGCTCCCCGGCCGCTGCCCAATGCATCTCTTAGTGAATGGATTAAACAGAAGAATTTCACACTTCACACTGTGCGCTGTGCTGTGTTCACACGTGACAACAACGTGCCACCTCAATTTACTTTAAAAAGAGAATAGAAAAGTAGGGAAGTACAGCTTGGTTTTAATATTTGAGTTGTCTTAGTAACAAATGTTTCTACACTACGTGGTGTAGTTATATTGCAACTTCGAACGACAGAAAATCTTGCCAATGGGTTTGCTCGTTTATGTGCTGCAGCAGTTCCCTCTTGTGGTAAATATGAGTCAGTTTTGATGTGATGTTATTGTTTATCTTGTGTTTCAGCTGAATATTTTTGCAGATACCTTTAGTTTCCTGGCCTTTTTGTAGTGCTGGTATTGTGGTACTAGTCTGAATCCAGTGTGCTGTTCCTGCAGGACTCTTTGCCTTGCTGCTAATCGTGCTGGAGTGGACTCGGCCTGGCTTGCCCTCCCCGCTGCGGCCCATCTGTGACCTACGTGTTCTCGACCACTTTATCAAGGAAGCACGTGATGCTGAAGCTGCTATGGTAAAACACACTTTAAAATCATCTCAGTATTTGGCCTAAAGTGTAGAAAAACTTGAAATGACATGGTCTGTCTTTGATATATTTATCTTATTGCTCACTCTTTCTCTTGTTGTTTCAGAGGGTTTGTAAAGAGGACTGCAGTATTGGTGTTCCCCTTATGGTTCCTCAGACCAGAGTCAATTTTGGTGTGTGGGAAAAGAAAAATGTGAGTAGTTTTTCTCTTTTTTTTCTTGACTTGTATTCAGGAATTCTGTCATCATCTGTTATCTCTGTATCATCATAAGAATGTTATACTGAATGTTATACAGAGTACATACTGTATATACTTCAGTACTACTATTTGTATATGTCTACTTTTTATACTGTACTGTTGTTTTATAGCTTTTATTGCATTGTTTTTGTTGCTCTTACCTTTGTGGGACTAATAAAAGTTCATCTTATCTTAGCATGACTTAGTTTGGAATTTCCAGCTGCTCTTTACATTACTTGAACATTTCATGACCGATCGACAAAGAGACACTTAAAAGCAAGGCTCATCCAGCGACAACTTCTAGTTTTAAGCAACAAAAAATGTCAGTTACTAAAAGTATTGAGTAGTGTTAGCTGCTGCTGTGATAAATTCTGAAAAAAATAGAGCTGGCAATATTATTAGTATTGTCTTTCTGACCAGTTATGTCACGGATTGTCTCAATATGCTTTTCAGATTGTATTGTGAATGTCTTCAGTACCTAAAAACACTGATCAACAGCATTATTTCAATGCAGAAAGAGCATTATTATGCCTGGTTAACTGGATATCTGTGAAACATACAATGAATAAAATAACTTGTTTGTATTCATGTATTCATGTTCTGATGCTGTCTCTTAGCTGTTATTCCAACCAATATTGTTATAAAATTTGTGATATGACATATTTACCATATCACCCACCCCTATACTTACCTTTCAACTGTCAAATTTCTTAAATAAACAACATAAACTCAAATAATATTGTAGCCATCTAAATAGCATTACAGAGTGGAAGACAGAGCTCCTAAGGATTCTCAGCAGATTTCTTGGTTTCTTATTAGTTATTAGTTATTCTTGTTGCACTAAATATTCTGCCTGAAATTAAAGTAAAGTTTGTTCTTGCAGATGGAAGAGCAGGCTCAGGAAGTACAGACAGGCCTATGGCTGTTAAACAAGGCCATCAGCTCATTACGTACATCCATCAGCAATTCTGCACTGCACTCCCACATAGATGCCAGCATCAGAAACATTGCCAGCATCGGACAGGTGCTGCGGAGCCTTAGCATACAGGTGAGTGATCAGATCATGGCTGACCAGCCACGAGAGCCATGAGTTAGCTGAGTATGCTTTTATGGAATTGGTGCTATAGTTCACAGTGCAGTTACTACCGAGTTCATCCGCGTCTCTGTGTCTGTGCACTGACAGCGATTCTGAGAAGAGTTCAAAGTGTTCATGACTTTGTAGTGGATTTAACACCAGTGGAGAGTTTGTGTGTGTACGTGTGCATGTGGGAAGAGCGGGATCCAACCATATCACAGACGTTTAGATAGTGATACGTATGTTTGTGGAAGACGCTCACACACATTCACAGAATTCCTGGAAAGACTGGATTGTATCACTGAGTTCAGAGAATGCTGGGAGTCATTCCAACTCTACAGCCATTCAGCCACAAAAGCAATCATCAAATAAACATAACCTTTTTTTCCTATCTGCTAATACCTCATACCAAAGCAGTGCAGATAACATCTGTACACATGCAAAGAAGCAGATTCATGGCAATAAAACTGTTTTCTTTTATTCAATAATACTATACATTAACACATCTTTAAGCTACATTTGAAATCCCTTTCAGTCCAGTATAAGATATAATGACAATATCATCTGATTTATTCTTTGTCACTCTGTCTCTCAATCGCTCCCTCTATCTTTGCAGGACTATGTGCCCACAGCTGGTGGTATAGATGTCCAGGAGACATGGAGAGTGTCTTCTGCCTCGGAGCTCTTCCAGGTCCACATTAATTTCCTGCGTGGAAAAGTGCGTCTTCTTCTTGCCAATGCACCTGTCTGCCAGCAAGACATAAGCTGATTGGAACACAGCGGGCAGAGACCCAGTTGATTGGAGCGGTTCCCGGCGCAAGATGGGACATTGCACCACGGAATCTGCTTAAAGACTGAAAAGTAATGGGGTGTCGAGCTCAACTGGGCTTAGAAAGTAATGAATGGAGAGAGTTGCAGCACTTTGTTCTCACTGTGGACGGAGAGTGGCGGAATATATTTAACTTCATGGACAGTAGATTTTCTTAGGATGTTATCCTTTTTATCACTGGCATGTCCAATGTTGCACACTGTTTATATGTCATTCTCCATTTGACTGACAGCACTGCCCTCCTATCACAGCTGCGTTGAAGGCTCGCCTTATGAATCACCACACTTGCTCTTTCAAGATATTTTTTTTTGGAATCTCAAATGTATTTTGTATTGCTTTTATAATGTTGTATTATTTATATAGATGTATATTTCTAGTAGCTGGAATCACTGTCTATGGCAGGTTTTATTATAAAGGTTGTATGAGGAAGCCACCTGCTTTCTGTCTTTACCACCTCTAGAAGTCGAAACTGCTGATGCACTGCTTGTTACAGATTGTATTAAGTGTGTGAATGTCTGTATGAATGCCTGTGTGTGCGCATGTGTGTGTGTGCGTGCAAGAGAGATAGATGTCTGAGAGAAGAGGCTGTTTACGGGTCGCTTCTGGTGAGAGGAAGAGAGACCAAATAGTTGCTTTTTGGGGGGGGAGGGAAGTGGAGGCCTACGTGAGGACTGATGAGGCTGTGTGTTGATTATCAGTGTCTGCATTGAACTCACGTGGGAGCGCGAAGTCCCGCGCAGATAACATCACTGCCAGGAAAAATATTGATTGGTTTGCGTGATGAACATCCTGCCTGAGTCCTGCTCTGTCACACTCGCGGTGTATCGGCCTGGGAAACTCTCGGATGTGTGACGCGCTCGGATTGGTCATTCTTGTTTTTTTGGCTGTTTTGTATCTTGTTTTTCTGTGCTGTTCTTTTTTTTTTATGATTTGTCACTCAGTCTTGGTGTGAATGTAAAGGAGGAAGTTTGTAATAGTTTTTTTCCTGTTTTGTTTTTGTTGTTATTGTTGTTTGGTCTCCATTGACACATGGTGCCATTTGGCATTAAAATGATAAATATTATTCTGTTGAAAAAAGAAAAGAAAACAAATGAATGAAAACAAGGACGGCGGATGTTTGCCTGTTCGTCTGAAACTCTTGTCTCTTGCGTCTGAGTGCACTTCTTGCCACACGCAAATTGAGTAGCATTCCCCTTGAGGTTTTTTTTTTTTTTTTTTTTGCCTGGGCATGATGTGAAGACCACAGGAATAGAGAAAGCCACTCAGCGTAAGTATATGAGACATCTATCCACTCTTAAATATGAACAAAGCTTATGGAAATGAAAAGACTGTAATAGGCCGACCAAATTTTACTGAGTGACAAGTTAATCTCCTGTCTTCTTCTGGACTAATTAAACACTGTGCTGCTTGGCCACGATAAAAAAAAAAAAACTGGTATAATGATTACTGCAGTTCTAAAGAGAGAATAAAAAGTGATCAATCTCTAAATGCTATGCATGCTTATGAGTGCCCATCTAGAACATTAATACGCTTTGTGGTGGTTAATGAAAAATAACAGCTCCCACAAGATTTACTGACATAGGTCAAACCTCAGTATACACAAACTTTATAACTACATTCTTGATTTCTGACTACTTTTATGCTTATTTTATCATTACTGATCTTATATCTTCATATTTGTCCATTTTTGTTTGTATGTTTAACATGTTCACCAAGTGCACCAGGCATTAATTGGACAGCAGCTTCTGCTTTTGCCCTTTGAATTGTGTGAACTTGTAAAGAATGGACCAATACAACTAACAGACTAATAGAAATCTGAGTACTTGCGTTAAAATTCAGAATGATTTTCTTCTCCTGAAAATGTATTTACACTTGAGATTTTGTTCTGGAAGCACACAAGGAGCACAACTTCATGTTGTAAGTTAGTAGACACTATACTGCCCCCGAGTGACCACAGACAAACATGATATAACAGTAAAAAGAGCCTGTTGTCTGTTTACACCATTTCCATAATGAATGGCATGAGAGCACTGTAAGTAATTTTATTTACATAAGCTTCCAACAGAATAAACATTTTGGGACTCACTGGTTCCTTAAAAACAATGAATGAATTACAAAAGCCAAGTAAATCTGAATAACAGTAATTAGTTCCATTAATACAACATACAGACCAATTATTACTTTGTACTATTAAACACAGCACATGAATACAAATACATTCTCTATTTTTTAAATTAAGTTGTATCAGAACTATGCAAACATACACATACAGAGGACCGGAGGATTGGTTTCACAGACTTAGAACAGTGTTTATATCCACAGAGCACAGATCTTTACTTTCTGCCAAAAGGAGACAAAAATCCATTTTGTGTTTGTCAGCACTTCTCGTAAAACAGAAATTAATATTTTTCTATATAATCTTTTATATAGGTCTTTTTTAAACATACTGGAATCAAGCCTCTGTGTGAATGGCTGTAAGTCTTTAAGCGTTTGGATAAAATACTTTGATGTGGATGGCTGAGTTATTCCTTGTTCGTGTTAGCGGTTCCCCAGCTTCATCCGGGTCCTCTGGCTCCAGGTCATCTATCAGCTCTACGGTGGAGGTGTTAGCAGCCAGCTGCAAAGCCCCCTGGCTGAAAGCCTGCAGCTGCAGAGCGATGTTAATTGCCCTGTTAATAGCAAGTCCCAAACCGTGGATGCAAATTTCCTTATGTCCTGCACCACCATCTAGCAGTTTCTGACACCGGGCCAGCTGGGCCTTGAAATCGGTCTTCATGTTGATGTAGACGTCATTGCGCCTCTTGGGCAGCTTCCTGGGCAGTCGTTTGCGAAGAGTGTATTCCACTGGGTCCATCTCAGCAGTGCTGCCTTCAGATGCAGAAAAACCAAGAGGGTTCTGAGGCACAGATGCTGAGACCTGACTCCGGGGATCTGCCATCTCAGAGCTGAAGATAGGAGGAGAACAGGAGAATCAGTCTGGAAACAGAAACGACAGAATGTCTACCATTTAGCACGATTTATATATA
>JBBJLR010000013.1:1612037-1632003 GCA_037577145.1 Brachypetersius gabonensis
CTCTCTCTCTCTCTCTCTCTCTCTCTCTCTCTCTCTCTCTTTCTCTCTCTCTCTCTCTCTCTCTCTCTCTCTGTGTCTCTCTCTGTCTCTGTCTGTCTCTGTCTCTCAAGAAGGTTGGAAGTGCAAAGACGAAGACCACTGATGTTCGGTGCAAAACGACCCACTCCTTGCACTACTTTCCGGGACAGCTACTGAACGATGGGTTCCTCTGGAGTTAAAAACACCTACAGGTCACTAAAAGGGAGAGAGATGGGTAGAAGACTCTGGATACTGGCTGGAACTGTGGAACTATGACAGTTAAAAACCTGTACAGACTAGTTATCCACCTATATGGCCAGGCCCTACTGCGTACAAGGCCAGGCATGTTCAGCACACATGCAGCATGATCATCAAAATACTATCAGAAACAAAGCAACCTGCTTCAACTGCTGTCTTGATCAAAACTTATTCAGACACAAATATATAAAAAGACTTCATGCTCATGGCAAGTGGCTGCCCTGTAAACTCTGTATACTGCTTTTTTTTGTTGGGTGTGGTGACTTTTTTTTTTTGACATGCCTTAACTGTACAGATAAGTCTGTACTTACAGATTGAAAAATGTGTACACCATGCTTATTTGAACATTCTCTTTAACGCTGAACTAAATGATTCTTTCAGGAATTCTCGATCATAAGCTTTGGTTGAAGAGTAAGTGTGATCCGAATCGGGGGCAGGGCAGACAAACCCCTTTCAGCCCCAAGTCGAAGACTTGACTTACTGTATTCAGTTCATGCAGAATCTGGATAGTTCTAACCCTTAATAACATGTGACGTTGCATTGCATCATTGCAGAACCGTATGTGTCCTTTTTTTTTAAAAAAAAGAAAGAAAAAAAGGTGTATTGGAATTGATTAGGTTATGCAGTGTAATTAACTCTGGATCCCAACTTTATTTAGAGGCCCTCAAATCTACTTGTACTTTTGCACTACTGTGTAATTCGGTGCGAGTGATTGCAGCTGTATAACAAGGATTTGAGCAGCATGCAGGTTTTTATAGTGTGTCTGTGTACTAGTGTACTGTGTTTCTGTAGCTGACAGATTGGGACTGTCTCTGCTTTTTAAATTCTCTTTCTCCGTCAGCTGGTTGCAAACATGAATATGGGGCATGTACAGACCTTTTTATAGTGGCGAAATTATCAAACAAGGCAGTTTAAACGAAAGAAGTACTAATGAGGACAGCAAGTTATCCGAAGTGAGTGGCCCTGTTTGTTTAAGCTCAGTCGCATTACATGTGTCTGTCAGAAGGAAGGTGTACACTCTGGACCAGGTGGCCCCCTGTTGACAGTGGAGTTTCTTAGAATGTGAACAAAACTTTATCCAACCCATACACTGAGTAATGATAGTGACTGTAAGAACTGTATTTTCCCAAATACATTTCATGTGCTTTTTTTTTATGCAAATCGAGAAGACAAAATCAGTGTTGAATCTGAGTCTCCTATAATGCCACTAGCATGTTAAGGCATACATTTAATGGAGATAAAACGATATTCATTTGCCTTTTCATTCTTACCTGTCAGCTTAGCCCTGTAGCTAAATTTTTAAATGAGTCAGATATAACTTTTTTTGAAATCATATTGAAAATGTTAGCGACAAAGTAATAACATCCTGATTAATCAGAGTGTAAATAGTTTGGGGTTTTTGTTTGTTTGAAAAAGAAAAATACTAAATAAACGCTTATTATTGAGAACAATTGGCCTGTCTTGTTTGGATATTTTGTCACCTTTTTCCTTCCAGAAAACTGTTGGACAAGTATGGACTCCTGTGCTTGGGTCTGAGTAAGTTCAGTTCAGGGGTCCAGACTCCCAGGGACAGGAGGAAGCAGTCATTTAATCTGCCACTGAAATACACAAATGGAGAAACGTCCATTATGTGATGATTGTGAAACATGTTTTTAAAGTTACACTCTGGGCATTTCTCTCTTATTTTTAAGCACTATTTTGGTAAAAAAAAAAACCAAAACACTACATGGACAAAAGAACTGAGATTCTGGATCATTACACCAGCAGGGACTTTAATGACATTGCATTCAAATCCGTGGACTTTATTTTTGAGTGGTTCCCCTCTTCTTGGAAGGATTTCCACAAGGTTTTGGGGTTTTTCTGCCCATTCAGTCTGTAGAGCATTTATGAGGTTAGACTGATGTTTTATGAGAAGGTCTGGCTCATTATCTCTGTTCTAGTACAAAGGTGCTGGATGGGGTTGAGATCAGGACTCTGTGTAGGTAAGTCAAGTTCTTCCACACTCAACTCATCCATCCATGTCTTTATGGAGCTTGCTTTGTGCACTGGGATACAGTCATGCTGGAATAGAAAAGGTTCTTCCCCAAACTGTGTTTGCAGTGTTGGAAACATGGCATTGCCCAAAATGTCTTGATCTACTAAAGCATTAAGATTGTCCTTCGTTAGAAGTAAGGAGCCCAAACCCTGAAAAACATGTCCCAATAATTTTGTCTGTATAATGTACATGTAATGATGCACCCATAGTGGGGAAATATGTTTTTCCTTTTCTGTGTTGGTAAACAATCAGTGTAGGGCTGCAACTATCGAATACTTTTGGAATCGAGTAATTGGAGAAATCAGACATTTGTGTTTTTAAACAACTATATCATTAGTGGGTTATGCAACATGAAAGTCCTCTTAAAATGAGCAAGCAATTGGCTGTTAGTCCTCACAAAAAAAGGTTTTTATTCAAACAACACTTTTATTAGATCAAAACTTAAAACCTTTGGCTTATTGACTCCAGAACTAAGCCCATTTAATCAACCTTTCTGGGAAACATTTATGATGTACATGGTATCCTTATTAACAGTAAAGAAAACAAAAATGTCCTGTTCTTTAGTTATTTTGTCATTTTCTCTGTTTGTATGCACTAAGATTTGTTTGTAAAATATAAAATATTTTATTATTGTGCTCCTGAGTTTAAATGTTGCTGATCAATTTGAATTATTTATTGATTATATTTTTTTAGCATTAAATGGTCAAAACTTGTTTACTGTTAAAATACGGATTAAAATTTTATTTTAATTTTTAGACAAATTGATGCACTTTAAAACTTTTCTGCTACAGACTAAAAAACAATATTGCCGACCTATTTTTTCTTGTTGCCAATATTCGGCACGTTTTCCATCCACTACACGAATGAGGAGGTCGAGCTGGTCTCCGGCTGCTTTATGCGGCTCTCTTTGTTTTTCACAGCCAGTGTGACAGAGCCAGTGTGCGCCACTAACTTACAATAACAGAACATTGATCGTTTTTTAACTTTAAAAATATATTTTCATATATGACCGAGAGAGCGGGCGGGAATCGTCAGAAATTCCGCAGGAGCGGGATTTTAAAAATCGTCCCGCGCAGGACTTTACTTCATGTCTCCTTCTCTAAGCTGTGTGCTCTTCTTCGGTGCAAAAAAAACTCTACTCCCTGCGGTAAAAATAGCATGTTCCCCGGGTCATGCGCGCCCCCTGCAGGTGGACTTTGGTGACGAATTAAACGAAGCCTCGTGGCAAAGAATTTGCCTCGAACATTATTTTAATTTTTTTTGTAATCGAATAATTCGAGTTACTCGAATAATCGTTTCAGCCCTAAATCAGTGGATCTCAGATTTCTGCAGGTATGATTATGTTCAGTTATGGCCCTAAAACAGAAGGATTTTTTTTTACAGATTATAAATATGCCATGTTAGTGTCTTGAATATCATCCTAAAACAGATACCTGTGTACAAAATGCGTACAGGACACTAAAAACATTAGTTTTCTGTTTGTGCCCATTACATTTGGAAAACGATTAGTATGAAACCATAAAGTATGTCAATTATTTATGCAGAGGCATTAACACCCCCCTCTGTGGTTTAATGGTAAAAGAGATTAAATGGCAGTTCGAATCTACGCTGCAAGCAACTGGTGTCCTGGTGATTAGGTAGAAACTGATGTCCCTGCGACCAGAAGACATTGGCTTGGAATCCCAGGACTGTTGGTGGCACCACTGAAGTACCCTTGAGAAGGGACCGTCTCCATACACTACTCCGTGGGTGCTGTGTTCCTGGCCGCCCATTGCTTCACATCGTTCCTGGTACAAGCCAAGGTTAACTCTCGCCTCAATTACTGTAATGCCCTCCTAGTGGGTCTCCCAGTTTGCATGGTCCTCACAGCTGGTTTAGAATGCAGCAGCTTCAATCAACCAAAAAGGTTGCATGTCACCCCACTGCTGGCTGACCTATACTCTACTCATAACTGAATTAAGTTAGTCACTAACTCTTGCCTACAGAGTGACACCTGGGTCTGCACCCAGCACCTTTATCCCATCATTCAGCCTTAGGCACCTACTCGCTCACTTCGCGCCTCCAAGGAACATCGTCTGGCTCTGCCGTCCCTACACACAAGGTAAACCCAGTCCAGACTGCCTAAGCTGACAAGGGCAGCAGAATCTCTCTCTTTCTTCAAAAACATCCAGAGAGCATCTCCTCTCCTAATGCAGTTGATCTTCTTGTACTACTACTCTTACATGAAGATTTAGCACTTAGTAGTATCCTCTGCTTCTCACATTGAAACTACTCATATTGTAAGTCGCTTCGGACGAACATTGATATATATGGATGTATCCTCGTATTGTAAGTCGCTTTGGATAAAAGCGTCTGACAATGTAATGTAATGAATGCGTTAAATTCAGAGAATGGAGTGTCACGTTGTTCACTGTGTTGCGCTGTGGTGCGTGATTATACGCGATTGAACGTCGTGGCTAAAGTCGTGGATGGGGGTGACATCTCGTGGCTGAATGGAGAAGTGCATAGCTGTGAAGTCTCGCGAGAGGTAGACTGTGTTTACAGCGATGTTATGGCGGGTATGTTGTGAGAGAGTGTGTGCTGATTATGGGCCACGGGGCTGCATTCAGTTTCAAATCTCTTCACTTTTCGTGAAAATATAGCCCATTTAACCGGTGAGGAAGATATTTGATTGCTGGGAGTGAAGTTAACCAAGTCAGGACTAGGGGCTACAGCGAGACAAAACAACAGGTAATCAGAGGGGTTTCAGTACTTTTCACAACAGATTTCTGCTGCTCTGACTCAAATTCAGTGTGTTAATGTGTTTGAGATTCCTGTGCATGCCATAACCTGACTTAAAGCCTAAAGTTACGACTGGTTTATTGGTCCATGGTGTTTCCTTTCAGATGGCACACACATCAGCACCAAGGACTGATAAGTGCAATTTTGGTTCTCTCGTTTGCAGTATATCTGGTAAAATGTTATGTGCAACATTTAATCAGGGGTGTTATTACAGTGCTAATGGGACCAATAAAGGGTTATCTAACCTCTATACCTCTATCTTCTCTCTCTTCATTAGCCAAAATGCGTCCTCAAGTCTCTAGCAGACAGTAACTTATCTGCGTTTCATCTGCATCAGCTTTGTGCACCAGACTGTGTAGCCTGTATGAGTTTTTAAATTGTAACGTATCCGTGGTGAATGGGTCATTTTTCTCTGTCTGAACAGCTACAGTATAGTCGTGTTCATTTTGTTTCTGTACATGTTCCAAACAAGTCGGTCAGTAAACCCAGCCACACTGATACAGAGCAGGGAAAAGCACCAAAACATCTCTCCACCCAAAGTAAAGAACCTGGTTGAACAAAGAAAAGTGCATGTGACGTTAATGTTGACTTACGTACTCTTGTATGTGAGAGTAACAATACATTTAGGTGATGTGAAAGTTTGGTATGGTGGTGTTGAATAATTTCAGTGTTTGGAGGCCTCAACACTGCCCCCAAGAGTGACCAGTCTGGTATAACATTATACCCACATTGTCTTGAGTTTTGAATCAAATCATCTCATAGACGTAGTGTGCACCCGTTAACCTGCAAAGATGTTGCTAGTTCTCTCACACTTTCCTTCCTGTGCTATCTTCAGGATCCTGTTGTTGCTGGGATGTTTCCAGTGAAGTTGAGACTTGGATTGAACCACTGTCGGAAGAAACACTACCCCAGCAGCACCTACCTGACTTTGATTTGACAAAGGCACACGGATGTTCATGAAACCACCAGCTCTCTAAATATTTCTCTTACGTTTATTAAAAGACAGCACATAAACACAAATATATTTATTCAAAAAGTAGAACAAGAAACTGGGGGAATTGGGGATATGTCAGATCCAGGGCCCAGTAGTGAAGGAGGTGGTTTGGCAGGACCAGGGCAAGAGGCAGAAGGTGATGGAGAGCCTCCTCAAGAAGGTCCCCAGAATCCACCGTGCCATTTAGGTCAGGAGGAAATTGAGGAGGAGGCACCTCCTGTGGCCAAACAGCCACGTCTTGGTGAAGAAGTAGGACCAGATTGTGGCCTTCCTGAGACTTGCACAGAGTCTACATGTGGCGTTGGTGAAGATCAAGGCATTGTTGTGATCACAGAGGAAGGTGAACTATATCTATTGTACTGTTTATCAGTTATTTTATCTTTGTGGCCGTAGTGATCTATATCTAATTTCAACCTCTGGTTAGAGAAACATGAAACTAATGAAGCTTTAATTTTTTATTTATCAGTAATTAACTTAACAGACAGGTCAAATTCTTCTCCTCTTTGCCATCTTGATACATATTTGGTATAGTTTCCTTAGGTACCCAAGCAATATGTCTGATTCATTGTTTGTGTTCTATTGATTGCACAGTGCTCAGTCAGCCAGAGGATTACATGAAGACAGCTGGGAAATCAGAGCAAAGAGAACAGGAGTGGCCCAAGAATGGAGGAGCGAACAACGAGACAATCAGACAAACTGACAGTGGAGATATTGAGACAGAAGACGAATTGAAAAACACCAGTCCAGAGGGCACTGCCTGCCAGCATCAGTAGTAAGTCAAGTTTGTCAGTGATAATCATCTCCTCAGTTGTGTTCAGCTCCGGCTGTTCTTTGTAAGATCAACCTAATATTGATCCCATATGTGTACAGCCGTGGCCTGGATTTCAGTCAGAACCCGCAGATGTTGACAGGTTCCTGGGCAGAATACACCCACTCCCCTGAGAACTACCTCAGAGGCTGCAAATGGTAAGCAAAGGGTGAAGAGTGATTCAAATGTAAACAGTGCATAGAAAACTTAACCTATCTTTTCCTCCCTATCTCTTTGTCTCTCAGGGCTCCAGACGGCTCTTGTATCCTCTCTAACAGTGCAGACAATGTGCTGCGTGTTTATAATCTCCCTCCTGAGCTCTACAGCGGCAGCTGGGACCTGCTGTCAGAAATGGTCAGCCACTGTACTATTCCTGCTTTTTGATTCGTACAGTTGTTTGTGAAAGCTTTGGCACCTCTGGTCAAACGGTACACATTGGACTGTTAGATTATTTAGGAATCAAGTCTTGTGATCTGATCAAACAAAAATCCACTGAATATGTGTTTGGACAACAATAGGAGAAATATTGAAATAAAATAACACCATACAAGCTGTTGTTTAACAGCTGGAATATACTTGTACACTGGACTGGGGGACGCCAACACCCTCACTCATATGCCGTGTATTCTTCGGCCGAGCACAACCAAACCAGTGCACCCGCATAGTCCGGAAGTGCGCCATAAGCCAAAACACTCGCGTCTCAAATATTTTACGTTTTTAAAAGTAAAGGGATCTCAGACAAAAAGTAAAGTAAACTCAAAACATACTATATCGAGACTGTCATAACCCAAGGACTCACTGTATGTTGATTTTGGGTGTTATCCAACATCAATTCAAATCTGCATTGAAAAACTTCAGGAATTAAAGATTAAGATTTTAAAATGGGCTTTATTTTCCTTAGGTTTGAATGTTCCTGAAAATGTACTTTTTAAGAGACTCTATAGTTCCTGATCATGTTGTGCATGTTGGTGCCCAAGTTCACTTGTGCCATATGTTTATTTATTTTTAAAACCTACAGCAACTAATAATAGTTATACTTTAACAAAAACAAAAAACTAATTTATATGTTCATTCCATGCTGTTGTGGTGTTAACTTCTTTTCAGAAAGTGAACAAAATGTCTTAGTGGACTTTGGGAGCCCAGACTTTTTCGTACAGTTGTATAGATCTTGCTACCTGTATTATTGCTGTACACTAACTGCTGTATTATTGTTGATAAAGTTCCAAAACTTTCCAAAACGTAGTGAACTTTGTGAATAACAGCTGTTTGGTGTGTGTTACTGATGCGTCCCTAATTATTAGGGCTGCAACCCAATATCAGTAATGGCACGGAAAGTGTTAAAGCAAGGTATAAATAGTTTCTTTATGTGGTTTGTACATTAGTGTTCAAAATGTTTATTTTTGAAAGTTGCAGACCAAGAAAACTCCACCAGAGACAAGCTGTTTCATGCTTAATTATAGTGTAATGTTTAGTCATCCTGAGGATTTAACACACCTCCATGTAAAACTTGTGCTATTTGCACAATAAGACCTGGAGGAAATAAGACCTGGAGGAATTGGAAACTGTCCCAGATATGAGTAGTTGGTATATACATTGATCCTATAATTTTACATAATGCAAAACTAATATATATATATATATATATAAGTTGATTAGTTTACCAAAATTGCACATTTTCCTGTCCTCCTAATTATTTTGTGATGATTTGGCACAATGCACCAGAAGCTGTATATCGTCTCTGCATTCAAGAGAACCGGGGAAGAAATGAAGGTCTGCTGTATATTAATGGTTCTGTAGGTGGATTGGCTTGCAGATTTCACAGTGGATCATTTAAATGTCAAGCAAAACCACTGGGAAACCTTATTTTTTTTATTCTTTTCAACTCATTCAGGAAATAAGTTGAGATTTGATCATGTCAGCTCATCAGACATGACCTTTAAATCTGGTATATTTGGAAAATGTATAATTTACTTTTCTTTGGTATGAAAAGCTAAGAACTAAATTTAGCTGTAATTGAAAGTCTCTTGTTTTATACTCAGTTTGTTAAGGAATGACCCAGAAACCAGAAAGTTGTGGGTTCAAATGCCAGCCTGTACACCCAAACTGCTCACAGACTTGGCATAGTTAGACAGTGTAGTGGCTCTTTTTTGTAGGATTAATAGGGTAAAACACCTAATTCTCTGACAGAAATAGTAAAGCGGAACTCAAGACGTATTACTCCTCATCTGAAGTTCTTTTCTTCAGCAATGGCAAAAAAAAAATAATAATTTAAGGACCACCATCTCCTTGTTCATGCAGTACATACTCCAAAGTGGATATAGATTATCCTAGCCTCTTAGCTTGTTAAACTTCTCTGCTGAGTTCATTTCCTTTATTGAAAAAAAAAAAAGTCTAGTCTGACTGTGTGCTCTGCTGCACTGGCTGATTGAAGAACTGATGGAATCTCTTGGAGGTCGTAATTGTTTTCCTATGTTTGTCTACATCTAGAGTCCAGTGCTGAGGATGACGGAGGGAGACACCATCTATGACTATTGCTGGTTTCCAAAGATGAGTTCTTTGGACCCAGACACCTGTTTGTGAGTGCCCATTTTCCTGTATCAGCACTGCAGTGAGACACATTGAAGAACTGTATGTTGTTATCTGAACCTGAAGAAAATGGGTTGGGTTTGTAATCTGGAATTGATCCCAGTTCTTGGTCCAGAAATATTGGCAGGTCTGTGTTTGTCTCTTACATCCAGACAGTGTCGTTTCTTTTCTTTTTAAAGCCATTTGTTTTTGTTGATTAAATGCAGTTACCCAGGCTTTTGAAATCCACACCATTCTGCCTGTGCTGATTGTCGCTATGGTTCTATGAATTTGAGGAAGACCACAGCAGCAGATTCATGCCGCAGTGGTTGACAGATCCCAATAAAATTACTTGGGTGTAAAGCTGAATACCTCCAGGTAGCTCTACTGAGCTTAATGCTTCAGAGTACTGTGACAATATGCAGGGCTATGACTAGATCACTGCTCTTGGAAGATACAAATGCTTTCCAGGAGGAGTGTAAACATACCAGTTCTGCTGTCAGCTACTAGATAAACTTACAACTTAGGTTTCTAACACACTAACAGTTTTTCAAACAAGACCCTGGCGAAAGTAAAGGGAAGCATCTGATAAATGTTAACTCTTACACACCCAAGTTTAAAGATGAATATCTTTTATATAGCCATTGTCATAATTATAGGCACCCTTGATAAAGCTGGATAAAACACATTCATTAAAATTCATTAAAAATGTTTAAAACTTGTATCAGAATCATTGGCACCGCTAAAATTTGTGTAATTTCCCTTGGTAAAAAATAACAGCCGTGCTCCTTTTCATGTTATGCTTTATAAGATTGGAGAAGAACTTCTGTATGTAAACTCTTTCTAAGTCCTTACAATAGACTTTATTTTCACTGTTCCCTGATTACTTTAGTAGAAATGTGAGGTGCCACATAATTCATATTTCCATTAACAATAGGAAATTTAGATGTACTAAAATAAAGGTGTTGGCCTTCATATATCAAGGAATGTTTAAATAAAATAGCTATATGTCTCAAAGGATCAAGGTTTGAGGGATGCAGATGATGTGATCAGTTTGGATCCACCAAAGCTACAGTTAGTTGCTGCCCTATGTGAACCAGGTATTCGAATGTCATGCTAGAAGAAAGCCTTTCCTTTCATGCAACCATATGGTCTTTCATAGACCAAAAATCAAAAGCTGGATTGTGGTTAGATCATCCAACAGATCAGTACTTCAAAACACATCCAACCCCACAAGAAAATAGTTCAGGCTGCAAGACCTTCAATGATTTTTAGAATTTTGGGTCCTAAATATAGCAGTGATAGGTGATGTTACAGATAACTGATGCTCTGGTTGGGGAATATTGAGGACATACTACTCAGCAACATTGGGCTAGGTTTATAGATCCTTTTAACTCTGGGAACAATAGCAGCCATAAATAACTGTGTACTAGGAACTGTGGCTCCAGAGATAAAAGAGAATCAAAGGAGCGGTCATAGGTTGTCTATGATAGTTATTCAGAAAGGTGCTAATGATGTCCACCAAAGTATCTATTTTTGTGTTATGAAATAAGTTTTTATAACCTCAGCACTTTCAGCAAGCTTCTACCAGTGAATCTGAATAGTGTTTTCAATTATCTTCTATAAAATCCAGTAATGTATAGATTATAACTAATTAGATGAAATTAAACTTTTAATGCATAGACTACATGTACTACCTGTCTACCCTATCTGTCAAACAAGACTAAACATTTTTCATTTGGGGCAAAAAGCACATAATATTGCATACTGTAATATTGTAACCTGCTGGCTGTTATGAATATTCCCAGGGACATCTCGTGTTTTCAGAGGCATATGAAATGTTACCTGTAATTCAGAACATTTCATGTAGTACAAAAATGGGCATATGAATGGGCAGCTGGTAGCCTAGTAATTAAGGTGTTCGCCCTGCGATCAGGAAGTCGTCAGTTCCATTCGCAAGACTGCTAAAATATGGTGTGACATAATTCCAAGAGTCTTGCCGCGTCATCTTTCTACTCTCTGTAAGTGTTTTAATACTTCTATGAAAGAGGAGTGTCAGAAGCTAGATGACCGCTTGTGTCTGAATGTCACACTGCACTCTGAGGTCTGTCAGATTTTTCCACCACTGAAGACTAAGGGATAGCGGTCAGATTCAACAAAAGGGCCAAGGTGGCTGAATCCAGAGGACAGCTGGGTGTAGCTTCAAATAACATTTACATTGAGACACTAGACCATAGACCTAAGACAAACATGGTTCTTCATTTTAAACACTGAGGAGTAAGGAAGGACCTGAGGAAGGGGGTGAATTGTTTTACACACTTGGGGCTGAGACGGAGAAGTTACAAGACCCTTTATACCTGAACCAGAAACAAGGGGTGTTTAGCAGTAAAGTATTAGAAGATCTAAAAGTTAGTTCTCGCAAAGTGTTTGCTCAGACATCTAGCAGGTGATATATTCAGATTTCTGATTAGTGAGATTCAGGTCTTTAGGCAAGTATAGATAAGAGTTTCTCTGGAAGAAAAAAATTAGTGTTGCTGTATTTTATGTGAGGTATGTCTCTGAGGGGTGTTTCATATTGCATCCACAAAGCAGCTTGGAGCGTTGTTTCATTCCAGATGTCTTGTTATTTGTCCAGAATTCATGAAGCCGGTTTGCCAGTTTGGCAGATCAGCTGTCCCTTGGATGCTCCGATTTTACTGCTTTCTTTGAAATAAAACACCCCGCAGAAAGGAAATTGAGAGAGAGAGAGAAGTGAAATCCATCAGTAATGTAACGTGTGTGTGCGTGTGCGCGTGCGCGTGCGTACGTGTACGTGTGCGTGCGTATGTGTATGTGTGTGTGTGTGTGTGTGTGTGTGTGTGTGTGTACACCATGGGTAGCAGCACTGCTGGAGGTGTTTAGGGAGAAGCCTAAATGGTCCCTGATCTTCTCTTCAGCCATTTTTATCACCTCTGGACTCTTTTCTATATTGAACAGTGCTATTGTGCACAAATAAGAATCTCAGTGGCCTCATCATTTATCTGAACGCAGACATAAGCCAGCATCAGCGCTGTACAGCAGTCTCCAAGGATACTTCTTTTGTCACAAGCGGTGGCGGTGGGCCACTGAGGAGGGCTCGTTAACCACGTTCTCCCACATGCGCACACATGAGCACATTGTGCTAATCAAACACACTGCTTGGGAGAACCACCATCATCCTGTGGCAAAAAAAATAACGAGGTAAAGAGGTCAAGGATGAAATCACAGACAGAAGCAGGAGAACGATGTACTGGTGAAGAAGAGCGAGAGGAAGGGCCCAGTGGAGATCAGACCCGTAGAGAGAGACTCAACATAAACAGTGTTTTCTGAAGTTCACTCTCTCTAAGCATTCCGATTGTTGAAATACTGTCATCTAAGCTGAAGCCCAGTGGGGTTTGTCTTTAATATAGACCACTGCAATTAAATGCTCTATTGCAGGGATGCACCATGGATATTTTTTTTTCTTCTTCATTCTGTCTTGGCTCCAGGAGTGCAATCTCAGTTTCTCATAGTCAGAAGGCAAACACTGTAACTCTCCCGGAGAGATGGCCAAGCGGATCTGCTGTTGAGAGCCTTTGTTTTCCTTTCTGGGAAGTGGTCCAGCCTAAACTGTGAAATTGTAGAGCGGTAATTGTTTTCTTTTTCCCAGAGCTTGAGCAAGGAGCGGATGAGAGGAGAATAGGACCACTTTCTCACATGGAGGGCTGTGTAATTGTGCCCTAGTAAAACTGGTCATATTTAAAGATTTCACGTTTCTGGCTGTTATGGCTCTGCATCTTAAGTCGGTGGAATAGAATGGAATGAAATAGAAAAGAATAGACTTAATTGTCTGTGCCGAGTCAAAACTCATCTTAAACTAATAGGCTTATGATAACGGCTCATGCTTTAATCTTTCAACATACGACTCGAGACCAGAACATTTATTGGTTTTCTCTGCATGACCTGCCCTTTTTAGTCACTTATTCTCCTCCATATCATCTCCCTCGCCTTTCTTCTTCCAGCATTGCCAGCAGCAGCCGTGACAACCCAGTCCACATATGGGATGCATTCTATGGTGATCTCCGTGCGACCTTTCGACCGTACAACCATCTGGACGAGCTGACGGCGGCCCATTCTCTGTGTTTCTCTCCAGACGGCTCCCAGCTCTATTGTGGCTTTGAGAAGTCTGTAAGGGTCTTCTACACAGAGCGTCCAGGCAGGGACTGTGAAGAGAGACCCACTGTTGGTGAGATTCCATCACCTGGAAGGCATACTAGAATATATAATTTTCCTAACCAGCAGTTTTTATCACACTTGTCTTACAGAAGTCTTTGACATCTATATTCTTACATATTCAGTTATTTGTTTTGTTTGTTCATTATGTGCTGTGAGCAATCTCAATTCCATGTGCTTGTTTCTGGGAGTGTTTTAATGAATGTAGATCCAACGTAAGTGAATGACTTTGATGAAAGCAGTTCAAACCACTCTTTAACTGTGTCACAAAAATAATTCCTTATTTGCACTTCCACATCACAACTGCTGTATGTCGCAATAAACCTCAATACTTGTCCATGTTGTGCAGCCATCATTAGTACTCTTTCTAGAGCTTTCACTCCCTTCAGTGCTGTACGTCTTCAGTTTCTCACAGACAGACATGATAAACTAGCCTGCCGTGCTGGGGATGGAATGAACTAATTATTTGCTTGTAATTATTTTGCACTGGAGCCAAATTAGAATTCTAGTCAGCAAAACTGGAACTAATAATTTCATGTTTTTCCTTTTTTTCCCTTTTTTATCAAATGGGGCCAGGTGTGCTTGTTATGAACAAGAGATGGTGCTAGGAATGCAAAATAGTCTTCCCAATTAAATGTCCTTTTTTTCCCCTCACTTCTTCCTCTCTACTGTGTTCTGTTTCTTCCTTTTTTTTTCTTTGCTTCCTACTGTTTTTTTTTTTCCTTTCTCCATTCCTCATCACCAGTTAAGAAGCAGGGTCAGAGTGGGATTATCTCATGTCTAGCATTCAGTCCGTCTCAGGCAGTGTATGCGTGCGGCTCGTATTCCCGCACTGTGGGGCTGTACTCGTGTGAAGACGGCTCTCTGCTTGCCCTTTTGCCCCAACGGCACCACGGAGGAATCACTCATCTGCTCTTCTCACCTGACGGCTATCATCTGTACACGGGCAGTCGCAAGGTGCGCATGAGTTCAACATTTTTCACCAAAAGATTTGATTTCCTTTAGAAATGCACATTATTTTTTTCTAGCAATGAATATGGTTGTAGCTCAGTAATTGGATCCTACCTATGTCTGTATCTGTAGGACCCAGAGATTCTCTGCTGGGATCTTAGAGACCCAGGCAGAGTTCTGTTTTCACTGCCCAGAATCGTAAGCACTAACCAGCGCATCTACTTTGACCTGGACCCGTAAGTTACAGGGTTGTGTAATCAACTTGTAACGATACCATAAATGTGTTCATGGACGTCTGTGATTTCACTCTGTTTACTTGTTTTTGTGTTCTTAACCCAGGTCTGGGCGGTACCTGGTGAGTGGGAACACTGAAGGGGTGATGTCAGTGTGGGACACACTTGCAGCACCTTCCTATGGTAATGAAGAGGTACTGCAGCCCTTTTTGCAGTTTCAGGCTCACAGAGACTGTACAAACGGCATCAGGTAACTCCAACACTTTTACCAATTTTCACCCTTTCTCAGGGCCTTCCTTTTAGCCAATTACAGTGTCTGCCTCTTCTGTTTATCAGACTATTTTTAATTCCATTTTAAGAAGATAGCTCAAACTTTTTTCAAAGAAAAAAATTCTTCCAGTAGGGTTCTGACTATTAAAGAGGGTTTTTAAATTGTGCATCAATAGATGAAATGTCTCAAACATTCGATGCAACCTTTTACTGTGAATAATACAAGCCTCTATCACTGGTCTCTCAAGACATTTAAAAAGTGAACACAGACTTTAACACCGCCTTCATTTTGAACGTTTGCCATTTCTGCGTGTTTTCACCAGCATCCACCCCTTCCTGCCATTAGTGGCGTCCAGCAGTGGTCAGCGGCAGTTCCCCTGGCCGGGTGACAGCGATGATTCAGGCTCGGATGAGTCGGACGAGGACAGGATGGTGTCATCAAACAGCATTAGAGAGGACAATTCACTTGTGCTGTGGTGGGCTGGGCCACTGGGCTCGACCAGTGAAGACAGACTGCAGAAAGGGCCGGCTGTGCTTGAGAACGAGAGTTCTCAGCAGAACGCCTAAGCCAGATCTTTTCTGTTCTAATCCTACAATGTTCAAACTGCGTGCTTTAGAGTGCTGAGTATTTCGGTGAAGATCAGGGTTGTCTAATACTGCCAGCTGTGTTCTTTTTGACTGACACAATCCAGGACCAATATTGTAGGACTTACATAGGTTCCATAACAACCAGTCATGCTTACAAATGAACACTGGAATGTAAAATCTCAGTCAATGAATGTCTGAATGATCCATATGCCCAACGAAGCCTGTAGAGTCTGTGAATCAGTTTATTTGCAGTTTGTGAACGTCTCAAACATAATTTGCTTTCTAAAGCACTAACATTCTTCTAAGAGAATAATTTAGGGGAACGCATTGGAGAGGGATTTAGATTTTCATCTGGGCTCAATGCGCCTCAACATTTCTGGCAGTTTTTTAAAACTTTTGACATGACAATGGTTTATTATTAGGCCAAAGCTGTGAAATACAATAACTTTTCTCCTCTTGCAAAAATGGCAACAGACATTTTCCTTGAATACAAAAGAGGCTTGTTTCCATTCTTAAGTGATCGTGTAGGGGATAAGAATGAAAGCAGCAATATGAGCCTACATTCTCAGGTCCACAGATAAACACAGACACACAGATGAAGCAGAGTTTATTTTCTCTGTGTATCATTCCCCTCTATTGCTTTGCCCTTCTGCTTTACCTCTCCAGTGAGGCAAGTCTGCATTTTTTACATGTGCCATAGTGTTGCTGTATGTGCCAGTAAAAGCATATTTTTGTAATTCAAAAACTACAGTGTGTGCATAACAAGCTTCAGCTCAATGACCTTATTATATTTCAGTTTACTATAATGCAGTAGGTGACCTGGACCTCACATGTTTACAAGTGTATTGTGTGTTAGTGTGTGAATACAGACATATTGTTGTTTGCTTGTTATTTGTATGTCATGCTGTTTTTTTTAAAAGCAGTGAATTGTGGATCGGAGCTCAGCCTTGCCAAACATGCTCTTCACAGGATGTGCAGATTGCAGTTAATTTCATAATGTGGCATCTCTTTATTCAAGTGCTTTAATGAAGACTTTTTGTACAGCTCTCCCCCTCTGAACACAGCTGCCGATTGGTTGTTCTGAGATCAGTTGTGTGATTTCCAATGACTGGTTATTAAAAATGTAATGTGAAAAAATCTGTTTGTGGTACATTGTAATTGTTGGCAACATTTCTTAGAGAACGTAATCTGGCAAAACCTCTGTTCATTGTTAAAGTTGCTGATCCCATATCTGCCCAAAATGGCAGCTTTTATGGACCTTGTCTGTACTGGTCAATCATAATGCAGTGTCACCCTCTGTCCACTAGGGGGAGAGGTCTAACATTGACGGGTGAATCTCAATGATAAAACATCCAATAATCCCTTTTTTTATTTGTCTTCCAGTTTATTTATACTGCAGTGTTTTGTTAATCTGTTACTATAAGGCAGTAATGTTTGACATGATATTTTGGATACTAATACATTTTGAAAATATGATTTTGTTAACAGTAGTCCACTGGAGTGGTGGAAAACATGAGGTATCAATCAGCATGGGAGGTAAAAACAACTTCCTTGTATACACGGTTCAGCAATCAAATACAAATGTCTCGTATCCGTTAGTTCAGTCTATTTTTGAGTGCCAAGTTGGAGCGCTCCTTTGTTGTGTTGTTAGAGTTGCCTGGAGACCAACTTCATAGAGGTCTAGGTAAGTAGAGAGAGATGGGGAGTAGAAAGTAGAGGAGGGTGTTTTAGTACCTAATTCTGCTGCTCCAGAAGCAAGGGGCAATGTCTGCCCCAGGAAGAATGACCCTGAGAGAGACCCGAGGGTCAAACCTGAGACCCCTGGAGAAAATGGTCAACAGAACAACTCTAACCACCCAGAGAATCCTCCATACACATATTCTGGGTAAGTGAAGAATCAGTAACAAACACACACACACACTGTACTTCCTTTAACACTGCAGTTTTTTTAATCTGTCTAGTTGAGTCAGACCTGTCTCGTTCTACAAGAGCAGTTTTTTTCTGCATCAACTATAATAAATAACCCTGAATCCTCCCCTTCCTCTTTTTTTTTACCCTTTCCCTTAATTCTTTTTCTTACCATCTTTCTCTTGTAATTTTTCTATTCACTTTCCATATGATTCTCACTCCCACTCTGTCTTTTTTTTTGTCTCTCTCTCCTTTCTCTTCTTTCATCGCATCTCTGTCTTTCTCTGGTTCTTATCTCTCTTTCCATCGTCCTCTCTCCCCTCCTCTTCCTTGTTCTTTCACTCTTTCCTCCTTTTCTTTCTCCTTTTTTCTGTCTTTCGCCATCTCCTTTTCTCCTTTGTTCTCTCTTTCTCCTTGTCCTCATGTCCTCGTCCTACACGCTTTGAGAAAGTTTCTATGCGCCTCGGCACTCCAGCAGAAACGGCTCTCAGCTTCTCCACAATAGCATGTTTCAGACTAGAAGGCAATGCAGAGCATTCTCTCACTCATAACAACCCGAACACAGCCCTGCAATGACAGTCCCTTAATTGCTAGTCTCCCTCTCCAAAGCTAGACAAATGACTGTGGCATTTTCAAGCGCTGCATGTACACCCTTATCTCACCAGTGGTCTGTGGTTCAGCTAACTCCCTGAGAGCGCCCACTCCTTTGACCTGTCGTTTCTTCAGGCCCGACATAATTGTGGCTCTTGTAAAGTAAAAGATTTTTTTGTTTGTTTTGTTCGATTTTTTTCCCCTTCTTCCTCAGCTCTAGGAGAGAAGCTTTGCGCCCAGTTTTCTCCTTCCTCCTCTTCCATCAAGGACATTCCCTGCATTTCACGTCAGGACTCAGCTTGGCTGCCTTTAAAGGAGATGGCACAGCCCGATTACCCCTGGGTGGAAGAGTTTCAGCTCTGGGCTGAGGAAGAAAAAGACAAGGCCCTGAAGCACCAAGAGGAGGTATCTGAAGTATTTCTCGAACTGCACTGTGCAGTTTCAACTGTCCACTGCCCAACACGCCTGATCCTCCATTGGGTGATTATCAAGGTTGATGGAACAGATGTGTTTAGGCAGGAAACAGTTGAAACTGTGCAGGAAACCCTGATTGGAGAAAATAAAGTGTAATACATCAGTGGTTCCCCACCCTGGTCCTTGGGTATCCCTCTATTGCACATTTGAACTGCCTTGTTGATTAGGAAATGTGCTTCTCCTTCCCAAAAGTGTGTCAGAGCAGGGACAAAACTAAAATGTACTGAACAGGTAATCTGGACCAAATCTAAACAATACAGTAATACTACTGTAGGCCATGTTTATACATGTGGTACTATATACTAGGACTGATTTTAGCCAATGATCAATTATTGAAAAATTGTGATTAACTGTTTGATTATTTTTCTTATAGTACATATCTATCTATTTATCTATCTATCTATCTATCTCTCTATCTCTTTATATCTCTGTGTATCTCTCTATCTCTATGTGTATCTCTCTATCTCTTTATATCTCTGTGTATTTCTCTATCTCGCTCTATCGCTAGCTCTGTCTGTCTTTATCTCTCTTTATCTGTGTATGTTCTATTCGTTTGCATAAATAATAATAAAACAATAATAGAATTTAAAGTTTTTAAACATTAAATTTAAACGTTTAATTAGAACCATAATGTGTCTAATTGAAGAAAATTACTTTCTTTCATTTGCTTCCATCTAACATAAAATTAACTCTGCTTGTTGAAGACTATATAATGTAACAACTGTGGGAAATGATTGTAGTCAGCTTAATTAATTGAGATCATCCCATAGAATCATAGTTAGTTGATTATGTAATACCTGTGACAAGTCTAGAAACTGTGCACGTCTATTTGAGATTTCTTAATCATTCAACACGATTTGAGGCAATTACGTTCTTATTAGAGGGCCATAAGCTTTCATTCCTTGGTAGTAACATTAACCTTGAAGCTTCAGTACAAAATCAAGAAGCACATTTCAGAGACTGTTCTTTTGACTGTCTTTTGATGTTAACAAAAACATTACAGCAGCAAGTCCTAATGGCAGCTTCAAGAAGCTGTTCGAATCAAACTATTATGAACTTTTCAGGAATTTTAGAACGCCTCATTTTGCACCGTTGTCGCTAATTGTGAGCGCAATGCAGCATTTTGACCAAGTCTCATCTCTGTTGCCTTCTACAGGGAGATGGAGTGAATGCGGCCTCAGCAGTTGTGTGTGTGTATGTGTGTGTGTGTGTGTGTGTGTGTGTGTGTGTGTGTGTGTGTGTGTGTGTGTGTGTGTGTGTGT
>JBBJLR010000013.1:1726621-1741577 GCA_037577145.1 Brachypetersius gabonensis
ACACACACACACACACACACACACACACACACACACACACACACACACACACACACACACACACACACACAGAATTTACTGTGCTGACTCTCACACACACTTGTCTCTATTATTTTTGGAGTTTACAGGAAAGGTTTTAGAGCCAAAGAAAGCACACTATGACACATATGTTGGGGGAGAGAGAGAGAGAGAGAGAGAGAGAGAGAGAGAGAAAGAATAAGAAAAAGTAAGAAAGGATGAAGAATAGAGAGAAAGAGAATAGATGAGAGAGAAGAAGAATGAACAGTAAGGAGAAGGGGAGAGAGAGAGTAGGTGTGTTTGTGCATGTGAAAAGGAGGGAGACAGGGGATTTCAGGTGGAGTAAGAGTGACGGGTGGTAAACTGTGAGAGGGGCGAGAGACCTACAGTATAAACCGCCATTACTGAGACAGAATAATAACAGGAACAAGAAAACGAGAGCTGGACAATGATGGAAAAAGAATGGACATTACCCCGCAGATCAAATCAGGGTTCTGGGACAGAAACAGCCTCTGAGCCACACAACAAGGAGGAGGTGGAGAAGAGTGTAGGAGAGAGAGAGAAGGAAGGGAACTGTGCCCAGCATAATGATGTACCAATCGAGTGCGTCTGGAGACAGATCCCCCAGTATTACTGACCAATCCCTCGGCCAGCTGGAGCTGCCGCCGTCTCGCTGGCTAGCAGACACACACACACACACGCATGTACACACACAGGTTTGTTTTTATGCAATGTAAAGACATGAGGTCATCCATATACAGGGGTCCTCGAGTTACAACGGTCTCAACATACAACGTTTCACTCCCACTTCACCTGGCCTTACACCGTTAACCTCGGAATTTACGGACGAACTACTTTAGTTGTGCACGGTGGTAGAATAGACAATATAAGTGAGCAAGTTTTTCTTTTCCTTTTTCTGTGGCTGTGTTAGGATCAGTAAGGGACTTAGGCTAAGGTGTGTTTCATCTTACACCAAAATCCGGGTTACATCACTGTCGAAGGAACGAATCTGTGTCGTAACTCGAGGACCCCGCTGTGCATCTATATGCATAACTAGTTGCGTGTAATACATATTTTTTAAACCTAACTCTGAACTTATCCTCAGAAAACAAAAAGACCCTTTGAAGATCCTTTCATGTAACCATGTTCATATAAAAGAACCACTTTGCATGTAGTTTTATCTCAGATTTCTTGGTGGTTCTCCTACCAAGGCATAAGATTTTTGTCCTGGAAAGGTATGAAAACAAACAGACGCAACACACAGACGCATTAACACACACTGACAAACATGGAGCATACGTCCAACTCAAACTGTGACCACATGGCACAATCATTAGACCACTGTTTGGCCATTCACTCCACGGGTATAACATGAGTGTGTAATTAGGCCCTGAAGTTTGCCGTGCCCACCGAGCCCCAGTCTGCAAAACCAACAGTATGGTCTGATATTAGAAGTTAGATGGTGGTCTAACCTTGATATTGACCGTGTTCCACAACTATGGTCATCTCACCCATCAGTTTAATGATGTGGAATCAGTCCTGGGAGGCCAAAGGCTTATTGCTTATTATGAATGAGACATGTTTTCTCTTAGTAATCCGTGGTGTAGTTTGCTCCTCACATGCCACCAACCGCTGCATCTTGTACTTGTGTGTAAGTAAGTAATTGCCAAAGAGACGCGGTCTGTAGCCTCAAACTGCATGGTGGAATTAGCCTGGAGAACAAGCATGGCATCATGCTTTCCTTCTTAATGTGATGACAGTTCTAACTGATCACTTAAACTGTGTCTCCCATTACAGAATTAGTCTTCATTATAAACAAATTAAAACGAAAACAAAGCAAATAAATGCCGCAGTTGGATCTGCATTGCATGGGCCACTTAGTGAGACCATAGCTTGGCCGTCAAGTTTTGGTTATAATGTTTTCTGACAAACACAGCCACAATCCATGTTCCACCAAATGAGTCCTTTTTGGAGCTGCTGTTGCAGAACAATAAAATTCTTTTAAGCTGAAATGGGACTTTTGCTAACTTTCTGTAAAAGCACAACTCAGTATTGTTTAATAGTTTACCAATTTAAAATTATATGTATTTATATTATATTATTTATTTAATATTTATATTATATTATTTATTTATATTTATTTAACCACATAACATTTGCATAGTTAAAATGACATGTTTTTTGTTGATTTTCTAAATAAAATTATATCTCCTATACACATTTACAGTTTAATTTACTGAATTTAGCGTTTTAATAGTAAAAAGCTATCACAGCTGAAGCCAATAAACGTTCTGCCTATGAATCATGTTTTACACTAAAAACAGAAAAACTACTACCTTTTATTTTTTTAAAAAAGAAGCATGTGTGCTACTATTTTTGTACTTATTCAGTTTTTTTGCCAACATGTTGTAAAGCTTGTAACGTCATCTACAAAAACACATTAGTGGTCAGGAAGGGTCAATAAGCCAATGAGCTGAAGATGTGCTGTGGCCCTCCAGGGCTAGAACCATCCACTTGGTCATGCACTTCGGATTTGAACTTTTTGATCTCTGTTTGACATCTTGGATGTCTTCTGGCCAAGATGAGATGATTAGAATATGTGGGACTTCAGAAAGTACTTCTAAATTGGTTCACTTGATTGGTTAAAGACATTAATTGGCCCATCAGAAGGTGAACTTTGTAAGGACGGGGGATGTTTTAGGGACGGACAAGGCAGCCCTAATGAACCTCCTGTAACCATCAAACCATTGTGTAGGTGTCAGAAGACATCTCTGTAAGTCTTGGCTTTTAATTCAAGCCATATTCAGGAAAAAAAGTTTCTATTACTATTAGTGTATTATGCATGTAAATGTTTTAAAAGTTCCTGAAGTCATTTTCATGGAATAAATGTATTTGAAGAGGCAAATACAAATATATTTGTAAAGGCACATTTATTTATTTAATATACCTTTCAAATGATATTAAAAGATGAGAACACACAAGAAATGAGTATAAAATTGTTGTGATGCCAAAATTCTACAGCTTCATAATTTTATGTTTAGGGTTACTGTCCTTATTTCATATTTTCAGTAGCATCATTAAAATAAATAATGTCACTATATTCATGAGTTAAAATGTATTTTTAATGTCACATACAAATATTCATTAGTGAATGTACTTAACAAATTTAATGAGTTTATTTATTCATTCATTGATTCAGTTTTGTCCTCTAAAACTCCAAAGTACTCAATAAATGTCAAAGTACTAAATAATGCATCTCAAAATGCCTAAAGCTGTCCAGCTCAATATTCCATTCTACACTGCATATGTTATTATTTAAGAAAATGTATTAATATGACGATGGACTGATTTATTGAATGTTAAGGGGCATATATTACACTACAGATGTTAATATATTGAAATGAAGGTGTGCTGAACTGGCTCTAACTCAAAATCTCCCCTTATTTCCCAGGAGCCACTGGAAACACCACATTTCCCAGAGTTCCTAGTGCAGGTGGGGCTCCTGCGGGAGGAGAGAACGGCCCCCTGCCGGCCTCCAATATTGCGGTGATCGCTGGGGCCGCCGGAGGCTCCGCCTTCCTCCTGCTGGTTACGGCTGTGATCTGCGTGGTGTGTTACCGCCGGCGACACTCCAAGCACTCTGAATCTCACCACCCTCCACTTTCTCTCTCCTCGCTCACCTCGCCCAAGCGGGGCGGCGGCGGAGGCGGGGGTGGCAATAACAACGGTTCGGAGCCCAGCGACATCATCATCCCGCTGAGGACTTCCGATTCGGCCTACTGCCCGCACTACGAGAAGGTGAGCGGAGACTACGGCCATCCAGTCTACATCGTCCAGGAGATGCCCCCTCAAAGCCCCGCCAACATCTACTACAAAGTATGAGGATGTGGGACGTCCTGACTGCCAGCCTACAAAAAAAAACAACAAATGAAACCCACCACAGACCAATCTCACCTACTATCTAAACCATAACAGTATGAACCAGCTCTCTTTTCTTTCAATCCAGCAGTGGTTGGGATGCTCTCAAGCCTTCTGACTGGACCCCCACTGCGCACACATACACACGTATATATATACACACACACACACACACAGTCATATGCGCATAGACACGCACCCTGAAATCGCTGACTTTTGTGATAAATGGGGCGTGTGTATTGAAAGGACGTCATGTGACAGCTTCTTGCTCCCCATGTTATGAGAGTGAAAAGCGTTGATCTCAGATCAGAAAAATAGAAGAAAAACAGAAAAAGGCTTTGAGGATCCTCTGAGAAATGTGCCAGAACGTGAATTCTGAAACGAAACGCCTGAGAAAAGACTAAACATAAACTCCAGCCCTCGACCAGTCTGATGTTACGCGAACTTGCGTGAATGATACAATAACTCACAGCTAGCGGTTTAGTTTGTTTGTTTGTGTTTGTTACTCCTCTGATGGCGGGACAGTCATCTGGCTGGGCCAATCAAAAGGCAGCACCGGCCCAACATGGCCCTGCGTTTGGTAGGAGGAGTCGTAGTGGCATTGAAAATCCTGTATATTTTAATAACGTGCGTACTTTTGTGAGTGTGTAGGCTAATAATTATGACACTGCTGTTGCACAGAAGTGTGTGCGCATATTGTGTGCTTCAGTCAGAGAGAACGAGCGTGTTTCCGTGTGTGTGTGTGTGTGTGTGCGTGTGTGCGTGCGTGTGCGTGCGTGCGTGCGTGTGCGTGCGTGTGCGTGTGGATGAAAGAGGACTGTACTACGGTGAATCTGTGCGTTTTCGTTTGTTAGACTGTTTCAAAACCAAAACACGAAAAGTGAGCGAATATCAAAAAAAGTTGCTTTTTTAATTGCGTTGATCACTTATAGATTATAATTATATATGAATATTCAGTCAAATAATTCCTAGATGTCTTTTTTGTTTTCTTTTCCTTTCCTCCAAATGTAAAAAAATGACATTTCTGTTGCTAGGCTTTTTTTATATACAATATTCTCTATTTTCTTTTCTTAAGCTTTACAAAGTGCTGGCCCTGTTTTTTTCCTGCCTTTTGTATTGTAATTTAATTTAATACTCCTTTTTTTATTTCTTCACACAAACTGAGGTCGTTTTTTTTTTCTCTCTCTCTCTCTTGCTTTTTTTTTTTATTCCCAGCCGCTTACTCATTCTCCATTTCCCAGGAGTCTCCATGTATATTTTTATAGCTCCTTGTACTATGATGTAGTTTTGAAGTTAGGCCTCGTTTGTGAAAGTGTTGAGGTAGAGGAACAATCCAAGAGAAAGTTTCTTTTTTATATATATATATATAAACGTGCGAAGGCGCTTTCTTTTTTTTTTTTCTTACAAAAAAAGAAAGAAAGCAGGGGAGAAATAGAGGGGTGGTGGGGTGGGGGTAAAAGAAAAGACGAGAGCTGCCTATGGGCGAAAAGTGACGGGTGAGAATCTGTAGGATACGACACTGAGAAATGGAAGGAAAAGCGTGGTAGCGACAAAAAGTATGGGTGTGTGTGAAGGATCCTCGAAGGATGGCAGGATGGAAGAGGATGAAGGGATGGGGAAAGGGAGAGAGAGAGAGATGGAGCAAGGTTTTTAATAGACTCTTGAAAGAGGCTGTGAGGATCGGTGCTGGAGAGAGTGCGGACACGGAGGTGTTCTCAGCTACACACACACGCACACAGGATGCTGCTTAGGAAAAAAAACAGAAAGGGTTTCAGTCTCTCTCAGATGGGCGGATGGAGAGAAATAGTCTTTCATACACCCGCTCACACTTTTCCCTTTTTTATTATTATTTTCTGTTCTGGAGAAGAGTGGGGGAAATATCTGAGGCCCATTTCAGATTCCTTCGGTGTCTCACAACACGCCTTAGTATAACACAGACACACGCACAGGCACACACCCAGTAATGCACAATGTATCTCATTGTACAGCCTCAGAATGCAGTTGAAAAGACACAACTTTCAAGATCCTTAACCACCAGTACACATAAGCACAGGCACACACACACACACACACACACACACACACACACGCAATACACAATCAAAATCCATTCTGCCATTCTGCTTGGGCACATGGATGCTGATTACCTCAACAAATAAATTCTGATTGGAGTCTCTCTTTTTCTCTTTGTCACACACACACACACACATGCACACACACACAGACACACACATATCCACACACGTTCTGATTGCACTCATGCAGTTCTGGAACTGGAGAACACACACCGAGTTGTGTGTTCCCTTGATTGTGCCGACATGAGTCTCATTTTTACAAAATGTTCTTTTGCATTTTATCTTCCTTTGTGTGAGTGAGTGAGTGAGTGAGTGAGTGAGTGAGTGAGTGAGTGAGTGAGTGTGTGTGTGTGTGTGTGTGTACATGTGTGTGTGTGTACATGTGTGTGTACATGTGTGTGTACATGTGTTTGTGTGTGTGTGTGTGTGTGAGTACATGGATGGCAAAAGGTGTGTGTTAAGGTAAGCTATGCTACTGCTTTTCTTACCGCTGATCAGTGTTGGGTCATTTCGGGTGAATTGAGCCTGAAGGCCTCGTCTGTGCACACAAACACACACACTCACACAAAACTGTAAAAATTGTTTTCCGTTTTAACTAAAAACCCAGCCTCAATAACTTAAAAGTAAAAGTTAAAGTCAACTTGAAATTAAAATGAACATTGATGACCTTTTTAATTATTGGTCTTATATTGTATGGTCTTAGTAACATTAAGTGGTTCATCCTATCATTTTATTTAAATGACAAAATTCATTGATTAAAGTCTAAAAGCTCTAAAACTTCTTGGTCCTGATCACATCTCTGTTCACCAGCGGGCAGGGAAGATAATATTAATCAATTATATTGTGCTTCACCTCCACCGCCCCACTACTAACATTGAGAAAAAACTCTCACACAGAAACCCTCCCTAATACCAGGCTTCACTCAGAAACACAAGGCAGCTGTGACACATTATTGTACTGTTAGCATTAGAAGTTCAGTGAATCTGACAACAGTCCAGACCTTTGGACTGTCTGCTCTCTCAGCTTACCTACATATAAGCCATATGGAGCTTTTACTGCTTACTGTAGCTAAATTCATTCAGTCTTTTGGTTAATAATTCAACTGCGAGTTATTCATAAAAAGTATAAAAATTGTATTTAATTCAGAAAAAAAGGTGTAAGAAAAGACCAGGACTCTAATCATACACGAGTGGGGTTGAAGTAAGTTAAAACAAATCTTTTTTTTACAGTGAACACACACAGGCACACACAGTGAAATACGTAAGTGTTTAGGAATCGCACCGCATTGCTGGTGTGTAAAGTACTCAAAGCGAGAAGAAGACATTTAAAGGTCAAATCCAGTTTTGAGTGCTCTGATTGTTTTTTTTCTCCTGGTGTAACTCTACACTGAGTAAAGAACATTTGTTTTTTGTGTCATGTGAATATTCTGTTAACCTTACACAGTCACAGTCAGTGTTACTTTGCTGTTTAGCTGCAGATGAATATGGTGCGTTTTTTTGCCACTGTCCGTAGGTATTCAGTACATTCTCTGTTGGTCGGTTTTCAGAATTGTGTCGGGTCCGAATCTTTGGTTCAAATACTGCTTTGCATAAGCCATGTTTCTGTCCTGTGGATGTGGACATACGAGTGTGCATTCGTGTGTTTCGCACAGGAGCCTCAGCATCCAAGGACATTTTTGTATGAATCGCAGAAAGCTTGGTGTCAGTGAGCTGGAGATGAATGAAGTCTTGCAGGACAATAACGGCTGCCACAACACCGAAGACGCCTCTGGAAATACAAACGTTCCCGGACTTCCGTTTGTTTTTCCACGTCATTACGTCTCTGGAGCTACATTTTCAGTGTTTTTTGTTTGTTTTTACATTAATCTGTTCTTCGTGCGCTCGCTTTGAAACCATGGATGCTGGGATCTGTTTTTAATTTTTTTATTTTTTTTCGCAAGTAAACAAAAACAAGAGCGGGAAACAGAAGCAGTAGAGGCGAGTGTAATGTTGATTTTTGTTTGTTTTTGCTGTTTTTTTGTTTTGTTTTTTTCGTAGAGAACGCTTCAGTGCGTGTGTGTGTGTGTGTATACATGTTTCTCTGTGCCAATAGCCACCAAGTGACGGCCGCTTTAAGGACCTCCGTTGCTCTCAACTTGCCGTGTTGAGACTTTCGTGGGACACTACATTTGTGTGTGAGATGTTTTTCCTGTGTTCATCCTCCCATCCTCCTCCCCGGCCCCTCACCGCGTCCTCTCTTTCTTTTCTTCCTTTTCCTCCACACCATACACACCTCTTGAAAGGGGTGTTTAAAAAAACTAGTACATTCCTTTGAAGAAATGTTGATTAAAAAAATGACAAAAAATGGCGTAAGCTACACTTTTCTTGTATTTTTTTTGTGTGAATGTGCATGTGCGGATGTGTGTGTGGGTGTGGGTGTTGGAATAGAGCAGGTGATTAACACATAGCTGCTCACCATTAAAAGCAGTTATTTCATGAAATCATTTAAATTGATTAATTGGTTAATTGGAGTAGTTGATTCAGATTTGGCCCCACACTGATCCAAATCAAACTGAGAAAGTAATCGGCAACATCAGAATCTCTCTCTCTCTCTCTCTCTCGCTTTCTGTCTCTCTCTCTCTATCTCTCTATGTTTCTCTCGGTCTTCTGTATCTGCTTTTCTCTCTCTCTTTCTCTCTCACTCACTATGTCTGTCTCTCTTTTTCTCTCTTTCTCTCATTTTTCCTCTCTCTCTCCAAAAATGTGTTTTTTATTGAACTATTGCTATACTGCTACAGGTGATGTTGCAGTAAATATATTGCCATTTATTTTCATTCTATCAGATGCAAGCCTTTACTGAGGCACCCAAATAATCTAATTGTGGGAAAATTCATTCTTATTGAGTTATTGCAATCTGATGATATAGGCCTTTATTGTATCTAAGAGCGGGGACTGATTTAAATCCGCTAAATAATGCAATAAAATAGGCCCTCGTTCTCTTCCACTTGGCAAATCTAAGATGCAAGTGAACTCGTGCTTGGTGGAAGTTTCAAAGGGGCTAAATCATACATTTTCCTTGCGTTTTATTTTAAGTCTAAATATGAGGTTTCTGTGCATTTTGTACCAAAAACAACCACTCTTTATCCTTTTGAAATAAGGCTATTTTTGTTATTCGGTCTTTAAAGGAGACCAAGTCAACAAAAATGCAAAAATGCATTTTCCCTTGGATGTGGTTTTTCATCTGAGAAACTGTGGAATGTCTCTGCCATTTTTGTATTTTCCCCTTTTACAAAAGACATGTGATTCTACAGACTGTCTGGAATTGCTCCTGATTCCACATCCAAGGGACACATGCACCCCCCACTGAGAAAAATGTGAAAGTATGAACAAACACGCCCAATGTTCGTACTTTCACCCTCATCCCAGTTGTTTCACACATGGATGTCAGTGCAAAACAATGTAATGCCACATCACAACCATTTAACTTCTATGTTAATTACATTTTTGTGTGTGTGATAATTAGACCATATGTTTTTCCTCACTAGAGCAAGTTAGGCATTTACCTTCTAAATAACCTTTCACCTAATGTTACCTCCAGTAATATACAGAGACAGCCTTTAAGTTTCAATCTACCCTGAAGCCTTAGCATCCAAAATGTAACCTCTACAGTAAAGAATATGCTACTTATCAACTGCTTTGTTACAAAATGCCAGAATTTACCCGTTAGCTTGATGCTATAACTACAGGAAAATCTGAATGCCCAAGCTAGCAGATGCTAGCATTATCTTAGCATAAAACTACTTCAGAGTAGGTTTCAGCATTAATCTACCTGCTGTATGAAGTAAAATATGCCTATTCTAAGACTCATGTATGCAAATCTCATCTTCTTTGATTGGTTGCACTGTTTGTGCCTTATATAAAAAAAGCAGCTTTGGCAAATTGCTAACTTCTATGTCAGTGGGAAAGGCCAAACTGCTATAAGGCGAACTGGTGAACCCATGTACCTGTGTAAGTAGGCTGTTTTTTGTGACATCACAACTCAAAATGGGCTGTTTTTGCAGCTTACTGTCTATAAGAACAGAGGAATGAAGGGAACGCCTTTAAATTTCTAAATGTTGACATACTATATCCGCCTTATCCGGCAAAAAGTGAGGAGCATTTCCATGCTATTGGCCCTCTAACGTGAACTGTGTGATGCAAAGCTCATTCTGTTTATAATTTATTTGTTCAGCAAGTTGCATAAGTGCACCACATGCCACTGGGCTATTAGGATATGGAAATAATAATGTTTCCGTGATCTAATATGACTCGGGCCTAGAGGAAAAAGATCAGTTGGGACCAGAAAAGAAAGAGGAAAAAAATTAAACATACACACACACACACACTTGAGCATACACTGAGGGTTCTGCGGCCATCATTACTTTGTAATCATTTTTCTCCAGATGCACTGATGCTATGATGATGACTATTGATGGTGACTGAGCTGATAGCTACCATATGCAGGACACACACAGATTTACACATACCGTCACACACACACACCCTTTTGCACTTTTGCGTGCCCTTATATACGAGTATTAACATACACACAGTCCTTCATACCCCTATATTTATATTGGACATAAATACATATAAATACCCCCATGGGCTTTTACACTACACACGCTCTAGAACGTACACACACACATACACACGTAGACTTGTGTGTCGACACACACCACTTGGCTTTTGATACACAGCAACAGCTAACATGATTTTTCCATTCCACTTTGCCCTGAAAACTGAATTTCTTCATTGTTAATTTAAAAAATGGGGGAAACTAATCTAAAACTTTGGCCTGCAGTGAAATCAATTAGGAGATAATCTTACCTAATCAGATTTGGACAGGCTTCTGCGGCGAGCCTCGACAGAGAAAGCCTGAGACTGGCCCACTTGACTTAATGTCACTACAGGAGCCGCAAGGCCGTGTTGCTATGGGGACCCTGTCTGAAGGTCAGAGCGAGGGAGAGGTTTTCTGGCTGGCCATAATTCCCCATTTCAAAAGGTGTTGGGTCATCTGCATATCAAACAGTGCAGATGAGAAGAGGAGGGTGTTGTAATGGTCCTAAATGAAGACAGATCTATCTATTATATCTATCTGTATCTTTGTCTGTTTCTTTCTTTGTATTCTTCTGTCTTTTCTCCTCCTTTTTTCCTTTCTTTCTTTTTCTTGTTCTCTTCCTATTCGTCTCTCTCTCTCTCTCTCTCTCTCTCTCTCTCTCTCTCTCTCTCTCTCTCTCTCTCTCTCTCTCTCTCTCTCTCTCTGATTGTACCTGTAGGTGGTGTGGTGATGGGGAGAGCTTGATGAAAAGACGAGTGCTTAACTAGTCACCAGGAGTTCCTCTATTTTCTAATCTCTCCTTCTTTCACACGCTGGCCACTGATTTACTTCTCTATTTTTTCTCCTCTCTCTTTTTCCACCTGCCCTTCACCCCATCTCTTTCTTTAACTCCTTCTTACAAACACGTTTTTCTCACATACTCTCAGACTTTCTCCATTTTCTTTGTGCTCTCTTTTCCTCTTGCTCTTGTCACTCTCTCTCTCTCTCTCTCTCACACACACACACAAATGCCTTTCTCTGTGTGTGTGTGTGTGTCACTGTAGGGAAAAACATACCAGGTTGCTTTAGTTAATGGTGGGCACATTCATTCTCTTTCTCCATCTCCACCTCTCTCTCTCTCTCTCTCTCTCTCTCTCTCTCTCTCTCTCTCTCTCTCTCTCTCTCTCTCTCTCTCTCTCTCTCATGCACCCTTTCTCCTTCTCTCTATCTTTCATGTGCCCTTTCTCTCTCTCTCTCTCTCTCTCTCTCTCTCTCTCTCTGTCTCTCTCTCTCTCTCTCTCTCTCTTTAGAGCGTGTTCTGTGGGAGAAAACCATACTGGGCTGTTTTAGTTAATGGTGGGCCTGATGACAAATGCAGCTGGGTTTGTTAAAAATGGAACTGATAAAGCAGACGAGAGAGAGAGGGGGGAAAGAGAGAGAGAGAGAGAGCGAGAACAAGAGAAGGAGTGCAGAAAGAAGGAGAAGAGGGAGAGAGAGAGGGTTGAGAATGTGAGTTTGCTGGCAGGTAGGTTGGTGTTAATTTCAGATGATTAACCTTAAACCATTACTACGTGATATCACACACATATCCGATTACGACGATGTACTGTCACACACACATATACTCTCAAGTTCTAAACTTCTCACACACAAAGAAAAACCGCACAGGCCCTCAGGTGTCTGTAAGAGTGCCTGTAAATCTCTCAGTGACTCATGCATTGTTTTTTTTGTTTTTTTGTCCTTAGATATTGCCCTTAGTGGTATGGAGGTGGTCCTGTGTGTGTTTTCTATAACTGTGGTGCTGCAGTTCACTGCACCTATTAGTGTTAACTGGGACTGAATCACAGTGCATGAAACACAGGTCAAGACTTTCACAGGAGCCACAAAAGCTGATAACCTGAACATGCCGTAAACGAGACAGCATTGCATTTTCCTGTCTTAAAGGCTACTATGTGGTTTGTACTGAGAATACCGGAAACAGCCACAAATCACTGCAGCTTGTTTGTTGAATTAAACTACTTCACCAGCTCTCTAATAATCATACACAACAAAATGTAAAGCCAAAGTTGGGCAAAAACTCGAGACCACCAAAGCAGGAAAAGCCAGTGCAACAGATCACAAGGTCCTAAAGAAATATTTTGGTGGAAAATTGAGTTTGCACAGTTTTCTTCTATTCCCCAAACATAGTCAGTGAACCGAGACATGTTTGGTATCCAGGCTCCGCTTCGTTAGTTTCTGAGCTGGGAAGCTAATATAACTAATAAGTAATGGAAGCTTATGACAACCAGTGGTAATGTGAGAATCCATTTTATGTAGATAAATACATTTTTCAGACAGTGCCAGAAACCACAAAAGCAAGTGTATTTAAGATCACTTGATGTTTGATGGTGTATAAGCCTTCATTGCTTGTTAGCTGCATTATCCTTGGTTTCTATCCCAACAGAAAGAGGGACTAAATTGAGCACATTAGTGAGCATGTAATTGAGTACTTAAATATGGTAGGGGTCACTTGGCAGTGACATAATGCCATCTGTAGGGATGAATCATGGTCTTTGAGATCCTTGGGCATCTTAAGAGACCCCTAAAGTAAAAGAAATACAAATTTACATGTATGCAATCTGAAAAGTGAGATTAAAGAATAGTTCATGTATTTATTAATACTTTTTATCCATATTAATGTGTAATATTCTGTCTGCACTGTAGCAGTTTGGGCTTTTTTTGTGAAATATGTATGTCTAAAGACTCGAATCCTCATTTCCTCTCCTCTTTTTAAGCCAAACCAAGTCAGAATGCAAAAACAAAAGTAGCCTGAAGGGTAAACACCAACATCACTGTCACACAGTGACTGAAACTTTCATTTTAATGGCAGCAACAATATCCAATAAGAACAGATGACATTTCTTCATTTCTTTCTTTCATTTAATCATTTGTACACATTCAGTGGCTATTTGTTCATCCTCTCTTTATTTCTACAGTGGCTTGCCCCAAGTGTTGGAGCCCCTTAGTCTTCATGGTTTGAAACCTGAAAGACCCCTGGCAGTCAGATGCCCCTGGGTGCTGGCTCACCTGTCTTTGAGAGATTTCATCCCTGACTGTACTGATGGAAAAGTGCCATAAAGAAGAACATTGTGGACACCAAAACCAATTTTAGCCGATTGACAACCTAAACTAAAAGTCAAGCCTTCTCTGGAGGAAATGATGTATTGGGCAATTCTCACTTTTAGCTTAAGTTACACAGTTTACTGGGAAATATTGCGATATCTTTTACGGGCCTAAGGTTTCATGAATCCTTGTTTTGGCATGAGGATGAAGCAATGAAAGGCAGGAAGCAGCAGAAATTTTTCTTTTGTTACCTTGCCACAATATCTGGCATAACACCTACTAAACCCCAGGCCACCTTGAAATCGAGCGAGTTGAAGAAACCCGTTCTCTCAGAGTTACAGGAGGAGAGTGTTGGCTCTGCAGGTTCAGCTCATTCCTCCTGCTGTGTTTAGCCAAGCATTGCATGGTGGGTCTCTTCATCCCAGTACCCACTGACCCTGGGTCAGCATCGCCCCTGCTGCAAGAACTCTCAGTGTGAGGCCCGAGTTTATGTTAACTGACCAGAAGTCAGCTCTGCCCAGCCGGAGACAGCTTGGAGACGGCATGCCACACATACCACACACTCCTCCAAAAAAAATCAATACATGCTTGCCTGGTTGTGTTTTTTTTTATCCCCTGTGGGAACTCTTGTTCTGTAGGGGATTTGGAGATAATATGAAAGTTACAAGGAAAGAAACACCTTGCTGGTGCACACACACACACACACACACACACACACACACACACACACATCCCACACGAACACGCAGGCACGCATGCAAGCGAACACCCTCTGACACTCATCAGAGACAATGAGGAACGGCATAAAGGCCCGAAATTCATCTGAAAAGGTTTTTTTTGTGCCCCCACCCAAAAAAAATTCCCAAAGCAAAAAGAGCCCTTCAGGACCAAAATGGCCACCCTTCTGTCGCCTCTTCTCTCACTCTCACTCGCTCTTTCAGGCCGCCAAAGAAAAAGAGAAAAAGTAAATGAATCACCCGTCCGCCCCCCTCACACACGCTCCCCCATCGCTTTATTGAGGCAGCTGCACCCTTTGACCTCTGCGCCTGTGGAATGTGTGTGTGTTGCATGCTTGTGTGTGAGACAAGAGGGGGGTCTCTTTTTCTCCCTACAACAAAGCCTGTCAGCTCAACAATGGAGATGGAGAACAGTGTGTGTTCAGAAAGCCACTGGGCCGTGTTAGCAGTTAGCGTGCTAGAGCAGAAGGACAGAGAGAGAAGAGAGAGAGAGAGAGAGAGAGAGAGAGAGAGAGAGAGAGAGAGAGAGAGAGAGAGAGAGAGAGAGAG
>JBBJLR010000013.1:1820998-1835725 GCA_037577145.1 Brachypetersius gabonensis
CACACACACACACACACACACACACACACACACACACACACACACACACACACACACACACACACACATTGCTCTGCCCAAGAAATGCCATTCTCATTCAGATGCATCAAACACGTTTGTGGCAAAGTTCACTGGAGCTCACTAAACTAATTTGCATTGCTTGGGGTTAGGGTAGGGTGGTAGTTTAGCGGGGGCTATACATTAGACAACAGAAACACGGACAAGGAGATTCAGCCGCATGCAAACCATGTCCAGCCACCTTTTTAAATGCATGCAGGGTCTTTTCTCTGCATACACTTTAGTCCAGTCGTGTTCTCCGCTATGCTACATGTGATGCTGTTTCAATTCTGTTTAAGCAGGCCATTGTTTTTAGTCTTCATTCCATAGCATGGAACCCATTCGTTGTTTACAATAACAAAGTTACTGCTGGTCCTTACTTTTGCGTTATGTTTAATTATTGATCCAGGCTAACACAAAATAGAATGCATTGGTCCTTTGGTGAGGCAGCACTACACACACAGACCAAGAGTACATTTTTGTACTCTGGGGGTGAAAGGGCAAGGGCTTAAACGCTTCTGTTTTTGTGTATGTTTCTGTAACTAAGTGACTTTTCCTGTGTTTCACTCCGAAATATTTAACAGTATGGAGGGAAAGTGCATCGTTAACTTTAATTTTACTCGCTTCATAATGTTACCGTGTCACACTGCAAGGCTTCCTCATGAATTTGTGTGAGCAAGCAAATAGCATTTTTGTTATAGTGCTATAATTATAAAAATGTCTATAAACTGTCATTTTTTTTCTTATCAAGGACCCATTATTATTAATAGATCTTTGCAACAGAATGGGTGATTAGAGTTCTCCTCCAAGCACATAAAGGCTGCTGGCATTGGCCTTACAACAGACTAATGCAGCTTTCTGTTCTGAATGGGGATTTGAAATATGGTAATTGCTTACCATTCTGTTTCAACCAATTTAAAGTTGTTCCAATAAAATAAAAAACACACACATGCTCGTGCGCACACACACACCTAGACATTTAGAGACTGCATATGTACAGTTTTACTCATTAAGCCTCTCTCCCACATCCTCAATTGTGCTCCTTTTATCACCCATACCTGTGGCTGTCGTGTGTGTGTGTGTTTGTCTCAGTGGCCACAGCAGAAAGTCTCCGCAGCCGTGGATAATGACGGGCCCAGTGTAATTAGCCTGCAGTAAACAATTAACACAGGAGAGTCATTCTAATGCAAATCAGCAAACCTCCCGATAACCAGGCACAATGCAGCCCAAATACGTTCACGCTTAATGTGATCACCCCCCAGGTTAGTCTGTGTGTGTGTGTGTGGACTTATTTGCCTTTATTTTTAACTGTTGTTTGTTTCTCTGTTTGCCAGCATTATTGACGTGTTTGAAAATACATGTCAATAATGCAGTTATCATTGGGGCCATAAAAGCACAGTCGGAATGAGGAGCAGACTTTTGAGTGTACTCTGTGTGTGTGTGTGTGTGTGTGTGTGTGTGTGTGTGTGTGTGTGTGTGTGTGTGTGTGTGTGTGTTCCTGCCTCTATCTGACCATTACAGTTGTTTGTGGACTTTAAACCAAAGCTCAATCTCGCGCTCCTCTGTCTGTAATCACCCCGTCATTTAACCTCCTTCCTCTCTCCACCTTCATCCATCATTTCCCGCACTCTTCCCCGCACTGTTTTACTTCTCTCCCCTGTTTTCCATGCCTTCCAATTACGTAGAATAAATATCTTTAATTTGCTTTCTGGATGAAATTTGAAAAGATGTGGCGTGATTGTTGTAAATGGAACCATTTCGCTTCCCGGGAAGAGACATCGACTTCCATTATGTGTTTGATTCCACAGAGAGAGGCAGTGTTTCCATTCTGCTGGTCACTTAAACACATCTCTCTTTAAAGACCCCCCTCCATTTTTACTTCACAGGGGGGGAGCAGTTGGCAGCAACACTGATGAGCATTGTTTCATCTGCCCTTACATTTTGCATTATGCAACAGAGAAACGCTTTTGAAGTCACAAGTGCAAATGCTAATGAAAGGATGGTTTAATCATTTAATAGTGCCTCTTGTTTCCTTGATCGATTTCAGGTATTACAATTTTCTTACAGAAAACTGTCTGTGTATGTCTCTCTCTCTTTGTCTCTCTCTCTCTCACTGTCAACGTCTTTTTAGTTGGAATAATTGTGCCGATGGTGAACACAGTCTGCAAATTAATTATGCAGCAGCTGAAAATTGAGGTGAAAGAGAAAGAGAGATGAGAAGAGAGAGGAAGAGATGAGAGGAGCAAAGGAGAAACAAGGCCTGTGCCAATAGAGCCATAGAGTGAAGAGTGAGAGAGTGGGAACAAGAGAGTGCGAGCAATAAACAGAATGAGAAATGAATTAGTAAAAGTGAAAATTGTTCAGGGTAGCCGCATAAAGAGATGTTGGTTGGCGAAGCTGAGGAGATGTTGATTCATTTGTGAACGTAATGCCACGATAATGAATTGTCGTAATTTCACAAATGGGCCTAGCGCTGCCTGCTCATGCTCGCTCCCCACTGCACACGCTGGAGAACATGCTCGGGGGGCTGCGCCACACACACCATCATTCAAAGGTTCAAGAGGTAATGCTTTTGAATTAGCTCTCATATTTTACCCGTTATCTCCACCTGGTCTTGTCATTCCGCTCTGTTTCTCATTCTGTCAGTTTGTTAAAAACGTGTCTTTATGCCAGATAACATCAAAAGATTCAGCCAGAAACAGGAGTAGGTGCTGGTACATAAATGCACAGATAGTGAGACATTTCTCATCCAGGTAAGTGCGCAATATGTGAGCCTTTACCTGCTTATTGCATAGTAAAGTGGAACAGGGCAGAAGTGTATGTGTGGCTTGAATGAATATAAAATATAGCTTTTATGACCTAATAAATTAGGTCTTCACTATATTCAGAGAGTTTTCATTTACTTATACTTTTATAAACTGAATAAAACCAGTTACATTTCTTTTTAATGCAACCTTCGAGCATTTTACAGTGGATTTCAGGTTGCATTTGAGGACAGTGAGGGACAGCCAGGGGGAGTTCTTTGGAACAGCTGGACACCAGACCCAAGCTGAGCACCACCTTCAATCTCCTTTTACCTGTTTCTCTTCACCTCCTCTTTCTCTGCCTACACTTTATGATGTCTTTCATCTGTTTGATATTTTTCTTTCGGCTCCAAACTCCTGGTGATATAGTAGACCTGGAATACCCTTATATTATAGTGCCCTTATATTATAGTACCCTCATATTAATTAAAATGGAAAAAGGTTCAGATTAATTGTACTGTGTGTAACAGTATGACATTCAGTATCAGAAACCACCTCAGCAAGGCGAGGTAACACTTTGCTTGAACCCTGCTACATAACAGCGATATGACTATGCCATAAATATGCCATGGCAGGCGTCATATGCTATTATGATCTGTCATGACAGATTACGGCTATTAATATACCAGTGTCGTTAGCACTACCCGTCATTGTCCTGACAGCTTCCTCACTTATTGATGTCATAACAATTTATGCTACATGTTCATTTAGCAGTATAATATCTGTCAGGGCAGTTATCAGAGATGGATAGATAGACTCTTAATACTTTTTATTAAATGAAAAGTATTACAATTGAATCAGGTGTGACAGGTCTGGACAAACACCTGTTCAGGAGAGGACCGCTCCAGGACTAAGATTAGGAACCATTGCCTTAGAGAACTCCAGACCTTTCGCTGCTCTATTTTTACCCTGTAACAGCGTCTGTCCCCCCACCTCCACTCTACCCCTGAAGGCTTCTTCCCCATCTTGTTGCAGGGTCACCTGATCTACCATCTATTTCACAGTCTCTCCATCTCTTTCTCCGCATGAGTTTCATCCTCTCTCGCCCTATACTTCATTGCACCCCTTCCTTTTAGCCCTCTTTTACACTTTCCGGCCCCTTCCCTTCTACTTCTCTCCTTTCAGTCTCTCGTTCGGCCCCGCCTCCTCTCCCCACTCCAGATCGAGAGCTGGTTCCTTCTAATTAAAACCCTTAATCAAGCTCCTAATTAGCCTAATCAGAGCCTTGTAAATCATTTCCGCCTCTCTCCTCTTCCCAGGACCTGGACCAAGGGGCTTTATCAAATCACTCACTCTGCTCTAATGCAGCCAAATGCATTAGAGCGGCTCTGCAGTGCGAGGGATGAGTTGAGGGAAGGAGATGAGAGAGGAAGAGCCCAGGAGAGAAAGAGATTTGGTGTTAGCTCATTTCTGCTACTGCATCTGGCTCTTCTGTTGAAGGAGTTAATGCATCCTGTGGACCCAAACTCAACTTCAGCCCATGAGCTGGTCGTGGGTACTTTAATCTTTGGTGAACACAATGTCATTCTTTTTTCAGCCCATTGAAAGTGGTGGTTTGGCCAAAAGAATGAAAAATATTCAGGTTTGGAGAATGGCAGCTGCTACTGTATTTAGCTGTGTGAAATACACAGCATTCACGATTACATGAAAAATCCCGTCGAACGCGAGGAAAACTACAGATTGGGCGTCAGGCTGGCGTTAAACGTCGCTACCAAACGCCACAAAAACGCCTATTGCGTTCAGAGCGCGTTCATTTCGAACGTCCGTGTGGACGAGGCCTAAGTGTGTGATTGTTCATGAATGTTGTTTGATCAATTCTAATTGGTGAGGTTTCCATTTGTTGTCAGCTACATTAGCCTTGTAACACTAATGCAGAACTAAAAAAGCAAACATTGGGCACCAAACGTGTCTTGAATGATCATCTCAATAATCCACTACTGAAATCCACTATCTGGGGCTGCAAAAAAGGTTTTGTCAAACTACAACTTTAATGGTTATTTCAACCAAAGATTATATTCATGCACTTGATCTTCTGCTGTTGTTTTGTGGACAATGAAGGATTCTAATCATGATGTGCTTTACTGTTGTTCATTTCTTTGAGACTTTTTTCCAAGTTGACCCAATGACTCAGAGACATTGAAGCTATAAATTGTATTCAGAGAGGCTGCTGTTCAGTATTCACCCAGATTTATGAAGAATCTCAGAATTAGGATGCTGAAGCAGGACCAATCTCCACATTCATAAAATATCTCTGCCCTGATTTATATCCTCCAATCCCAAATGTCTTTTGTAAGGAATATACCGTCTGTTCATGTGTGTTGCTATGTTCACATCTGTGTTTATAGGTTTATGGATACTTCACATCTGTCTTTGTGTCTATGGTTATGTTCAAATCTGTTAATTTGTCTTTCATGATTATGTTGTGTGTGTATTTGTTTCTGTGGTTCATATCTGTCTTCATGTCTGTGATTATTCTCACATATGTCTATCTATTTAAGGCTATAGTCACATCTGTTGGTGTATATTTATGCCAATATTCACATCTGTCTATTTGTGTCTATGGCTGTGTTCACATCTGTCTATTTATGTCTATGACCGTATTCTTGTTTGACCATTTATATCTATGGTTATGTTCACATTTGCATATTTACAGCCATGGCTTCACTCACATCTGTCTGTTCAAGTCCATGACTGTGTTCACATCTTCTATCCATGCTCATGGCCGTGTTCACGTTTGGATTTTTTTTTTATGTCTATAGCTTTGTTTACCTCTGTCTTCATGTCTTTGATTAAATTAGCCTATTTACAGCCTTGGCTATATTTACATTTGTCTGTTTGTATCTATAACCATATATTTGTCTATTCATTTCCATGACTTTGTTTACGCCTCTGGTTACATTAATATCTGTCTGTTCATGTCTATGGCTATGGTCCATATCTGCTCATTAGCTGCTGTTCTCGCTGGTTAATGGACATGCCCATATATTACAAAATATGTACCCAATCTAGGACCATATTGTGAAAGTGGCTCAAATCTGGTTCAACAAGATTCTGTTTTGTGTTCAAATACTCTTGAAAACGACAGAATAATTTACGCAAAATAGGAAAAAACTATAGATTTATGTTTGTTCCTCTTCAGTCCTGTATCGTGAACATAGTCTATATAATTGTAAGATATTGCAAAACCCCTCCAGCTGCCAGTAAATGACTTACTTTCCTACTATAAACTTTTCTGCTGGTTCAGAAACAGCACTCTGTGTGACTCTGTTCGAGTGGGGCCCTGGATGTGCAGAGTTATGAGGGAGATGAGAGGCGTGATGAGGGGCAGAGGGACAGATTTGGATGCACTCGTTTCCGGTGCTGGGCAGTTTTCCTGTGTTAGCTGGGCTGGTGAGAATCTGTGTATTCTCTAAATAGCCATTGGGGCAGTGGATCTTGATGCTTTGTATGGATAATTTCATCATGGTGGCCATGGTGGTGTATGTTGGTTGAGATTTGAATGTGAACTGCTGTCCAAGGCAGCAGTTTATTAAACAGGCCTTTTCAGTTTGAGTTTTCAGTTTGATGTTTTTGTCTTCTGCACTTATTCATGTTTTGAACGTCTGTTTGAACGTCATGTTTGATGTCTGTGTCTCGCTAAATATGCAGAAATATGTGTAATTATGTATTTTTATTAAGGCTGCATATTGTCTTGTTTTTGAAATAACTCCTAAATCAGTATCAGTATTTATATGTGTATCTATCTCTCTGTCTGTCTATCTGTATGTGTCTGTCTAGCTAGCTAGCTATCTGTCTATCAGTCTATTATCAGTCTATCTATCTGTCTATCTATCTAGCTAGCTAGCTAGTGATCTGTCTATCTAGCTGTCTGTCTATCAGTCTATTATCAGTCTATCTATCTGTCTGTCTATCTATCTAGCTAGCTAGTGATCTGTCTATCTAGCTGTCTGTCTATCTATCTGTATATCTCTGATCTGTCTATCTTTGATATACATGCTACAGTTTAAGTCCTATATACAGTTCTGGAATGTGACAGAGGAAAGTGATAATACAGTAAACCGAGTTGGTTTCAAGCCTCATATGGCCTGATTAAACGTCTGCTGCCTATTTCTGCTCGCTGTGAAAGGTGTTTTCACACATCCGGCTCAGCTCTTTCGCTGAACTTCTGCCTTGATACAAAAAAGCAGCTTAAGCCCAATATCGCTGCTTCTCTCTTTCATTATACTGACCGCTTAAATCTGCCTTCGTCTGCTCCCCATTCTAACATCATATGTCAAATGATCTCTCCGCCTAAAGCAGCAGCCATGGGAGCTCAATAACTTTAAATCCATTTATACAGTGAGTGTAATCTAATTGTTGTGACTGGGAGTAATATACACTGTGGAGTGTGAGCTGACCCCTGCCATAGCTAATGGTTTAAATCTCAGTGCCGATACTGATAGTGCTGTATGTGGAATGAAAGTTTTTAATAGATTCCAAATGCAGTCCAGTATTGTGTAGGTCTTGGATAAAGTGTAAGAGATGGAGGCTTAAGGCTCAATATGGAAGGATAGAGGATAATGGAAAAGTAGTGTTGTTTCTTATTTTTTCCCACCTAGCTTTCTCTCTCTCTCTCTCTCTCACACACACACACACACACACACACACACACACGTATACACACACTCTTTGGCAAGTCCCTCTTATGTTCCCCTCCTGCTTATGAGTCTTCGTCTAATACCCCTGAAATCACTTGCACCTTCTCTTTTTGACAGTAGCTGAAGTCATTATTTGGATAAATGACATCACCTGTTGATTTTCTGCAGCTCCTCTTGGGCATGTATCTCTCTATTTTCTCCCTCCATCTTTCTGTCTAATCTGCCTATCTCCCTCCCTCTCTTTCTCTCTCTATCTCCCTCCCTTTCTCTATCTCTGCTGCGGGCGGGCTGTTTTTAGGGAGGAGGGTTTGAAAGTGACGTGCACTCGTTTTTTCCCCCATCCCTCAATTTTAATCCCTGAGTGATGGCGGAGGCGTAAAAGGCCCCGAAAATGACTGTCTCTCCCGCAGACATTAGCTATCAATCATAGCACTGCTGCATAAAACCCAACACATTGCACCGCTTTCAACTGTACCTGCCTGTGAAACGCGCACACATGCAGGAAACTCATCCTGCCAGGTGTTTGCCTATGCATGTGTGTGTGTGTGAGGGTATGGGACCATTTGTAGTTTTTCACACTGAGGTGTGAATGAGGTGTCTATTCTTGCCCATGTGTTATGCGACATTATGTTTCATGCTCAAATATTAAGAGCGCCTGCTTTTTCATGCTTTGCCCAAAATATACACCCAGAATCAGAGGAACATTAGATCTCTCCCTCTCTCTCTTCCTCTATCTCTACCTGTTTCTCTCTTTGTCTCTATCTCTCCACCTCTCTCTCTCTCTCTCTTTGTCTATATTAAATAAGGTTATTTTCCTCTCTATGGTTATGTGCTCCTTTTGTGGGTGTGTCAGGGGGTAATTGTGCTAATAAAGTGTGATTAAATAAATTGTGCTAATAAAATGTGATTAACGCCAACTCTCTTTGTCTCTTTTTTCTCTCTCTCGTTCGCCTCCATCATTTTTCTCCCTCTTCCTCTCTCCCTCCCATTTTTCTCTCTCCCAGCCTTTTTTCTTCAGTCTCTCTCCATTTCCCCAGAAGCTCCTTCTCTCTCCGCTTCTCTTTTCTTCTCCCCTCTCTCTTCCACCCTCTTACTCCTTCCGTCTCTCTCCCTCTTCATTTCTTTTGCTGTCCCTCTACTCACCCATCTCTCCACCTCCCCTCTCTCTCCACAACTGCCTCCACATCTTGTCTTTCTCTTTCCCCTTTTCTTTCTCTCTTTATTTTTCTCCTCCTTTCTCGCTTCCTCTAAACTCTCTCTCTCCCTCTAAAAACCCTCGCTAATATTCTCCCCTTCTCTTTCTCTTTCCCTCTCCTTTTCTTTCTTGCCCCTAACCATTTCTCTCTCCTCCCCTTTGCTTTCTCCCATTCCCTTCTATTTCTCGTTCTCTTATTTTTCTGTCATCTCCCTTTCTCCAGAACCCCGTCTCGCTCTTTCTTCCCCTCCCCAACTCTTTTTCTCTTTCTCCCCCTCTCTCTTCCTCTTCATGTTCTCTCTCCTTCTCATCTTTCCACACCTCCCCTGCCATTTTTGGATGGAAATGTGGGTTCTACTTACTCACCTCTCAGTGCCAGGGGGGTGTATACTCATACTCATCACTCTGAAGCAAACACACACCCAAAACACGCCCCCCCCCCCACCCCCACACGGCACTCCTTCCTGTATCTCAATAATGCATAATATGTGTGGTGTTGTAGCCGTTTGCTAGCGCTTCCCACCCAGCCTGCTCTGTGTCTCTGTTCCAGGCTATCAGACATGACAGTGCCAGCTGCGCTCCTGGCAGTAGCTCCACGGGCCGGGGGGAGGAGAGGAAAGGATGGAGTGATGGAGTAGGGAGGAGGGGGCAGGGGAAAAGAAAAGGAGTGAAAGAGAAGAATGGAAATGAGAGGAGAAAGCAGTAGGGCGGTGTGTGTGTGTGTGTGTGTGTGTGTGTGTTGGGGGGTGTATTAAAGTGTACAGATTGCATGCAGTAGCGTGTATTAGATTCCCTGCTGCTCTGAGTCATGTTTAAGAGCGCTTCTGTGTCGGTGCTTTTTGGACGGCAGGCCAATCCAGGCTGAGCCGCACTTGATTTATATAAAGACAGCTGTCAGCGCTGGCATTTGTGCCACTTCCAAACATCGCACTCATCACTGACTCACACCCTGCGCAATTAACTGCTCCAGTTAACCTTGTTTGTGCTGAGAGAGTGGAGAGAGAGAGAGAGAGAGAGAGAGAGAGAGAGAGAGAGAGAGAGAGAGAGAGAGAGAGAGAAAAAAAGAGAAGAGAAAGAAAGAGAGAGAGACACAAAGAGAAAAATATAGTGGGGTGTGGGAGAGAGAATAATTATAGATTATAGAGAGGGACAGAGTGAGAACACGAGTGTGGAGAATGAAAGATAGAATGAAGTAGGAGAGACAGAGTCAGAAAACGACTGAAGAGTGAGGGACAGAAAGACAGTGTAGAGTAACAGACAGACATAAAGATATAGCATGAAGACAGAAAAAGAGACTGAAGAGAGACAGACAGAAAATGTAGAGAAAAGCAGGACAAAACGGCAGTAGAACAAAAGTTATCACGGGAGAGGAAAGACAGGCAGTAGAGAGGGAGAGAGAAGGAAACAGACAGATGAGTTAGAGTGTGAGGAAGAGATGGACATTGAGAATATAGAGTGAAAGGCTTCTCCTTGTCGAAGGCAAAGCTCAAAACATGTGGCACCGTGCTGTCACCTGAGGGATGGCGAGGACAGAGCTGTCAGGACTCCATACCTTACTGACTATCAAATCTCGGTGTAGATAGGAACTTATCTGTGCCCTGCTTGTCTGGTTATTTCCCATTACTACTATTTTTAGGGGTTCTATTAATTCAGAAACTACTATAGAGTTACTATTACAGTTATTATAAAAATCTACTTGACTTGACTATTATCACAATTGCTATAATAGTTATTGTAACCCACATAGTTGCTATTATAACTATTATAGTCGGAAAAGTGTGTTTTAACGTTTGCCTGTGAACCTGTCCAAGCAAGTGCGTGCACACAATTGATTCAAATTAATGTCTATTAGTGGTTTTTCTGTGTGTATACACAAGCAGAACTGTTTGTGGTCAAGTTTGCTGTCGACCCATGAAAGCGTGTGTATGCCTGTAGATGGTGGGTGTGTATTTTGTTTGTTGTGGGTGCATTCATGCCTTAGTTACCAAACTTCCAGGATGTGTGTGTTTGAGTGTGTGTGCTTGTAAGCACATGCACAAAAAAAAACAAAATACAGAAAAAATGCCCCTCAGTCTTTCACTATAGCCTCCCGGGTCTCATGAATGTGTGTGTGTGTCCAGATAATACAGGAAAACCAGAATAAAGGGATGATTTTTCAGCAGTCTGGCTCATGATACAAAATGTTTTATATAAAAGCTGATGCTAAACTGAAAGAAAAAAGTTAAAAACTGGGTTCACAGTTAGGCTTAGAACATTCCTTCTACATATCAGGAACTCATCTCAGAAACATTCATTTTACAGGAGGATTTTGAACCTAGATTATTCAAGTCTAATTTGATATATTTGTTAAAATAAACAAATGTTTTCCCCTCCTCTAACTCAGTTATCAGATGATAACAGATCCTGCTGCGTGTGCGGTCCTGTGTGAAGCTGCTGGTAAGCAATAGGGGATGAAGTTTACGGAGTTTTAGGGCATTTCTATTGGTCCATTTATCATGAAATATTTGGTGAAAAGAAGCTGATGGTTTCAAGCAGTTTAAAGAACAATAAAAAATAAAACATTCTTATACTTATATTCTTATACTGTTTTTTTTAAACAGTTATCAACTTACTAAAGTTAAAATTACAGAGGAAATATGACAGGGATGACAGGAATATATTTAGCCTCGCGCTCATTGACCATATCTATGATTAAAATAATAATACCATCATATATTTAAACTGCATCAGACTTAGTTTTTTTTTCTCTTACTAAATGCCCTTAATAGTGAAGCAGATCACATCTGAAACAGTGCCATTTACATACAGTGTGTAATCTGAACCCATTCAAATCATAATATTTGCAATGTATTCAATATCCACTGGTATGAGAAGTAGCATATTATTTCAGTTAAAAGAAGTTCAGGTTTTTCATATGGAATCGATGATATCTGTGAGCCCACATCTGGACACTGTGGGGTAAAAGCAAACGTGTGTGTGCATGTGTGTGTGTGTGTGTGTGTGTGTGTGTGTGTGTGTGTGACCCTGGGGTCCCTTTCCTCAGTCTTTCTACCTCACAGAGACCCCTTAAAGATCTCAGCCTGGAAATATTTGAGATGCAGAGCAGATGGGTTTGTGATTTCGGACTGCGGTGAACATGAGTGAGTGAGTGACTGAATGAGAATGTGTGCATGTGCATTTGTTGCTCCATCTCCTAGAATGATCCTCCAGCCTGCCCTCCACTCCGCACCTCTGGAATAGGTCTCAGTGGGCCAGACGTGAATGTGTAGATGTGTGTGGGTATGAGTGTAAGCGAGTGAGAGAGAGAGAGAAAGAGAGTTGGACTAAGAGCATGTGTGTGTGCTCTGGTGTGTTAAGATGTAGCTCCTTTGGGTCAAATTCAGCAGACTGAGGCGTTCTTGGGTCGGTTTAGTTTTAAAAGCTTCTGGAAGCGAGCCTCTGGCCCGTCACTCAGCGCTTTCACGTCCAGCCATGAAACGGGCTGCTGTTCGAAGCCTCACCTAAACTGATCCTACATCAGCCTTATTGACTTTTGTTCCTATAGACTTATATGGAGGAAACTGTTCCTCCATCAGCAGAAAATAGAACCAAGGAGTTTAGCCCCAATAATGAGACAGACTCACCAGTTCCATACAGGCCAAGAGTGATTACGGACTAGATGGAGACATAGCACTCCAGTGTTTGTCCTGAAACACCTCCATAACAAAGACCCAGGGGCACGGGAGTGGGTGTGTTAAAACCGTAACACACACACACACACACACACACACACACACACACACACACACACACACACACACACACACATACGGAATCTCAATCAGGGCCTGACAGTACTGTAAATGTCAGTCACCCTGTTTCTTGTCTCCTGTCACTGGCAGAGTGCATTGTGGGATTGCAGGGTTATGAGTCTGGAATGACACCAGGAGTCAAGCCCAAAATTCTGAGGTGTCTAGAAGGTTCTGGACACATCCCATTCACAAAAGACGAACTGAGAACTTCGGGCCGTGTGCGAGTTTTACAAGGCAGCGTTCATAAGGAAAGTCAATCAAGCTTGTGATGGTAAATGTCGTCTCTACCTGCTTATTGTCTCAGGACATTGGCACCAGGCTAAAATGAACACCAGACAGTGCCAGCGCTGTGAGAGTGTGAGAGAAAACCAGAAACAAAGACAAGCATGAGTCAAAAATGTTCCTCTACCTCAGATCCACCAACACTTTTGTCGTCTGGCCCACCAGAAACTCACTCTACCCCTAGTCCCAAGCCAGGAACAGAACAAGCATATTTAAACCAGATGTTTGCACTAAACATTTTTGCACTACATAAGAATATGAATAATATAACCTTTTAAATTTTTAACTACCTTAAGTATTTTTGTAACAAACTAGACTCTAATGGTATAAACACACCATTTGAAGTCAACCCATTTTATTATTTATATTTTGTTTGGCCATTTAGGCCCTTGCTACACAAGAAACATTGCACTATGGACCTATAGGAAGAAAACATTTGGACACAGCTGCTCTATCCTTTTAAGGTCAAATATATAAAGGTGGGTAATAACATGGATACACACATTTCGAAAATATTTTCAGTGTGTATTAAGGACTTTATGCAACATTGGCACCAAGGAAAACAAAACCATGCTTGTATTGTTCAATGCATGCTTAAATTTGACCCGCTGCTTCTTTTCATTGCTGGGGCCTTTGGCGTGACAGACTCCACAATGGACACTTACCCAAATTCCTTAAGATACAGGCAGTGATCAGTCAGAGTTAAAGGTTTATTAGTTTAACATGGAATTAAGTTGCATTATGCTTGTAATCTAAAGGAGAGCACATTAGCTTGTTTAAAAGAAAAAATCAAGTATGGGTGTGTCACATTCATAGACTGCACATCACATGTGTCTGTCCCGAATGCACATGTCTGAACTAAGCAGAGTTAGGGATCCCCCCCACCGGGTATGCAGATTGCTGACATCACCAAGGCCTCAGGATTATTTCCAATGGCCATAGCCATCTTTGTAGTCATCAGTGTATTTACTTGTGCTACTTTTCTCTCTACTCAAGTGTATTTGTGAGGAAAATTACATTTAAATTCAGTTCTTTTTTTTCCGTCTGTGCAATATTCTTCTCTTGTGTGCAATATGTGTAATCTATATATATACACCATACATGCAAGTGTCCATATTCATATTAATATATATATATTTTGTCTTAGTTGTAAAGTGTGCTCTTTATTTTATCTTGTTTTGCTGTATAGCTTTAATCTATTGTTTTGCTGCTCTTAACTTTTTTCTTTCTGCACATTTTCCACTTGTGTGACTAATAAAGGTTTATCTTATCTTATCTTAGTTGTTTAGTGCTTTTTACAACCAAGTTGTCCGAGCCAGTGAGTAAGCCAGAGGTGATTATTACTCACATTTCAATTAAATATAACTAATTTACTCATTCCTTTTTGTTTGATTTATTAGTGACAACCTCTGTACAGCTTTGTGACTGGTCAGACCTCTGACTTTATAGGTTTCTCATTTTATTCCTGAAAGAGCATATGCTGAAAGGTGCTGGATGTATTGTTAGAAGTCCCACTGTGGTCCTATAGGTCTATAGTTATGTTTACTTGGTACTTTTGGATTATTACTAATGTTGTTTTTAGGAAAGACACATTTTTATTGTAGTCATTAATTCACACATTAGAGTTCTTAAGTTTTCCAAGTAATTTCATACTGGAGCCTGATTTATCCCAGCCATCGCATCTGGCAGGCACAGAGTTTGCAGGAATACAGAGTCACTGACTTAAACTTGAAATAACCTCTCTCTTCGGCCCAGTGGGCAACTTTTTTATGCCGGTTTTGTGGTGCTTTGAGATGCTATTGCCTGGAAATTGCAGCTAAACATAGCTTAACCAGGTCAACTATTTATCAAGGCTATACCCAAGGGCTACCAATAGAGCACAATCTTGCAGTTGATGGAGGATCTCAATTCAGACAGCTCTTTATTCCAAGACAAAGTTTAAACGGTGAAATAACTGATAC
>JBBJLR010000013.1:1843165-1859474 GCA_037577145.1 Brachypetersius gabonensis
CACACACACACACACACACACACACACACACACACACACACACACACACACACACACACACACACACACGTAAGTCTGTGTGCACATGAAAACATTTATAACGTCACTGTTATAACGAAACCTTATCCAAAATGATAACATTATTTACTTATAATGGAAGTGATATTAAACATTTTTTGAACTTTTGATCAGTTTGTGAAAAAACATTCCACAATGTATAGGTCAGATGGTGTTTTCAAACTACATTAAAATGTAAAACAGTGACGGAAATAGAGATACAAGGTCCTGTTCCTGACTGCATATCTGTGTATGTTCCTTTATGCAGCCCGTGTTTCTGGACCTGTGTGTACTCCCTCAGCTGTTCTGCACAGTTGATAACTAATGATTCTCCAGTCTATCATGGAGAGCTTATTTATCTTCCTATGGGTGGTGATGTGTCATCCTGAATAATTTAGTAACGAGTGTCTAGATCTCTTCCCCCCTGGTGAACACCTCATATCTGCACCCACTGAGCAGGGCTGCTTTCGGCCATCACGAGGCATTAGCTTTAGTTTTCTGTATGTGTGTTTTGCTGAGTCATTTCTTTGCGGTGTCCTATAACTCGAAATATGCAGCAGTTTATGGTATCTCTGCCATGCTAAAGCACTTTCAGAGCACACAAGGTTACAGTGCTACAGTACCGCTGGTGGTAGAAATCCATTGCTGAAAAGTGTATGTTTGAGAATTTTTACTATGAATGAGCTTTTTATGAAATATGATCAATGTACTTGTACTAGATAACATTTAATCCTCTTCATTTCAAGGACACCTTTGCCATTTAGTGCTTTTTAAAATATTTTTTAATATTCAATTTCCCTCATTGAATAAGATGTGATTCAAGTGATCACATAATCAGTACCTTCTAAAGCAGAATGAGGTGCTTTTATAGGAATTGAACAGGGATATTTTTTGTACTTTGGACTTCTGTAATATAGTACAATGTTAAGCCGACATATTAAATCCACCCTGACATGGTAAATCCCAATATACACTACTTTTTTTTTTTTTTTTTTTAGTATATTTAGTAATACTGATGTGAAAAAACTCACTGCTCATACATGAAGTTTTTAAATAGTATACACCATGATGCTTTGTGGACCTTGTAGAATATTGTATGTTCTATTTTTATACATTATATATTTCTGCATAAATGGGACCTAAAAGAAAGAAAATAAAGAGAACCCAAAATAAACAAATGAGGCAGAAATAATTATACTTGGTCATTTATTCATCGAGTAAAATGATCTAATAGTGCATCTGTGGTTGGCAGAAGTATGTGAACCTCTAGGAATAGCAGTTAATTTAAAGATCTAATTAAAGTCAGGTGTTTTCAAAAAACTGGTTGACAGTCAGGTGTGAGGGGGTGCTCTTTCTGGCAGTATGTTTGTGGAAGTGGATTATGGCATGAACAAAGCAGATTTCTGAGGACCTCAGAAAGAAAGCTGTTGATACTCAAATCTGCAGTCAGACAGATTGTATACAAATGGAGGAAATTTGAGACCACTGTTACCATCAGGACATCTGTCTGAGAAATGAATCTCAAGAGAAAGTGGGTCAATGCAGCAAGACAACAACCCTAAACACAAGTTATTCCACTAAAGAATGGTAAAAGAAGATTAAAGGTAATGTTTTGGAAAGGCCAAGTCAAAGTCATATGGAACATAAGAAAACCCACCAGCATCTCAGAATTTTGTTGTTTTATAAGGAGATAAAGGGACCCTTACCCAGAGTGACTTGCAATCATTAGTTACAGGTACAGTCTTATAATCAGTAGTTACAAGGACGGTTGTGCAGTCAGTAGTTACAGGAACTGTCTTACAGTCAGTAGTTATAGGAATGGTCTTACAGTCAGTAGTTACAGGTACAGTCTTATAATAAGTAGTTACAAGGACGGTCTTGCAGTCATTAGTTACAGAGACAGTCCTACAGTCATTAGTTACAGAGACAGTTCTACAGTCATTAGTTACAGAGACAGTTCTACAGTCATTAGTTACAGAGACAGTCCTACAGTCTGTGGTTACAGGGACAGTCTTACTCTCATTAGTCACAGGGACGGTCTTACAGTCAGTATTTACAGGAACAGTCCCCCTGGAGAGATTGAGGGTTAAGTGTCCTGCTCAAGGACACAATGGTAGAAAGTGAGGACTTAAATTCCTTCAAGCTGCACGTTCCTCCATGTGCAGGGCTGATCAACAGTTTGTTCAGTTGCAGGTTTACATACTTGTGCTATTCATGGAGATGTAACATTGGATCCTGTTTCTCGATTAATAAATGACCAACTTGAATATTTTTGTCTCATTTGTTTAATTCTGTTCTTTTTATCCACTCTTAGGATTTGTATGAAAATATTTTTAAGTCATAGTTCCTAATTATGCAGAAATATGGAAAATTCTAAAGGCTCGTCAAACTTTCAAGCACCAATGTAAATGCAAACTCATCACCATCCATGACCAGACTGCAAGCCTTATTTTACCTTCATACCTCTTACTCGCCAGTTTCTTTGTCTTGATAACACTTTCAGTACTTTGATCCTGTTTTAAACAGTGAGGAGGGGTGTGAAGTGAGGTTGTCTTTTCAATAGAACGCGCCACGGAAAATAAGTTATGATTGACTGTGGATTGATAAGCAATCTAATTAATTTCTTTTGTCTGATGTTTCAGCATAATTATGGAATTATAATGTTTTTTTTCCCCCTCCACGTGGAGCAGGAGTTGGTTGGTCTCGTTAATTTAGTGCTGAAATATACAAATTAGATTAGACTGTAGATTAGACCCCCTGAATGAGATTATGAAAATTGACTTTAAGAGTTTGGATTTATAATTTAGCAGCAGTAACTGATCGTACTGCTGGAGGCTCCAATAGTAATTCATTTACGTACACGTCTTGTTTCCTTCTCACATCTGAGAAGAGCTGCAGAGACGGCTTGTGGTGCTTCTAGTCATGACTCACATATTGTGAGACTGAACTTATACAGGTTGGATATCAGTGTGATGTGAATGATCCACAATAGAAAAAGTTTTTTGCTCTTTTACATGGCTGTCAATATAAATTCAATCATCGATTGACTAAAGACCAAACAATAAAAGGCCAATGAATAATTATAGGCTGAATTGAAGAGAAGACTGAAAACTCCAAAATCCTAAAACGATATCTTTGAAATCGCAGTATAAAAATGCACAGAAACATGTCAATCAGTGTCTTAGAGTAGCAATAGAATTAAAAATATTCATTATCAGGTGATATGCAGGATATCCAAAAATCCAGTTTGTCACATAAACAGCTATACACATACAACATGAGAAAACCTGCATTGCTCTCAAGCCTAGAAGGTAGAATATTGATAAAATTGACAAATATAAACAAATGTAAATAATATAAATAGAACAATATACACAGACTATGTACTAAATGTATCTGTGAATATTTACAATGGAAAACAAGAAGAAGTGGAAAAGTACAAATTGACATTATGCAAATGGTGTGCTTTAAATGGTCTTAAGCCTTTTTAGAGCGCAGCTTGATAAATTACAAGACACCTCTTTAAAGCCAGCCATTTCTTTAACTTATTCAATGCAGAAATCTATACTTTATAAGCAACCTGAATACCACCTCAATTTCCAAAAGCCCCTTTATGGTAATTTTAGTATCAAGTTAATGCCAATTCAGTGTGCATTACTTTCTACAGTAGATCCAATACTATTATGGTAGTTCTAAAACATGGATGTTTTATGCATTTATGTAACAGGCATTAAAATGTCAGGTCCTTTACTTTATATGTTGTAGTTGTTTAGCAATCGCAACAATTTTAGAGGTGATAAGTAGTTACAGTCTCATGCAAGGATACACAACACCCCTGATTCGAATCCCTACAGAGTTCATGATTTAACATTCTCATAAAATTTTAAACAAAATTTGAATGAAGAAAATTATGACTATATTTTCAGGCCCAGCTTGCTTTTTCAGTATGTGGGTGCAGGCTTCATAAATTGGATATAGCCAACAGTATCCAAGCACATAAAAGTTTAAATGTATGCAGTACAAATCAGAGTTATAATGCAATCAATATTCATGTTGAAATTTCTTTCCCTACCCCCTAAATTGCCCTTGTTCTGAGTTAGCTCAGCTGCCTGCACTGCTCTATCACTATCCTGCTAGTTGCCAGCTTCTTTTGAAAATGAATGTGTAAAAGATTTAATTTCATTGGTCTCTGTCCAACAAGAAGACTGTAACACCCCCTATATGTGTGTAAAGTAAAATGTGTGGCAGTATCAGAAGATTTTTGTGTCTCGTTCTGACTGGCTCTTAAGAATGCGTTGTATGATTCCATGGAGACTGTACACAGAGGGTGGAATGAGCTCTGTTCCTTGCTTTCAAAGAGTAAATTGCTGGAAAACGGCCAGAACTGAAAACATTTACTGGACATAAAAATACTTGCTGCTATGTTACAAATATGTTCTCCAGGCAAATTTGTTTACTTGGTCACAGGTCCACGGCACCAGCGGCAACCACTGAAGTTCTTTTAAAGCGGAGTCCGTGTACAATTTAATAATGGTACTAGAGCAGGGAGGAGGGAGTAGTGTGGCAAGAATGTCCTGGAGTGGCTTGTTGATCAGTGCTGGTTGTTTGAAAGCTTTTGTGCTCAAACAATGCAGTTGCATTAATTGTCATAATTTAAAGAATACCCATTCACCACAATGCACACAGTGTATCATGCAATATCACAAGGGATGGGTTACTGCATCCCCATATACAGAATATTCTCAAGTGGTTCAATACAGTGTTTTCTACAGATTTTAGGAAGAAAAAACATGGGTATTGGTTCGGTACTGGTATGGGTTTGGGCAAGTGTATGGAAGGGAGAAGTGCAATTCAAGGATGCTTACTCTCAGTAAGTCTGAAACACTATTGGACATACAGTGCACATAGGGCTGAAGCTATTATGTCATGGCCTGTATAGTGCAAGACAGTGCCATTTGAGACACAGCCACTGGAATCTTTTAGTGCGTCTCCCACATCTGCCTCTCCACAACCTTCCTTGTTCTTGTCTTTTTGTCTACCTCTGAGACACCAAAACCAGTCTATTGTGCTCTTTCTCCATCTCTAAACATTCTTCCTATTTTAGACAGCCCCCCTTTCTCCACAGTCTAGCATTTTCCCTTAATTTCTTTTCTGTCTTTCATGCGCTTCTAAGGCATTCTCCTTACCCTATAGCAGTTTTACTCAAAAGGGGTCCTTGAAGCTCACAGCTTTGCAGTTTAGTGTTTTTCCCACTCTAACTCAAATCGGCAGATAATTATCAACCCACTTCATGAGCTGAATCAGGTGTGTTGGAGTAGGAACATTACTTAACTATGCTGGGCCTTAGACGAAAGCATTAGAGTTGCAGAGCCTTGTACTGTCCTCAGTTCCTTTTGACCGTTTTGTCTCCATCTCCTCTCCTCTTCTGCTAATGATCCCTCTCCACTCATCCATATGCTGATCCTTTACACTCACAGTGCACTGATAAGAGAGTATTCGGAGAGAGAGTGGTTGAAAAATTGGGGGAGAGAGAGAGGTTTGGGGGTGGCCGGATAGAGGGACAGGGACAGTTTTACCCTGGGAGTGCGGCTGTCTGCAGCAGGTAATTAATTCAGCCTTTGTTCACCCTGTGCCACAAACAAACAGCGACGGGAAGAAGAGGAAAATCAACACTACCACCAACAGACACCCACACACAAGAACTCAACAATGAAGACAAAAACCCACAACAAGTGCACGCCCATGTAAGCTGTAATAACGCCTCCCAGAGCAGCACGCTGTTCCGTAATCACAGAGTCGATGAGAGAGGAGGAAAGTGGCTTACCTCATTTAGGCCTTTTATTTTTCTCCCTGTGCATCGTTTGTGGTCAGGTCTTTTGGTTATTATTTAAAGAGGGTGTGGGGGTGGAATGGAGATGCAAAAAAAAGTGCACAATAGTGGCATTGTTTTTACGCCGAGTAATTAATGGAAGAGATACCCACGAGTCTCTCTGTGGTTGCGTTCTCTCTCTTTCTCTTTCTGCGCAGCTTTAGATGTGACTTGCATGGACATCACCCAGATAAAGATCCAGGGCTCAGTCTTCTCTTCTGATCGGCAGCCAAGACTGTGGTGGCGAAACCTTGCATGGTATTTTAGGCACTCGCATGGGAGAATTCCCCTTTAATGCTTTCGGTTCCAAGAAGCTTTGCTTGCCCTCTTAATAACCGACAGATACCACGGCTTGTGTTTTGAACTTGGGAGCGATCAGGTTTCATCCCCACTATAATCAGTGAAACTGAGGAGCGCGCCCTCACTTGTGTGCACAAGCCTCTGAGACGCACTTGGATGCCATTGGGCTGTAGGCTATGCTTGGCACACATCCGACAAATGAGTATAGCCCCTGTCCCAATAGGATCAGGTGTTTCTCATAATGACTAACTATAGAGCGACTCATCTCAAGTTTACCCAATAAAGCCCCGTCCTTTGAAGGAAAATTCCACCCAAACATCACTTTTTAGGGCTTTTGTTGTGCACTAAGAGTGTCTCAGACATACAGAGAGACTGCAGGGGATATGGCAAAAATATAATATCTCAGTAGTTTCCACAAAACATGTCAGCATATTTATGTTTCTGATATCTGTTAAGTTGGAACGGACAAAAACAGAGTCAGTTAAAATGCTATCAAAACTACAATTACATTACTACACATTTCACACACTACACTGCACTAAATCTGATTAAAATGAGTATAATACATGTATGCCCAGCTCTACACTAATATGAATTTATGGCCCCACAGATATACTTTATTGGAAAAAGTATTGGGACACAACCCTTAATTATTTATTTTAAGTGGCCCCTTACTTTCAGTGAAGGACGATCTTAATGCTACAGCATGCCAAGATGTTTTGGACAACTTAACCGAATAAACGGGCACAAATTCCCGCAGAAACTCCAAAGTCTTGTGAAAAGTACTTGCATGCACACTGAACAAATGAAACAAATGAATTTAAATCTGCTTCCAAATAAACCCTGTTTCACTTTGCTACAGGTGGGAACACATTTGTGCTATTGTCCGCGCCAGACAATGGATTTTGGCTTCTTAGTGCACTGTACTGTCTTTTTTTAGAGATACTTGGCTTGTTTTTAAGAGGTGAGCTGCTGCTAATATTGGCAGATGAATGATAAAATAATAGAGCAGCAATTGAATTTTGGCAAATTGACCCCTGAATGTATTTTTGATTGGGCTTTGTATCAGTTACCTACAGTTCAAGCTAGGTTTGTAATTCTGAATGTGCTACATGTAGATCTTAATCGTCTGTTATGAGACATAATGGATAAGATACAAAATTTATGTCAAGAAATTTTGAGACATTTAACCACAACCACCACCACCACCACTACAACTACTACTTCTACTACTAGTACTACCAATAATAATGATTCTGGTAGGCCAGTGAAAGGTAACATTTTTTCCCCTCTAATATGAAGGCGAGAGTGCTAAAATAAGATTCTAAAATAAGATTTTGCAACAGTGGACCAACATCCATGGGTACAATTCGGACTACCTTAGCCACTGCAGAGACACTAGCCAAACCAAAAGAAAAAGATATAATGTTACTCTGGTGTGAATTTCAAATCATATTTATTTTCTTCCATGTAAAATAATTTTTTTGCTGACAATTTTCACATCAGTCTGCCTAAGTTTAATATGGAGATTTGGCATTTAAAGAGATGTTTGTGTTTTTTAACACAGCAGTCCACAATATAATGCAAACCTTTTCCCTGCATTTTAAGATGACAGCTGGGGGGGTTCCCCTTTAAGCAAACACGAAGCAAGTCATATTTAGCTATAGGGCTTTTATTATTATTCTGCACATTCGCCAGCTAGTGTATAATAGAAAGCTGTAATGAGGGGAAATGGGTGTTGAAGTAGCATTTAGCATGAAAGTAATGGGAAGTTAAAGAAGACTTGCAGTGACTATCTGCATCGTATAGAATAGCTTGCGTCGGCCCGTAAATCACCCTCGCGTCTGCATAAAGAGGACAGACTTGAGTTATAGCAGCTGCTGACTGATAATGAAGACTGTCTCCTCTAACCCCATAAGCGGACCAGAGTGTATTTGATGTAGTGGGTCACAATAATGGGGTGAAATATTGTAACCTCACATTGTGCAAAGCTGTCATCCCATTACAGTAATATTGGATATTTCTTCCCCCTCCCTCCCTTTTCTTTTTGTCTGTGTCACAAACACACACATAGTCACACACTTTTCTGTCACTAATTCAGCCAGGAGAAAAGACTGGGAGGGGGAAAAAAGCATATGTGACTATAATTCTGCTAATAGTCTCTTTATCGAATCCCATCTTTGTTATAGAACGTAATGGGTTTAATGGACTGCAATAATATGTCCTGTGCCTCCCCTCCCTCGTGTGTGGAGCCCTCTTTTTTCCTCTCTCTTCTCTATTGCGTTGTCTTCCTTTCATCTCTCTCTCCCCTCTCTCTGTCACAGTGTCCCTAATGTAGCTCTGTATGATTTCAAGCTAATAGGATCTAATCTGTCAAGTCCATAGTGGAGGCTGTCTTTGTTATAATGTAGGATGGCCTCATTTGGAGGCACAAAACATGATTAGCCGATGTTCTTTTCTAGTATATGCTAACATTGGCCTTAGAGAACATCTGCGTGTGTTTCTGACTGTGCACACGATATATAACCATCCATGTTTTTTGAATATTGTGGGATTTTTACTTTAGGGTTTTGGGATCGAAGGTTTGACCACAACAATCAAGACCTGCGAACATTTTTGGGGACCAAATATACCAAAGTCAGTATGATGCACAGAACAGGTAATAGTGTTTCCTTTTAACATCTTTGGCTTGTTTTCAGTTGTATAAGATTGTTCGATGTTTAATTGTGATGAACATTTGGTCTTATTTAAGTTCAGTATCTAAAATTCAAGTAAAAAATGGCCAATTATTTTGCTTCAAGCTGTCAATACTTAGTAGCTCTCAACTGACAACAGACACAGCTAGGGCTTGTTTGAATAATTTGAGTTTTCAAGACATTTATTCATTAAATTAGAATTGGCCTTTATTTAGTATTTGAAAGCACAATATTTCCAGCTATTACATTTGGAGCCTAAACTTCAACATATTTCATCAGCAGATGACTTTAAATGTAAAAACAAAATCATAATTTAGGCATCCGTTCCACCTTGCCTCAGAACATAAAAACAACTAAACCACTTTAAAGACAATAAAAAAAGCTAGTAGTATTAAACTAGTATGAAGCATCAATACTGCTGCTTTTTGACGAATCATCTTAAACATAGTGATATTTATTTGACACTCTGGTGAAGGCAATGCCAGGAGCTCAGAATCTACTCCAGCCTGTTTGTTGGGGTACCACTGCTAACTAATAAAATAGTCAGATAATAATCAGATATTTAGAGCTTTTGTCATTTTTAAGACCTACTAGATCTTAATAACCATATTTTCTTTTTCTTTTATTTACATTCAGTTGCCTCAATACAAATGATGAAAATTCACCCAATACAATCCATATAATCTACATTCAGTGTTTCCTAAAGCCCCAGTTCTTTCACAAGTCACACCAATAGTTCTTTCACACTCCAATAGTGACGTAGTAAAGTGAAAAAGAGCCTTACCTTCTTGTACCATGTAAAAGTTGAATAATGTTTTTAGGATAGTCTACAACATGGCCTGCATATGTAGGGCCATTTCACTCATTTCTCCTTCTTTACTCACCCTGGGGGGTTTAGTTGTGCTTGATTAACATTGCAGAATGGGACTGAGTCAATCATGGGTACTCTCCAGGTCATTTTATTTTATTTCTATTTATCTTTTGTTGCATTTGATTTTTCCATGATATTTAATATAACACAGAACATGTATTTTTAGTAGTAATAACATTCAGCATTATTTGTAATTCTGATTAACAATTTACTGCAAAACACAGGGTTTTTTTGCCAACAGGTGGTTAAAACACTGTGGAAAATATCTGTCACCCAGAGCAAAGGGACTGTAGTCTGAAAGCCTAGTTTGTTAAGACATAGAACCCAGCAGCAACATTGTGGCTGAGAGGGTTTGTCTATTAGGCCAGTATGATTTTTTTTTAGTAGCAAGCACCTCCTATCTCTGTATGTGTTCCTGTAGGTGTGCACCGTCACTACGAGGATATGGAAAATATGGTGCAGGTGTTGGAGCTGGGACTGTGGGGTGGAAAGGCCAGTGTGGTGGTGCTGCTGCCCTTTCATGTTGAGAGTCTGGCCAGACTGGAGCGCGTACTGACCCTGGAACAGCTGGAGAAGTGGTTAGGGAAGATGAGCAGCATGAGCATGGCACTCTCACTGCCCCGGGTCAATGTCAGCAGCACACACAACCTGCAGGTACTTCAACATCCCTGTTATTGAGTAGAATACTAGTATGTTTCACTATTATTTTAGATTTGATCTTTTTTTTAATCTTTTTATCTTTTGTCTGTATATAGTTGTTTTTTTTTTGTAAATATGTGTGGGTGTACTTTCAGACTAACATGTGAATGCGCTTGTTTATGTTTGTACTCCAGAATGTTAGTATTGTGATGATAATGTTATATAGTGAGATTTACGAATGCCCTACTATATATTGAAAACACACTGATGAATTAAATCTCTTATAGTCACATGTGAACAAACCACAGCACAGCACACAGTGTTAATAATGTGAAATTCTTTCTCTGCATTTAACCCATTCACCAAGTGAGGCAGTGGGCTGCCAGCAACAGGGGGCAATGTGTGGGGACGGTACCTTGCTCAGGGGTATCTCAGTGGTGCCAGTCCTGGAAATTGAACCCACGACCCTCTAAATGCAGGGGCAAGTCCATAACCACAGGGTCACAATTACGTCTGCACTATAAGTAGCATGTAAACAATTAGACAAGGCAAAGCTATCGTATATTCATTTATCTTTTTTTTTTTATCCTGTAGCAGTTCTTGTATGTGGCAGCTTTGAATACAGCAACTCTGATGAGCCTTTTGCAGGCTACCGTTTCTGCTAATAGACTTGGCTTAGTTCCTGAGTAATAATGCATAGCATTGCCTAGGTTGCCTTCTTTACCACATTCCTCTTGCACATCACTGAATCCAACGCCCCTGACCTTCTTTGACCTTCTGTCACCACAATACAGGGTGCTTTGCATATTGGGTAGTCACAACTAGATCCCCTAGCACTTCTGAACTCTGTCCCAGTGCTTGCACAGGCTTGAGTAGGGCCTGGACATGGGCATGAACAACAAACCACTTGAAGCCTGGGAGGCAGAGGCCATACTGGGTCATTTGGGTAGCCAGGGCCTCCGCTGCCTGCCTTGCTCCTGGGAGGAATCTGGACTGTGACAGCAAACAGTAGTTCAGCTTTAGTGAAGAGTACATGGCCCTTTCTGCACTGTTCAACAAATGTGGGTCTGAACAATAGAAAGTTATTGTAACTGGTGGATTTTCCGATTTTCCACTAGTAGTGTCACCACACACAATAGTAGTATGGTTTGAAAAGCCTTTCTGTGGTCTGATGGCTTTTGGTTGGTGGTTTAGTTTGGTAGTTTATGGGCAGTATGCCTTAGTTGTCCCTTATGCCTGTAGAGTTTTCTTTCTTTGTTTGGTTTCCATATGTAGCAAGTAGTAAAGAAGCTATTCCCAGTCTTGGAATCATTTGGATTATTCTCTGGTGTCTAACTTCTCTATTCCCCCACATCACCACTCCTCTCCCCTGCCTGCCCTCATCTCTTTTCCATCTCCCTCGGTGCTGTCCCCTTCGCTGTCTGTTCTCTGTTCGTTTGCCTCTTCTTCCTCCCCCCCGCCGTCTGACCTTAGCTCATCTATCTCTAGCCCTAGGTCTACCCATTCCTCCCACTCACTCTCTCTCTCTCACTCTCTGTTTTCATTTATCACTTCATCCTGTACCTCAATTCCTCCGTCTGCCCTCATGCACTCTTTCAGTCCTACCTGGTCAAGCTGTTCTTCTGCCTCTCCAGTCTCTGTTGTCTCCTTGCCCATTTTTCTCAGTTCTTTTCCACCTTTTCTCTAGCTGTGCTGCTCGTCTCAATTACTCCATCATTATCCTTTTTTCCATTGTTCACTTCACTGTCCTTAGGCCTTGATGCTCATTTCTACATTTTCTTCTTCACTGTTAAGTCCTTTGGTCTCCTCTATTCCCTCTGCAGGCGGTCTCTCACCTATGACCTTTGCAATCCTAATACAACTGGGATCAAATGTTAATCCCTCTTCTCCATTTCTTGAGCTCAGCACAGAGCCTCTGTGTCCAGTATGAACCCACCCAGCCTAAGCTTGTGTGTGTGGTGAGGAAATCTTTCAGCCTGGCTGATTTTCATCCTGAAGATCCTTTAGCATGCAGCATGTTAGCATGATAGCATGCTGTTCTCTAACACAGCGACCCCCAACCTTTCTTGCTCCACAATACGTTCACTGACCGGTATAAAACCAAATAAAAACAAAGTGCAGTTGTTTTGTTTTGGGTTTTTTTTTTCAATTTTGCTTGCTTGTGGGCTAAATTTTTGATAGCCTAGCACATGACCGAGACAAGCGTTTTTTCCCCAAAATAAAAGATCTTTCAGACTCTGTTAATCATTAAAATATTTTTAATTCTGTCTTTCTGTGCGGCCTCGTTCCGGTCAACGACCCAGTGGTTGTAGACCTCTGCTCTAACAGATACAGATCTCCTTGGCGACTAACTATGCCTCTCATTTATGCTTGTTTACCCCCCCCCCTCCAAACAACAACAAACAAACTCCATGCCTTCCTTACTGCAGTAACTTGGTTGAATAGCAGACGTTGATTTAAGTTTTGCTTTACAGGTTTAAGGAACAGATGTGGACTAGTTAAGCCCAATCTAGAGCATCAGCTAAATGCTTTGCATGTAAATGTAAATCTCAAGCTCTGAACAGGGCTTGTTGGTAGCTCAGCTGGATGTCCTCCTCCTTCAGCTTGAGAGATAAGGCTTGTGGGACTGTTCCAGCAGACTGGACCCCTACAAATGCACCAGCACTGCCCTGCCGCCTGTTTCTTCTGACTAGGGTATCTTCCAAACAAGTTCAGAGGCAGTGTCTGTGGTCTGTGAGCTGGTGGACATAAGAAACCCTGAGGGAACAAGAAGCATGGGGGCTTGGCTAGGCCTCTAGGACTGAAACAGGTGGAGACTAGATCCCTGTGCCATTGTATCCGGAGGTGTGGAATTTTTCGCCCTCGTATCACAGCCCTTTAGCCGGATATTGCTATTTCGCTGCAACTGCAGGAGGACAGCAAAAGAGGTGTACTTACATGTTAGAAAAAAAAAGGTTGAAAGAAGATCGAGGAGGGAGAACAAGACAAGTGGGGGGAAAAAAAGGAGAGTGACAAGGACAGAGGTTAGCTCAACACGACAGGTACAGATTAAAGTGAGTGAAGCTATTCCCTCAGTGCTAGCAGAGCTGAATAGATCCCCTGGTGTAGGACAGCATGTCGTTAGGCATCGTAATTCAGGGTGAGAAATACAAGGTGCATCAGATGTCCACTGGCTCTGGCTGCCATGTTCGAGTGCTCAGATCTGGCCTGAAGAACAAGACTCTGACATTAACATGAGCAAGAAGAGGCCATCTAGAGGGAGCCGAGGCCCTTAAAAAACCAACAGTCACACATTAATTTTTTGACTTTCGAGAAACACACACACACACACACACACACACACTTACACTTACACTTACACTCACACTCACACTCACACTCGTGATGTTTTCATAAGTGATGCCCCAGCACTAGAAGAGAGGCCAAGCATCCCCCTTGACTACATGACATGAATAGAGCTGTATTACTCCCTTTGACAAGATTCCCTGCTGTTTCTGCTTCTCTCTCCATATCTTTGCTGCCCTGCTGTCTCGGCCTTTCTCTCTCATACTCTCTCTCTCTTTCTCACCTTCTCTCTTTTTCTTTAGTATTTGAGGGAATATTACTGCAGGCCAGAGGCTCTGTAACCTCCACCCTTCTAGTAACAGTGAAGTGATCCGCTGAGTGCTGCCTCTATTGCTTTCTCCCTGTTTCTTTTTCAGTGGTTATTGAAAGTATTTAGCCCTTTTCCGTTTTTTTTTACCTTGTAGCCTGGAGTTTAAAGGCAATTAAATGATTTTTCCAATTTCCCATGGAATAAAGAGGGGGGCAAACATTTAGTGGCTTTGGAATTCAGTCCTCTTTTAGGGTGTATTTTCCCTGTATATCAATGAAATGAAAAGAATATGCTGCTCCCCTCACCCTGCTCAGAACATGTCATACATCCAGACTCGGTAATCAAGCAAGGAAGAAACTAATTAGAGATAGTGTCAGGTCAACAACTTTGAATGAACTTCAGGATTTCCTGGCTCAGACTGTTCAGTGCAATCCTCCTTAATCCACAAATATGCCCTGTGGTATGGTGTCGTAAAACAAAGCCATTACTCAGGCATGTTTGCCTTACATCATTTTTTATGCATCCCAAAACTACCTTAGGGACCTCAGACATTAAGTAAAGAATGTTTGTGCCTCGGAAAACAACTCAAGCTTTATACAGCCTTAATGTAAACAAGTACCCAAAGAATACCTCCGCTGTCATTCATCATTTTGGTTTTGCGGGACTCGTCTAATCAGCAGGGTCAGACGAAAGCAGGGGCTTTAGGCACAGTGCAGAACTGTGTTTGATAAAAATCTGAAACTTTCACAAACAACGTCTCTTCTGAGCGACCTCAACCAAAACAAGCAAAAAGCTAAAGGTCCTAACATGACCCAATTAGATTCTGACCTAAATTCAGCTGAAATTCAGGTCAGGTCATGACCCAGAGATGTGTGTTCATTACAAGTAGCCAAGCAAGGCTAACAGTGCAAGAGCAGCGTGGTTAATAAAAACAGCTAAATATTGTCAAACAAATGAAATGCACATGTTGCAGCTGTTACAGCTTAAAAGGGACTTTCCAAGCAAAAGCTGTAGGGTTGCAGTTATACACACCTTTCACAGCATAATAGATTTTCAGCACAGAAGTAATTCAAAATACCACACATACAAATTCTATCAACATTCTATACACTGTATGAGAAAAAGTATTGGGACACACCTCTTAATTACTGCATTCAGGTTGCCCTCCTATACTTCCAATGAAGGGCGCGATCTTAATGCTTTACCAAGACATTTTAGACAACGGCTTGCTTCCAACTTTGCGAAGAACCTTTTCTATTCCAGCTTGACTGTGTCCCAGTGCACAATGTAAGCTCCATAAAGACATGGTTGGGTGAGTTCAGTGTGGAAGAACTTGACTGGCCCCCAAAGAGTCCTGACCTCAACCCCATCCAACACATACAGCACCAGAACTGGAACTGAGATTGTGAGCCTGACCTTCTCATCCGCAGAGTAAAACTGACCATCTGGTGTATTGGGTGTTTTCCTGGTGGGCCGACATACTATTTGTGCCAACACCGTCTTTTTAATTTATTTATACATTGGTCTGACCGGCCCATAAGCCTCGTAGATCGGAGGCCCAATTGACAATGGGCTGGCCCGATCAACTTTTTAAACACCACACCCTCTCTCTTCCCTTTGGTCCATGAGCCTGTTTAGTACATTCTCCAAAAAGTCAGCACAGGAGTTTATTTCCTGACCACCGGCCCCTGAAACACTTCTCTGTGGTCCATGTTTCTTTACTTTTCTTTACTGACCTGGGGCTGGCCCAATCATAAACACCTCCCCCTTTTGGCTCTGTGCCAGGTGCAGTGTTGGCGAATGAGATGGAGAGACACTGCCAGAGAAAGAAATGGCACTTCAGCCAGACGCTGCTAAATGTGCCAAAATTACAGGCATTTTTGCTGCAGGGCCTTCATCAGCTGATGAGGGTGGCGGCACTGAACCTGCGGTAAGCTGGACTGCGTTCAGAACATTAAGTCTTGAGTAAAGGAACCCATTACCAACCATGGTAAGTCTGTGCCATACTACACAGTAAATGGTGGTTTATAAACTACCTTGCTAAATTATGGTGCTGACACACTAATGAAACAATTGTTTTACATAGGGCTGGGAAAGTTAACGCGTTATCGCGTTAACGCATTATTTACTTAACGCCGACAATTATTTTATCGCGCGTTAATGCAGGTTTTTTAAATCCTTTCATTTTGAAAGTCGGTGCTTTCACCGAAGTAAAGCGAGCAGCGGCGGACTGGGACTTTCTTTACCAGGTTGGGTTTTCGCATCTCGGCCGCATCTTGGGC
>JBBJLR010000013.1:1859574-1877662 GCA_037577145.1 Brachypetersius gabonensis
AAAGAGAACACTGCGGTTAAAAATCCCCTTATTTGTTTACAGTCTTTTTTTTACAGTGTTATTCCACTTTTGCCATTTAATCGCGATTAAATATTTTAATCTACTGACAGCCCTAGTTTTACATTTATGAACACGGGTGAAATAAGCTAAAAATGTCAGTGTTACCGCTAGGAGAACGGCTTTTTAGAACACATTGTGTACACTTGCTAAAACGGTACGCATTTAAGTTCTTTTATGCCTTCCATGCTGATCTAAATTGTCTTTTTGAAAGTGAGAATTTACAATTCATCAACATTAACAGTGAGACACCAGTTAATTATCTATGATTGGTTGTGAGGTGGATTGCTGTTTCTTCTCTTCAGCATGCAGGTGATTGTGTTCAGGTGCCCCCAGAGTAGGCAAACACCACTAGTTTTGAGCATTACAACCACCATGCTGTTGATTTGATGCACAGTGGTTTCAATCTTTCACTATGTATTCTCATTACATAAACCCCTCTTTTACTGCCATGAATCTCTAACCTCTGTTCAGGAATAAATTGGACTTTGCTGAGTATTTTGCTTTCTTTGCGTTCTTGAGAAAGTTTCAAGAATGCTTCTTGTCCTTAGAGACTACCAGATAGCCTTCCTTTGATTCTAGGCTTAGTGATTAGAAGTCTTTATTCAGCATTTTCCGTATCTTAGTTCCTGTCCTGTCTCTCAGTGAACAAAGCTTGATGTATTGGTCTTGAGATAGCATAGTCACTTTTGGTCTATGTGATCACAAATTATCCAGATTTGACCTTCAGTTTGGCCCTGATTGGACACTGTGAAAGCCCCTTTTGCTTAGAGGAACTACTTCACTTCTGATTCATTCATTTATGTCCCATGGTGGCAGTTCTGCTCAGTATGAGACATTCTGCTAAACCTGAAGCGCAGTCATATTTATAAACAGTAAACAATTTATTAACTTGAACAATGATACGTTTTTGCTTTTTATTAGTTAAATTTTTTTTTTTACTTTTCACTTGTGCTGATTTATATTATTTGTAATGAAAAAGTAGTCTCAAATTTTTGGGCCGCATGTCTGTTTAATTAAGACAAAAAATTAGTGCACAGATATTGAAAAAAATATCTTTGTATGCAAATGGTAACAACCCTTAGGGAATGAATTTATGAGAATGGCACAAATAAAAATTACAATACATACTTTTCCAGAGACTGTGGATTTGAGTACATTAGAGAAGATTATTGCAAGCCAATGGCTCAAGTGACAGTGAGTGCAGCTTCACCACCCTCTCGCTCTCTTTGCTTCTGTCTCTCTCTGACTTTCTGAAGCTCTCCTTCCCCATGATTGGGTTGAGCTGTGCAAACACACCCTCCATTTCTGTGTGTTAATAGTGTTTACACCCCCGTCTTTCAGCTTGCCTTGCAGCTTCGGTCGTCCTCCAGGGTTGCTGATGCTTGTTTGTCTCCAGCTCAACTCTCTCCCTCTCTCTCACAGCCAGGCTCGCTGACTCGCCGCGCTCTTGCAGATCTGTCGGCTCAGTGGAGGAACTGCCATTATCCTGATTCCTGTCGCCGCTCCTGAGCTGCCCTGCTGGCATCCACATGCGTGCTAATGCAGCCGCATGCTGCTTCTCAGGCCCGGCCTGGGGCTGCATGACCCAGATAGCAACGGTGTGCAGCAGGCATGGAGAGTGGGTGGGAGGGAGGTGGAGCAGGTCACCGAGGTCGAAAGATGGAACAAGTGGGCAGTGAGAGACGGGGAGGAGTAGTGAGAAATGAGAGAAGAGGGTAAAAGCAATTTAAGCAATTTCCTCCAGGATCAATAAAGTTTTCTGATTCTGAAACTAGCCCCATCCGACAACAGGAGCAGTTAGTGCCAACTGGTGGCCTAGTAGGAGACTTGCCTCTGGACAAAGAGGTTATGGGTTCGACTCCTACCTTCAGCAGACCACCACTGGGTTCCTGAGCAAGACCCTTAACCCCAAGTTGCTCCAGGGAAACTGCCCCATGTAGTTAGGGAATGGAAGTCACCTTGGATAAAAGTGTCTGGTAAATGTAAACTTGAGGCCACCCCACCCGACCCACCCGACCCACCCCACCCGGTCAACATAATTTCTCAGCCTTTTCAGTGTGAAAAATGTTCTTGCAGCAATGGCTGTAGCTGTCATTTACGTCATGGCAGAATGACTAGGGCTCTTAAACACTAAGAGCCACATGGTTTGCTTAACTTGGTAAAGTGTAATACACAAGTTCACTCTTATGAAGCTCTTTTGGACCGTAGCCTATTGAGTTATTCAGTTGAAGTGACTGATTACTTCAATTGCCCATATGAGAGCTCTGTGCCTTTCAATCAAAATATAATTCTATTCATTCAGTGATGGCTGTGGCTAAGTGGATAAGAGACTCAACCAAAGACCTGTAGGTATGATTCGCAATGAATCGGTCGCTCCTATGCCTAGAATGCACAGTGGTCATGTGACAAGTGAATGAGAGACTGAAACCTGAAGACTTGCAGTTACTGTCACAGTTCAAATGTGTGCAAGTCTCAGGGAAAAATTAATGAACCACTCAAACAAAAGATTCGTTCCAAATGAGTGAATTGTCCCCTGACAGCATTTGGTAACTAGCAGTTACCAAATGTAGCCAAGTACTTTAGTGCAGATGTGCTGTTCTGTGTGATTTTGACAGGTTTAATTCATAACATATTCTTCTACACTGTGCAACCTGCATCCCGTACATCTCTTCTTGTTTTTAGGTTTAGTAATGGATATAAATTCACTCCTCTTATAAAATATGGCCTATACAATTTAAAAGCACTAGACGTAATGTTCCTGTATGCATTAATAATGTTTTTAAAGATATGCAGGCCTAGTTACATAGGCTTAGCTGTCACTGAACAGTCAATAGGGTTGCCATTTGGTGAAAGACATTCTGTGATTGGTTTGCCTTTGTTTGAAATATCATCATTAGTTCTTCAAAATCAGTTTTTCAAAGTAATGAGTCTTGACACATTTGCACAGGAAGTAATAGAGTAAAAAGCAGGATATTATACTTTTAAAATGTAGTCAAAAAATAGAAATACTTTAATGAAGTACAGATACTTTGATACATGTCCATTATTATCCACCACAGCTGAAAAAGCCTATTATGTTTTAAAACTGCAGGGCCACCTACTGTGTTCCTTAAGTGCAGGTAGCTTCATTTCTGTGCCGTCTGTACAGTGTAATGAGAACTAAATTACCCATAACGCAAGCCACAGCTTGACTTGTCCATAATAGTCAATTATAGAGTGTGGGGGGTGGAGGTAGCTCAGTGGGTAGGATACCTGCCTCTGGACCAAGAGCTCATGGGTTCGAATCCTACCTTCAGCAGACCACCACTGGTTCCCTGAGCAAGACCCTTAACCCTAAGTTGCTCCAGGGAGACTGTCCCCTGTAGTTAGTGTCTGCCAAATGTCATAAATGTAAATGTAAATGATCATATTGCAGAGGAATTCAGATAGATATACTCGCATGTAAGAAACTGCTTGCACATTTTCGTAAAGTCGGCTCATAATCACTTAATGAACAGCGGGCCTACCGGCCCCCTGTCAGTGCTGCTGTATCAGCCCAGGGCTAGAAAGTAATTTATGAACCTATTTATGCTCCACCCATAAATCTTTTACAGCAACTGTTACAAAGTTAGACAAATTATACAGAACTTTTTTTTTTATCCTATTCAACATAATGAGAAATACAGGACTCAATCAAGTATTTCTCAAGAAAACTTTTCATTTTGCAATAATGTATAATATACAATTGCTACCCTGATTGCAGTTGATTTGCAGTTTAAATACTATATTGTTTTAGTTTATCCAGCCAAAGCAAACACTAATGTTAGTAAAGTTGCCCTTCATAGTCAGACATGAACACACCACAGCACACAATTCTTTATATGCATTTAACCCATTCACCAAGTGAAGCAGTGGGCTGCCACCAGTGTGGGGAGCTGAGGGAAGCAGTGTGTGGGGATGGTATTCAAACCACAACCTTCTGATCACAGGGGCGACTCCCTAACCACCAGGCCAATAGCTGCCCAAGTTACATGACCAGAAAACAAGCTGTTCTGGCAGTTTGACATTTCATACACCTGTAAGATAAACAGTATCACTCTGTTGCGGTATGTGTTTTTCTTATTGACTTAAATAAGACTTTCGCCAGTCTTAAGTAATGTCTGCCCAAGCTAGCAATAATAGCTAAGAAAGAATATGTTTGTGAGCATAGCATGGGCTGATCAACTCCATGTAAAAGACTGGGACCAATACATTAAGCTCCAGAAGAGGCAGCAGTAGAGGTCGGGCCTTGACATTCCTACAATCCTAATTCCCCTGTTCCAGCTGACAGGTACCTTTGCCAAGTATTGCCACCTATGCAAAGATTTTTCATGACTTCGATAAACGTCGGCTGGTTGGTTTGGTGGAACAAGATGTGAGAGAGATACATAAATAAATGAAGGTATTGACAGTGGGACTGGGACAGAGAAAAGAAGAAAGATGATGAGACACAGAGAGCTAGGGCCAGTGTGAATAAGACATGAATGACAAAGAACCCTGAATAATCTCTGAGGCGTTTTTTTTTTTTTTTTTCTGAAAGTGTGGTTTTCGAGGTGACTGCTGCTTAGATGGTATGATGCTGAATAAAACATGTGGTTTGAGGCAGGAAAACGCACCAACGTGCAATCTCCACTATTCTGCTCTCTTCCGCTGCGGTTTCCTGGACCAGCGATGTATAGAAATGCGCTGGCCAACAGAGGTGCCTGTTCATGGAGTGTGTTTTTATTGTGGTTTAGGAATGATGCTTATGGTGGTACACAACCATACACTGTTACTGTATAATGTAGACAAAGAACGAGGGAGAAACAGGCAAGTCTACTCCAAAGAACAAAAGAGAGATGTGGAAAAGGTTAAGGAAAGGAAAGTTACATTTAGAAGAAATGTATGTGTAAGAGGGGTGTATGAGAGAGTGAGAGAGAGAGAGTAATAGTGACATGCTCCATTTCCATTCAATGAACAGCATTAGAGTTGAACCATGTTTACTTAGGCTTCCTCCCTCTTTGCCATCCCTCTATTTTTCCCTTTCCCTGCTCCCTCTCTGTTCCTCCATCTGTCAGTCAGGTTTGGTGCATTAGCGGGCAGTCTGGGGTGACGCATTACAGCGTGACACATCACACACTTTCCCCATTTATTTCCAGAAACCGTGGCCCTGTAGCACCGCGCTCATGCATCAGCTCTTCCCTCGCTCCTTCCTCTCTTCTCTCCTCCAGGGCTTGTCTAGCACACTCTTGCTTTTCCCCAAACGTGTCGTTAATTAAAAAGCAAGTTCCCCTGCACCTCGCCTAGGTTTTAACATCTTCCTTAGGACGGCCCTCAAGTCGGGCTGGCTTCCACCGAGCCTGGCCGGGGTGGAGTCAAATTAGGATTAGAATCAAATGGCTAGGAGCTTGGAACAGCTGTGTAGCTTAGTCAGAGCTGGAGCAGGCACTTCGTTGCCAGTAGCCTGCAGTGAAAGTGTACATTTGTCACATATGGCCATGGAGAAGCGAGTCGTGAGGAAGTGGGCAAGAAACGTGGCTCAGAGCCATTGCTGCCACAGGGCCCCGCCATCACCCCTGGTGTTGTCACATGGTGATGGTGAACGCTGAATATTTCAGCACTGATTGTTTTAAAAAATTAAGTGGCCTCCACCCCCAAATCCTAACCCAGCCAGCTTTTCCGTCCTGTAAAGAGACATATTTAGAGAGGGAGAGGGTTCTATTTATAGAGCCGTGGCATAATGCAAGCTGGGAGATGTCTGCTAATGTTGCGTGTGACTCTAATTGCTGGCGACAGCATTGTCGGAGCAGCACACGCTGCCATGTCAGTGGTGTGGCAACAAGCTGCTCTGGGTCAGGTCTGTGCGGGCCCAGAGCAGAGAACAGGAGAGAGAAAAAAAAACTTACTTTTTGCCTGAAAATGACAAACCTTTAAATGTCCCTCAGGAACCAGAAGGCAACCAGCCTGGGGTAATTAATGTGGAGGAATTTTACACCCATACAACAATGTGCCTTTGTAGTTTTCTTTTGACAGAAGGACAGAGCCTTTGCGATGAAGGGCGATGAAGAAAGGATAAGGTCACGTTGACGTTGAAAAAGAGTCTCGCTCACCAGAGTACAAACGTAAGCATCTGTGTGAGAAGCAGCAAGCAGGTTGAAGTAAGAAAAAGCCAATGTGAGAAATGGACAGAGTAGGAGAAAGTGGGAGGGGAGATGAAACAAGTGTAGAAGGGCAGATGAGGGATGGGAATGCCACAGAGGTGGCAGAGCAGCAGACAGAGACAGTGATGAAGTAGAGGAAGGAAGAAAGAATAATAGATGAAGACAATAGAAGTGCATTAGAGTGGGGCTATGTGTGTGTATATGTGTGTGTGAGCAAGCGAGAGAACAAGAAAAAGAGAAGTTAGGGAGTTGGAGAGCCTGGGTGGGTTGTACCATGTTAGCACAGGTGACAAGCTCTGTGACTGCCTTCCCCTCCTCCTCTCTCATTATCAGCCCCTCTCCCTCGCTCTCTTCCTCTCTCTAACAACCTCTCCTGCTCCATTCAAATCACTTCGCTAGTATTATGGCACTGCTACTCCCACCGATCATGATTTTGTTTTTCTCATTTGAATTTTGTCATGACAGAAGACGGTGTGTACATGTGTTTCCTCCTTAATTATAAAAGTCATCACTGCATAAATGCTTAATCATGTACAGTTAAACCATTTGCTATTCAATTTGAGCTTTCACTAACACAGTGGGAGTCTCTCAATCTTCCCACATTCTTATTACACCAGTCTTCCCCTTCTCTCTCATACACACACACACATAAACAGGCTCCCTCCCTCTCTCAGTGGGGGCTGTCGTTTATACCAGATCTCATCTGCAGGAATATAAACTACCTGTCAGGCGGCATCTTTCTGCCGAATTCATATCAGAAAGGAAAACAAAGGAGGGCCGAGGTCAGAGGGATCATTTTTAAATTATTCATAAGCGACTCTTCCCCTGGCCACCGTCTTCAACTGCTGTCGCCCAGTTTGTACCACCCGCACTGCCAGCAAGGGCATCTGTCACGCTTTAAGAGAAATGGGAGACAATAAAGAAGAGAGAGAGCAAACTTTTGAAATCTTATTGATTTATTGTGACGCCCTCTGTTTGTGTTTTCATTTGCCCGTTTCATCTGTCTGGAGAATCGTGTAGTTTTATAGTCAGCCATTTACTGTCATGAGGGTCATAAATGTTTAATCTTTGGACTTCTCCTCTGGCTGATATTTTAGCTGCTTTTTTCAAATTTAATTTTGTCTGCATAATTGATTCTTACCATTTTGTAACCATTCTGTGGTCTTTCAGAGCAGAGTAATTTGGGATAAAGGGTTTTGAGTGATCTCTTTTGTTAAGAACTAAGTAAGCTTATATCTTCCACTCTTCTTGTGTGTTTCACACTCTTCCTCCAGAAACAGTTGGCTGCGCTGGGTGTGATAGATGCGTGGGACCAGAAGGTGGCAGATTTCTCAGGGTTGGCTGGTCAAGGAAAAGGGAAACTTCACCTGGGGGCCAGTCTTCACTGGGCCTCCCTGGAGCTGGCCTCGGAGTCGGGCAGCAAGGGCAGCACAGACGAGGAGGAGGACGAGCATGTGGAGAAACCCAAACTCTTCTATGCAGATCATCCCTTCATCATCCTGGTGAAGGATAACAGCACTGGGGCTCTTTTGTTATTGGGTGCACTAGACCTGGCAGAGGGGGCTGCACTGCATGATGAGCTGTAACAGTCAACCCATAACTATAATAGTCTTTAGACACTGACGCTCAGCTGAGCCACTTTTTCAATGGCATGTCTGATAGTTTGTTTTAACAATTACAGATACTGTTTCCCAGACAGTTCTACATTCCGTATCTATGGTTTGGCATTTTGTATCAGTGGTAGTGTTTTTGTTGTCATAGTGCTCTCTTAACAAATTGGACAAGACTCTGGTAAAGTGATGGCAAAACCATCTGAATGTAGTGGACCAGACAAATTTGGCATCAAATATTGCTTTTTTTATTTTCCCCTGAAGCTTCAAGGCAACAATAGCTAACAACACACTTACAAATAATGATAGTCTGTTAGGTAATCGCAGACAGACTCACTTAGTGGGTTTTGTGGAAATAGGCAAAAATATGTCACATACACTCAGAAAGACAAGCAAAAAAGAATCTATTGCAGTTCCTAAAGAGCCATTTCTGTCAGTGAGATGTGTAAGTGTGAGAAGCCTTGACACGATGTTAGTTATTTGCCAATTTAAGGGTTCTTCCAAACCTCTTTTTAAAATGTCCTTAACAGCCTCAAAGCTTCAGTGCAAAACTAAAGATGCAAGCAAGAAAGCTTCAATGACTGAACATGCTTTGGCTGACTGAGTAAAAGGGGGGGGGTAATTGTGTAAAGTAGATTTTTGGCAGAACAATCACTTTAAAGTTCGGGGTAAAACTCTAATCATATTTCTGAAATTCATCCAGCCTAAAAAAAGGAAAGAAAAATGGTAAGAAATATGTAGAGGTAAAGCTTTGCTTTCGAGCCAGCCAACCTACAGGAAGAGTTTTACCTGGCCCAAACCTGCAGCTCATTTCCATTATTGTAACAAATGGGCACACCGGGGCAGGCACTGACTGACGGCCCCGCTGAGAGAGACAGACTTTCACTCTGGTGCAGAAGGCAGTGGATTGTTCAGGAATCTCTGTCAGTGTGTCACTTTGACTTATACTCATATTGGCACCCTGACACTATTGGTTCTCTCAGTCACTATCAAACATGAACACTGCAGTGACAGCCATGGGCACAAACGCTGACGTTAACATGCGCTGTCCCGTGTGTCTCCGTCCCTCTAACACACGCTCAGAGACGCACACACAAACAAATGCTAAGAGGATACACAGCCAACCAGGCAGCACAAACCTGTAAATGCCTGGCATAAATTGCTGACACTGGCATACTGGCATATATTCTGTTTAAGGTTTAGAATAGACTATACAGTATATCACTAAGGGTGTGTGTTATTATATTTTGTATTTTTTTAGGATAATGTTTATTCATTTTTATTTAGCATTTAATTTATTGAGCATTATTTCATGCAATTAAGTAGCTGCCAGTATTACCAAGATTCAGACTTGCAATCTCCTTTCAGTAACCTTAAACAGCTCAGTCACTCAAGAGGCTCTTTTTTCTGATACATTTCATTGGTCAGTATGCTTTAAAGGAGCATTAGTTAAATGCGTTTTTTGTTTGTTTGTTTGTTGTTCTTATTCCTCTCCTTACTGGTACAAATAGCCTGGAAAATACATGATAACATGGATTAGAATGTTTTAGCAAGAGCATCAGCACAACTGTGAGGGGAAAAATGCTGTGCTGCCAAAAAAACATAGGAACAAGAAACATGCTTGAGTCAACATAGGAAGCACTTTTCCATGCAAAGAGGATAAGCTGGATGCAGAATTAGCAACATTCCTTCTGGACAGATATGTAAATGCAATGTGTACAGAAGATCAAACTGTTTAATTGGCTGACTTTTCCCTAACAAAACGAGTAGATAAATCTTTGTCGCTCGTAGAGTGCTTTGGAAGAACCTTCTTCACAGAAACGTGTGTAATGCTACATCTACATCAAACGCCAGGGCAGATAGCGATACCCTTAATAAACAACCTGTCACGTCACAAGTGATGTCCTGACAGTCCATGGTAAAGGTAAAAATCTCTTAATAAGCTCCAATGGGCACCATTGATTCGACGTGCTCCAAGTTGTAGCTCACCTACTTAATCTCTGAATATCTTGCCCATCTTGAATCGTGATCAGGGCACATTTAGGTATTGATGTTACCCACAGTATGCTCAGATAAGCTAATGATGAGGTAATTTATGATGATAGCATGGATTGTCCACACCTACTTTTTCACTCAAATCTTTGTACAGGGAATCCATTGAACACCAGATGAGGAGCTGCAGGAGGTCAGGCTTTAAGCTGGCTAGCTGGTCCCCATTCTGGAATCAGTCTCCTGGGGAGAGAGATCACTCAGCCAGCCTGTTATTGATGGCACCAGCTTAATGCTAATGACGCTAATGACTCGGAACCGCTGTCAACAGCACAGACAGACGATAAACCTTTTAATCTTTTAATGCCTCCCAAGATCAATGGCGGCCACAGACTCATGACACCTTTGCCCATTTGGAGTTAGGAATCACACATCAAACGTTCATTTTGTTTTGGCTCAGCTATGTGTTATTATTGGTACTGTTTGTGTCTCTTTCATTTTTTTCCCTATTAAAACTATGAAACACAGCACATACTATTGCTGTGTCCAGACAAGATATGACTGACTGACCTACAAACACTGTAGTTTACACTGTTATGTTTGTGTGCATGGTTTCAGTTTATGTATGTATAAAGCTGCCTGCAAGATAAGATATTTTTGATCCTACAATGTTCGCCATTACCCGCTTCAAAGGTACAGCCATTATTTAAAGTTCACTGAGCGTGATATAAAACTACCATACAAGAACAGTATCCTTAACTGACCCTTCGGAACATTTAGAGAGGACACTGGGCTGGCTGTAGCTGATGGCTGGCTATAATGATCTGTAGGCATCCAAGAAAATCCACTAATTAAGAGTCGTTAGAAGGCAGTGGACACGTTCGCCCCTAAAGCTTGTCCTTACCTACCCTTGACTCCCTCTCCAGAAGGTCTTCTAGCCTTCGCCATCTGCAAGACGAACCTGTTAGTTGCCCCTCTCTCCGAATGAATTATTGAGAAATAAAATGAACGAGTGAAAAAAGACTTGCTCTGTGCCATTAATCTAAAAAAAAAAAAAAAAGTCTCTGCGGCACCATGTTTTATTAAAGCGTTTGAGGGTTTTTTGATTTCGGTAAGATGCTTCACTGGCGGTCTCTGGACGCACAGATTCTTTGAGATGACATTATTATTTCTTGAGGCAAGCGATGTTTGTTGCTAAAAAAAGGACATGGAAATGGGAAAGATACATTTTCCTCAATGTAAGAAAGAGCAAATGCTTCGTACATTTATACGCCTGAAGAACATCCGGGGTTAAGCCCGGAGACAAGTCTGTTCCAGGATAATGCAGAACAGCGTTAAGCTAGTTGTTAACATCCCTGAGGTCCCTCTGCAGCACACCCCAAACTTTCCCTGCAGCAGCCTGCACCAGTACACCAGTATGAGATTTAGCCACACTGCTTATCTAATGAAGCGATGATTGTCTTTACAAAGGTAGAAACTAATCATCTGGGGGCTTTTGTAGTAGTTTGTAAGAATCTAGTTAGCAATTACAAGGCATATAGAGACATACATGATGAGTATGGCTACGGGGTATAGGTGTGTGTGCACCAGGTGTGTAAGTGGAGATGAGGCAAAGCACACATATGGGGGCACACATAGGGAGCCTTAGAGCCTGGGGCTGTTCAGTGAGAGCGCATCAGTCCTCCTCATTTCTGCATCAGCACCCCTGCTGACTCACCTTTCCATCCCATTCCACTCATAAAGCGCCTTTAAACTGCACACACACACACACATCAGACCTGGCCACATCCACTAACTGCTGCGCTGACTGCATGTCGTTATCGTGTTATTTATTCTCGTCTGTTCTAACATCCTAATTTTAATGCCAGTAGTAGAACAAGCCATCTCTTGCCCTTCCTGACCACCACTGGTGTGGAGACTGAAAAACAGCCTATTTAAAGTGGCTGGATCCTACATTTATTTTATGCATGTTCTTTCTTTCCCTTGTGGCCCTCTTATAATCCATCATAATTCATGTTCAAGCTGCATTTGTTTCTTATTAAACAGGCTGTTTTTGTTACTGTGCCCTTAAGTCTGGTGTGTGTAAATGACCTTTGCTCTGATTGGCTTCCTTTTATTGTGCTATGTTTAAGAAACAGTCCCGTCTCGTAACTTTAGCGTGAAAGGGAAGCTCAAAACCAGCCGTCCCCAACCTTTTTTAGCAGCACGGACCAGTTTCTTGTTTTCACGGACCAATATTATTACAACTAAAGCAAAGTGTGTTTGTTTTTTTTTACTCCTTTTTGCTAGTTTGTGGGTATTTTTTGTTCTGTCTTTCTGTGCGGCCTGGTACCGGGGACCTCTGCTCTAAACTAGTACAGGCTGAATAGGTGGATGGATATCAAAGTAGACAGTGTTCATACTTTCCATTAATGGGCTGGAAAGTAAATAGTATATTTTGAAACAAACTGTTTACATACATTATTAGTCAAAAGCCTTTGCACAGTACACAGAGATATTCTACATTTCCATATTACTTGCTTAAAATCTACCAAAAATACACTTAATATTCTTGGATAACAAATGAATTTACAGTATGAGTACAGTTTGAGTGCCTTTATTAGCCAGACAACATCTCACCTTTTTTATTTATCACTGCTGACAAAAAACACCTAATCTGGATTGCCAGACAATTGTTAGACATTTAGCAAGCTATGAAGTGACAGTCAGTGGGATGAAACCGTGAACAAGTGCATTTAAAGTTAAATGACAGTCTAGAATCTGACTCTGTCATCACACAATTAGTTAATAGGATGTCAGACATGCTCTGTTACAGTTTCCTTCCGTCTTATAAAGGCAACTTGTTTAATTCCACATATGTTTATTTATAGCCATTCACTCAACAACTTTCCAAAGCTTAAAAAGAAGAAAAATCTGCAGTTTATGAAATAAATGGATTAATGGTAAAAAAAAAAAAAAGCCTCCAGTATGCAGGAGGCTTATGCAACATACAACCCTCTGAACGGTTGTATGTTGCATGACCAGAATGCCAATATCCTTGTTTATGTAGTTTATTTATCTCTCCAGAGTGGAGAAGTGAAAGTGCACCTCAGTTATCTGGAAGCTCACATAATACACGGATGTATCCCATACAGAAGAAAGTGATACTGTAACAACAAAAATCAAATAAAACGTTTATAAAACGTAATAAAAATGAAAGGTTTTTCAAATTTTCATTAGAACGATCAAAGGCTATGCCCTGTACAAGATAAAAAATACATTAGACACTAAAAATCAGCAAAAATAATTGTAATCATTTGGTGAAAACAATTCTGTTTAAACCTACACACAAACACTCATGTGTTTGTAAGATGTCTAATGTAAAACCATGCATGTGTTTAATACAGACTTTGAATGTTGCACGTTTGTAACAGCAGTACATACAGTATCTTTTATGTTAATTTCTATATTCAAATGTAAGATTTATTTCCCTCTCTCTTCAATTAATTCCAACTTTACAACTCCCTGGGAAAGTCATTTTTCTAATTACACGACATTTGAATTCAAAACAGCATATAATATCACTGCTGCTCTATTATGTAAACTGTACAAAGGACTGTGTTGTAAGAATGTTTTTGGCCTCGCAAATGAGATTTGACATGCAGAAATGTGAAAAGAGCCCCAGGGGTCCCTTTGCTATCCAAATATTCTGGGAAAGAGAAAAGCGGGGAGGGGGGGTGCTTTAATTGAGAAGGTTGCTTTATGGGGTGAAGGCTGACTGAGTGACATTATCAGAGCCTGATGCGCTCACTCTATATTCAGGGCTTAGTGAGTTTAATGTTTAATCTCCCACATTTAAATCAAAATTATAGAAACCGGCCACGAACTTCCACTCTCAGGGAGGCCTTTAGATGGAAGATGGCTCCTGGGCATTCACAAAAAGGAGGGGATACTGTAAATTGTGTCCAGGAACATGTGTGTGTGTATGTGTGTGTGTACTTACATTGAAGGAGGACTTGAAAATTCTCAGGGGTCAAGTGTCTAGCGCGGCCCTGCTGGTGCTTGGCCATTCTCACTCCATTTCCTTTTAAGAGCTGGAGATGGAGCAGTGGTTAAAATGACAGAAATGCAAGATCTCAGAATAGATGTGGTGGAAAGCTGAACTCACGAACGCTCCGTCAGAAATTATTCAGGAGAATTTAGGTCTGAAATGGGTTCATTTTCATGCTCGAAGTCTATCATCCCGTCCAGCCTTGTACTGGGATGTTTTCAAGTACCTTTGCTGAACAGCGTTCAAAGCAGCGGCATATGATTACATTCAGAAGAAAAAAGACGAGGAGGAAGGAGAAGAAAGTGAGGCCTTCTCTTCTTCTTGTTGAGTATAACTGAGAAACCGCACGCCTCACTGCTTAGACGCTTCAGCTGGGCATTCTCGGTCAGTCATGCAAGGCGAGAACAAGGCCTTTCTCAAAAACAATATTTTGAATGAACCCTTATTCGATCCCTACTGATATTACGTGATTAGCATCACGGAGGCAGGCATGAGACTAATCAATACACTCAGCCCCAGTTCTGAGTGCGGTGTTAACTCCTCACTGACGGCCTCCAGTCAGGGAGCAGAGCGAGACGGTTTCCCTCAGATAATGATGATGGGACCTCCTTAGGATTACAGTCAGTATTTCAGTGTTTAGGGGTAGTTTTCTACATCTGGACACTTAAAATAGTGAAATTATTGACTGACAAGCTGCTTTTTTCCTAATCTTTGTTTATACCTTAAGTATTCAAATTTACTAACATCCTTAATACCTCCCAAAAATGGATGAAATTAAAATTGCTGGCCAAGTTTTTGTTTTAGATACTTAGTTTCTTTGTTGACTTAATGGTCTCTGATGTTTCTTTTTTTTTTCTTTGTTTCTTTGTTTTATGACCTAAACAGTGCTTTAAATAAAGCACACGTAATGATGCCCGCACAGTGAGAAATATCAAAGTTCTTGTGGAAAATATGATTTCCTTCCCTCATGTCATGTGAACAATCTGTGGATTTCACAGTAGGACAGGTATGATTATTTTTGGTTGTGGCCTTAGAGCAGAGGGAAGATTTGGAGATTTGAAATTACATGTTACAATGCCCTCATCCAAAACAAATGTGTGCAAAATGTTGCTATTTCCTAAATGCTTTAAATAGCTAAAACAGCCTGAGGTCAGAGTGACCCCAAAGAACAATGATATGTGTACAAAATGCAGACAGGACACTGAAAACATTCACTATATGGACAAAAGTATCGGGACAAACATCTTAATTGGTGTTTTCAAGCGGCCCCTCTTCTTTTGCTTCATCATAGCCAGAAATCTTGGACAACACCATGCTTCCAACATAGCTGGATGAATTCAGTGGGGAAGAACTTGGTTGACCTCAAACCCTGACCTCAATCCCATCCAACACCTTTGGGACGAACTGGAACGGAGATTGTGAGCCAGGCCTTTTGGTCCAGCATCAGTGCCTGACCTCATAAATGCTCGACAGAATGATTGGGCACAAATTCTCACAGAAACATTTCAAAAATCTTGTAGAAGGCCTTTTAAAAAGATTGGAAGCTCTTATAGCTGTAGAGACGAGACCAACTCCATTTGTATTTGTCCCAATACTTTTGTTCGTTTAGCCTGTCATGTTAATTTTGTGTTTTGGCCCTATACACCTAGAAAAAGTAATTTAATATGAAGCAAAAAAGATGTTAACAGTTAATTTAGAGATATGAAACGCTGTAAGGAGTCATATTTATCCAAAATATAAAGGAGTGTTAAGAAAAGGAGAGGAGAGTGTCTAATGTCGACAGCTCCCCTGAGCCCGCGTGGTCTGTTTCTATAGCAACGTGTCTACACGCACACACACACACAGTTTGGGAGGTTAGCCTTAGCTCTCCCAAAAACTTAACAAGTTAATAGTGCTTCGGATTTATAAATATAAATATTTATTCAAGATAAAAAAGTGTCATACCAGTTGGTCAAACCCTGGAGACGTTCCCAAACCTCTGTAACCTTTTGAAGGTAAGACAACAAAAAGGTAAGTCTTAGTCCTCCAAGCCCCATATTAGCTAACATTACTTTTACCAGCTAATCTTAATAACTTTTTTTATTCTCAGCACTAACTTTGTTGGTTATTTTGACATTGAGGCTATCTAGTTAAAATCTAGCAGCACAGTTTGTCATTTTTAAGAAGTGAAAGCCGCACGTAGGCCTCTTTAAAGCTGTTTAATGTATGCTTTGTAGTATCAGAATCAGCTTTACGGAGGAAATTGCTTATGTTATGATTACACAGGCACATAAACACAAGAAGTCTAAACAAATCTAAATAACAACCTGTAGGAAAACTAAATACTGTAGATAGTTACTAATGACTGTAGATAGTTACTAATGACACAGGTGGTAGTTGGGCGTATATTGCTGCACGTATTTTAGAAAAACGTGACATGTTAGGACAACTGCACGAAAGACATTGCACATGATGTTTTAGCACCTGATACGAGCATTGCACAATATTCCACATGTAAGGCACATCATAATAATGCACATAGTCATACGCAAGATGGTAGTTATTTAAAGCTGGCCGTAATGTGGGAAGATTAAAAAGTTAGTTCTTTTAAAGGTGACTAGCATTGGATTGACTCTTACATTTTGTCAGCGGGAAATGAGGAGACGCAAACCGCCCAAAATCTAAAGCCAGGCGTGTTTTCCCATTAACATATATTGTATTTTTCATCACAAGAACATTACACTAATCTAGTAATATATGCCTTCAGCAAGGAGAAGTCATAATATACATAATGAACCTTCTCCTTTCTAGCCTGCTGCCTGGGTTTGTACTTTTGGGTAGCATTGATCAGTCACTTAATGTAATGCACAGAGGGTCATATAAACATACCACAAGTGCTCACAAGCATTGTATTGCAAAGCCTTAATGGCTCAAACTGGTAATGCTCTGCCTGCAATAATACCCCACTGTCAGCCGTGTTGGTTTTGTCACTCCAGCACTCACTTTGTGTCAGCCCAAGGCACTGAGCTTCACACACCCATATTAATGTTATTGATCAATGTCAGCTTCTCCACAATTTTGATCTAAAGGGAATTTGAAGTTCCACAGTTTATAGTAAATGTTCTTTCATTACAGTCTCTCTCTCTCTCGCACTGCCTTTAGCTTTACCAACAATAACTTCTCTGCTTTATTACATTGAGTTTTCAAGTAGTTGACAACTGGTGAACTGAATCCAAGCTTCAATAATCCAAGTGATGACACTAGTGTTGACAACTGAAAGTTGAAACAGAGGGAGCTACATCAACTAAATTGTTTATGAACTCGATATTTTCTTCTCTGCACTTCTTACTGGTTTTAGATACTTCTTCCTTTTACCACTCTTAGAGGATACTGTAAGTGAACTCTAGGATTTACAGCACTGTGGGTTGTAGCTCGTCTATGTTGGCTCTTAAAGGTTGGTCCTTGTTTTTAAGGTTTATTATTTGTTTTAGTGTAAAGATATACTGTGTGTGTATATATATTAGGGGTGGGCATAGATTATTTTTTAAATCTAGATTAATCTCACTGTAATTTTGGCATTAATCTAGATTAATCTAGATTAAAATGAGCAGGTGTAAAAAAACGGATAACGAACGTTCATATTCCATTTTTCATTGAGTTTCACAAGCTGCAGCGTGTAGGCGGGAGGAGAAACTGGCCTGGTAGCTCCGCCCACCTGTTTTGGCGGTAAAATTATTCTGAGGAGAAAGTTGTGTGGTAGGAAAAGAAAGAGTTTCTGAGGGAAAAGACGGTAGGGATGAGAATCGATAAGAAATTATTGATGTCGATGCCATTATCGATTGAAGTGTTACAGAATGAGCCTGTTGCCTAAAGAAAGTTTGCGTTCTGGGTAATTGCGCCTGTAGTGAGGCTGGGAGATGTAGTGTTTTCAGTGGAGTTTTACATGGCAGCCCTGTTTTTTTTTTTTTTTGATAAAGTAAATAATTGTTTCCTTTCCAAGGGAGGAAAGAACAGACCCTGCTCCCCGTAACTGTTTTATATTTGGATTATATTTGGATTTTTATATTCGCTCTGTGGCCGAGAGTAACGAGCCAAACACGCCTGGCTAGCAGCAGCTAAAGCTTGCTTAGTGTAGACCCAGCTCCCAACCCAAATTTGTGAATAGATTAACGGCGATATTTTTTTTTTCGCCCGACAAGAGTCTCACATTAGCGCAGCACGTTAACGCTGATAACGGCCCACCACTAATATATGTGTGTATA
>JBBJLR010000013.1:1878424-1894005 GCA_037577145.1 Brachypetersius gabonensis
AAACAAACATATTTGTCTACTCCTATGTTGATAAGAGTATTAAAAACAGTATATTTAGTACAGGTGCGATTAAAGGTACGATTATTCGCTAGTTAACTATGGCAAACATGAGATTAATCGCTATTAAATATTTTAATATTTTCTACTGACAGCCCTAATATATATATATATATTAGTGGTGCGCCGTACAGCAACATGTCGGGCATTATGAATGATCTCTAGATTTTTTCATTTGAGAGAAAATAATCATGAATATTATTTTCTCTGCTCACTGACGCTTGATGATATAATCAGATATTTTAGAAGCAGGCAAAATTTAATTTTTGAATGATTCTTAATGTTTGATAGGATAAGGGCTTAATATGACAAGTTAAAAAAAAGAACCATTTTAACTTTATGATTGCCTAACAAGTTCTAGCCTTTAACACTGTCACTTTAACATGTCTTTCAGCTTTCTATCATAACTGTTTTTCTGTTGCTGTTCTTGTAGCAGTAGCAACCTCACCATGGCTGACCCAGAGTCAGCTCGTACTGGTCGCTCGACCTCTGGAAAAGGAGGTTCTAAAGGAAAGACTGTGGTGGCCTCACCAGCCCCCACTGAGACCTATCTAGAGGGTTCAGAAACAGAACCTGTGGGTAAGAGAGGAAAGATGCCGTTTTTGATTATTTTACATGTTGTTTTAGATCACTCATTTTGTTAATCATAGCTACTCATACAATCACTCACTGATAGAATATGACTCATCCATTAACAGGCTACTTTTGTTTGTGTGTGTGTGTGTGTGTGTGTGTGTGTGTGTACGTATGCACGTGCATGCATGTTTAGTGGAACATCTTCAAGAGGACACTGACCAGGCTGTTTCAGCAGTGCCAGAAGAAGTGGATTTGCACAGTGAAGGCCTGGTAATTCACTCGGCTTTCCTAAATTAGTCACTGATGAATTACCTCACACTGAGTGTGATTCTTATCTGATTGTAATCTGCAATTCATAATTTTTTTTTTTTGCCAGTTTTCGAGCCTGGTTTTCAGGTTCTGGCGTACTAATCAGTGCTTTTGTATCTGTGTTAGTTCTTTTGGTTATGTGAGAGAATTGTTGATTCATATTCCTCCACACACTGTAGCCTTTAAGGTGCTGCCTGGACTGTCTTCATTTACTATGCCTCATTGATCACACAAATTCAACAAATGCCCGCAGGTCGGCCAATGGAAATATCGCTTTTCTATCCCAGCTGCTCTCAGTCGGAACAGGGAAATACATTGTGGAATTGTAATCTGCATCACAGGCTCATGCATACACATAAAGGAGTGCAGCACCCATACTTGTTTGTTACTTAAACAAGAAAGATAACCTCTGCCCACAAATAATGCCATTCCTGAGGAACTTTCAGCAGGGGGAGAAGAATAACCTGGAAAGCGCTGGGCGATGGGGAGGGATTGGGTCAGTGAACCTGCTGAAACTCTGTCCTTTGCATCAGTGGAGTTGATAGAATTAATTATAGCCCTCTGGCCGGAAAAGAGCAATGGCATTTACATGCAGTGACCCTGCAGCCCCTGCTGGGAGTCCCTGTAGAAATGGCAGCTGGCGAGTGGAGACAACTGGATAAGATCATTCTGCCATCCATTAAAGTAGTGCATGCTCATAGACAAAGGTCAGTGCTGTTAGATGAAGTGTAGTTACTTTGCTTGTGGAAAACAAATCTTTTTCAAGGTAAAGCCACACAGACAATTAATGGAGTAAATGTCACTCTGTTATTTGGATATTTGAAAAATGTGTCTTGACATTTGAATCCATGAAAATGAGTCCAAAATACTTTATAGGATGCTACTGCTTAAAAAGAGATGTCATAAAATATGACACTGACAATGATATACTGGCCAATATACACCTCACACAGTTTGAAAATGATTAATTAACAATGATAGTGTCCATAAGTAATTATTTTCTTCCAACGGCACTTTTCAGAGGGCACTGTTTAAAAAGCGTGTGGCTTTGACTGGTGTATCAGAAGCTTCCTGGTCAGAAGAAAATAACGGAGCCCTGGACAAGTTCATCGCAGACGGCACAATCAAGATTCTCATTATCTACCTTGACCCTTTTGCTGGCCTGCGTGTGCAGAACGCCATGCCAAGTCAGGTACTGCCAGCTCTATTCTGGGAAGCAGTGACATTTGGTGTTGGATCACGACAGTAGTCTTACATCACAAGTGACTGATGATACTGCAAATTATTCACAAGTTGTAAATCAAAGTTTTTGTGTTATTTTTTGACAGTTTTTTTTAATGATTTCATATAGTGGCTGAATCAAAAAAGTGATTAAAGGATTTTTTCTCCACTCTGGTCAGTTGTGATGCATCTGGAATTTTAGTTTTAAAATGCCCACTAATCGATCTCTCATTTGTGTTTCAAGACTTCTGGTGATCCATTAGTGCTCTGAAATCTGAGATATTATCTCTCTCTCTTTCTCTTCCCATTTCACAGGTGGTGGAGCAGCTGGCCTACTTCATTCGTGAGGAGGAGTCTGTGATTATGGAGGAGAGTTTTGAGAGTTGTGTGCAGTTTGGCACAGTGCGGGGAGGGGGTATGGAGAGCCTGCTGAGGCTAATGAACGGAATTCATGCGCCACTTGTCGCGCTCAGCACGACCTGGCCAGAGAGCATCAAGAACAGCTACTCAATACACATGCACCGCTTCCTCACCAACCTCACAGGTACAAATCATAGCACCCCATAGATGGGGCTCATCACTTGCATCATTCCAGGCCAGTAAACTTATATTTTTAGGTGGCACCTCCACTAGCTGGATACGAAAAGAATTACAAAATTTAAAATGTGCCCGTTTGTGTGGGTTTAGGTAACAAAACGTAGTTCATTTTTACACAAACATTTTCTAGTCTTTCTTCACCATTTAAAGTAAAACAGCCTGCAAGTCTTATTAATAACTGTGAAGTGAATAAGGCACTTGTTTTGTCCTTTATTCAAAAAGCAGTCCGGGCTTAAACACTCCTTATAACTTCAGTGTAAATGGGGCATGTTAAACTGCTGTTGACCATTTCTGTTTTCACTCATTGCTCATTTGTTTAAACAGATGGATCTAAATTTTAATGTTTGTCCTGATCTCTTCCCTGTGATTTACCAAGTGCATCCATAATATCTTTCAGTTCCTCTTACCATCCCTGGATTTTCTTTCATAAAAGCATAGGCTCTTATAAGACTCCCAATCCTACATCTTGGATACCATTAACATTTGTAGCCTTGGCCTTCTTTAACACACTTGACTCATGTAAGGCTTGATAATTACCTGACTAGCTTAACCAGAATTGTTAGGCAATACACAAAAAATATGAGCACAGGGGCCCTAAATTTAGAATTTGAATCCACTGTTGTAGAACAAATATCCTAAAACTACGGCCTTCCTTACTAATTAATACGAAACAGCAATACTGTTAATGGCCATTTGGCTTGGTTGCTCAGGCAACCAAGCCAAATGTCTAGAAAGAAACGCCTGCCAGTTTGTCTTCTTGTTATTTATTCATAGCTCATGTCTATTGGGAGTCCATATACACCACATTTCTACATCAGAGTTTATTCACTGAAAAATTATCCATATGAAAAACCATCCAGCAGTTCAGGTTATATTGCGCTCTTGTTTTTTTCCGCCCCTGAAGCGTAGGCAGCCAGACTGCAGCCCATTGATCTTTCTCTGGCTTCACATTGACTTTACTGGACTTTTGGAATTGCACTTTCACGTTGCAGCCAGAGAACCGCTCTTATCTCTCCTGCCGGTGTAGAAAGAGCAAAGCTCATATTCATATTTCCTCAAGACAGTTGATCTGGAGTCAGATTTTCTCTACGTGTGCCAATCTTAATCACTGTGCCCTAAGAAATCCAGACTGATCCAGAGGCAGCACTCCCGCACTGAGATACTTTATGAATGCTGGCCTAAGGCTCTCTGCACTGTCAGCCATTTAGAGGTAATCACCCAGTACTTTGCTCTGCTGTGGTGGTTCAATTATCAGACCAATCATGCCAATCAGCACACCCACGTCACCTTTTACTCAACCTGAGTAAACACAAATCACAGCCCACCAATCAGACACAATTTTTACCTGGGCAAAAGACATAGTTGCACTGCTCCTTTCCTAATCAGGGAGCCATTTTGGCCATTTTTACAATTCTCCCTAATCTTATTTCTCTCACTTTAATGTGCACTTCTACAGATCATGTTCAAGTCAATATGCCTGCAGTCCAAGAAATACATTTCAAGGCTATGGAAATGTTGTGAAAAAAAGGCAGCCAAATCAGCCCTGGAGGGTAAACACTGGACCAAGTTTCTTTGATTTTTTTTTTTAACTCACTAAAGCAATAACAATGAAGTCACAAAGTGGACTCCAACAGCTGCTGCTGATGTATTCAGGTTGTTAAGCAGAGTGTACTAAAAATGATTTAGCTCAAAAGTGGATGGTCAATATAGACCCAAAGGTATATTGATTTCAAACATCATGGCATATCCAAAAATAACAATATAGCACCATTCATTCATAAGCAGTGAGGTAAGGGATCTTGATTTACGCAGCAAATCTCTCTTATTCACCAAAACGGAGGGAATTTAGGGAAATATATACTGAGCAAATATAGACACTGTAAACCCACTCCTACACTAACAAAAGCACCATGCCGTACTATTACTCATAACCCTCACTCCTCCACGCTATTAGACACACACATGCACATGCACTCCCTTACATGTACGATTCTTTCTGTTGGTGCCTGTGCGCTGACTCATTTACTTGCCTCTGTGCACTGTGTTGTCTCATTATTTCTCCCTCTTGTATTTCCTCTTCACTTGCCTTTGTTCTCTCTGTAAGGGCCAATCGAACACTGTCATTGTGTTCCTCTGCTCTGCTCTTATTTATTTCTCTTGTTCATAACCACCCTCGCAGAATGAGCCAGCAGGCGTAGTAGTCGTGCTGATATTCCAGCCTTGTTCCCTTTAATCTTCTCATCTCAGAGTATGCCTTGCACTTTTTGTATCCCCTTTTCTCGTGTCTCTTGCTCTTTTTATCTCTCTCTCGCTTACTCTCTGCCCTTCAAAATTTCAGTGGTTGTATTTCATGCTTAGTTCTATTTTTTGTCAATGTTTTACTCTTTAAATGTTCAAGTGACACAGTGGGTGATGTAAAGATGTCCAATGGAGAAGCAGGAAAGGAATATTGAAAGAAGTAATGCTGCTGAAAATGTAGGGAACAGCTATGATAGGCTCTTATTGTGACAGCATGCATGCCACACCAGCACAAAAAAGAACCTTTTATTGCTTCTCTCTTATTTTCTCATATCATTACATTTCCCCTGGCTGCAAACCTGTTGTAATATCAAATCGATTTGCTCAGTAATGCGGTAAATGATGAGGTGTAATGTGAACGGCGATGTGATAATGTGCTGCATTATTAGGCTGTATTGTACTGTGTTATTGCACTGAGCAGTGTGTGGTCTCTTGGAACACATTGCCCATACACTTGTCAATTAGTGGGCTGTGACGCTCATTTAAGTCTGTTTTTTGTTTGACACTTCTGTACTTTGAGAGAAATACATTTCTTGTTTTGTCATGGCATTTACTCCTCAGTATTGTGTGCTCCTCTCAACAGATACCAGGTATAAACTTGTAGGGAGCACTGTGCTCTACATCCCAATGGAGGCCCTGCAGCAGTGCCCAGAGGTGGCTGCCAGGGACAAAGAGCTCGTGCAGAGACTGGAGAGTAAGAACCACTGAGGGACATGTGAGGGCTTGGGGGCGGGGTTAAGTAGTAGTGTTAAATGTGTAAATATGTGTTATTGGATTACACTATAATGTAGACACCTAGGTCAAAGGGATGCTTTGGGACTACCACAGAAATGTTAAGGAACCAGTTTAAATGAAAGGTAAAGGTGAAAGGAGATTCTAATAGAATTGCATTAATCTGCTTAATCTTAAAGAAAGATGAACTGTATGTATCTATATCTATCTCTCTACAATCTAGTAAACCTGTTAATTATGCCAAGGATGCTATAATGCTCTGTCGGTGTGCACACTGTGTTCCATAGTCCTGCTTTGCAGATTTAAATCTTTCTAACAAAACTGATCCAACTAATCAGCTATTGACAGAGTTGAAACAGTTGTGTTAAAGCAGACAAAGCAGTGCAGTGTGCAGGGCTGGGTGGCCTCAAGACCTGGAACACAGTCTAGATATGTTTGTGGTTTGCTTTTTATCTGTTGCAGTGGTAATGATCCATTGGACGCGTCAGATAAAGGAAGTCCTGAATGCTCAGGAGACGGTAGAGATGGGGGACAGCTCTGGTCCTTTGGAGGAGATCGCTTTCTGGAGGAGTCGTTGTGCTGACCTCTCCGGCATCAGTCAGCAGCTCCAAAAAGATGGAGTCTGTCACATTCAGGCCATACTGCAGCTCTCTAAGTCTTCTTATGTGCCTCCATTCTGCAAACTAGCCAAGCAGATCCAGGTACAGAAGAGATTGTGTGTGTGCTTGTGTGAAAGTGTGTATGTGTGTGTGTTAGAGAGGGAGAGAGAGGAAGCAGAAAGAGTGAACAGGTCTATGCACAGGGGTAATGGTCTGAACAAGAACGTTCTCTCACTGTTGATGATTTATAGGCGGCTCTTGAACAACTTTTCCTCACTCCTCGGAAATGAGGCCATATCGCATTCAAGCATTACTATGATGAGTTGGCAAGGCTGCTCATTTAAATTTGGAGACAGACCCTGTCCTGCAGCTCTGTCTGAATGCCTGATGTCACCCTTTCTTCTGAGACCTATATTTGTGGTTTATATTGCGATGAATAAGGTTTAGTTTTGTCATGGTTTGGTTTGGTTCTAGCTTAGTGCTAAAGGGCAGCCCCTTGCCAGACCCTAAGCCTTCAGCTTAATGCAGTGCTGACCCTCAGAGCTCCAGCGATTGAAGGCCTCCGTTTTATGTACTCTCTGAAGGCCCTACAAAATCAATATTGTCAGACTGAAATAATGAGACATTTAGAGCTGATTGACCTTCCGTCCCACCTAATCACTGCTCTTAATGTTAGAGCTGTAGGCAGAGAGTCAGCAGTGTGTTGGATCACAGGCCTGTGACAACAGAGCTAAGCTGGGGGCTTGGAAAATACTCTTGTGAATGGTGGTCCTTACACGCCGCTCAATTTAAATTGACTATTGAACTGGGTTTAGTTGAGTTAAAGGCAAGAGACTAAATGAAGGAAATTTGGGTGTTCTTTTGAACAGTGTTAAGTGAACCACACTGAACTGAATTGAATGTGACATAGAATGGAATTGAATTAAGCTGGCTTAAGCTCATTTCAATCGAACAGAATGGAATCTAATCAAGTGACTACTAGATGTTTTGTCTTCCTTTTCAGGATGGCTCACTGCAGGCCCAGTCTAACTTGTCTTTCCTGTCCCTGCTGAGGGAGCCATGTGAGGAGCTGGCTCAGCTCAAACCACACAAGATGGCACCCAAACTCAAACACATCCTCAACCTTATTCGTGTCATCTGGGTCAACTCAGTCTACTACAACACCCGAGAGAGAATCACTGCACTCTTCCGCAAGGTACAGCTAGGCCATTACTGGCCAAGCCTTACTGTCTGCCATAGCAATCTTATATGCACCTCAGGTCTCCTCAAAGCAAAAGCAATCCCATAGTACTTTTGGCTAATAGGATTGCAAACACTCATCTTTTGTTGAAGTCTTCTCAGAACCACTCCCCTTTCTAAGCCTCTCTGTGGCCATCATCTCAGTTGCATCGTCTCCCAGGGAAACAACACAAACCTGCACAGTCGACCAACGGCTGGCTGCCTGGTTGACCCCTCTCTCTGTTCTCCACACTTCAAAGTCTGCTGTGCTCCAGGGCTCTCCTGTACCGATAAGCCATCAGCCATAGCTGTGTAGCTCGTGTAGCACGTGTGCTTTAGATCAGGGGTTGAGCGCCCTGCGTCTGTGCACTACAGGCTCCCAAACACCATTCGCCCACAGCCTTGCTCGCTTTTCATTTCCATCTCCAGCTCCTCAAGAGTGGAGGGAAAAACGTTTAACCTCTCATAATTACGCTCTGACCCTTCCTCTGCTGGAATCACACACACTCTTCGCTGTCGCATTTCACCCCCCTCCCTTCATTTCTTTTCTCTCTTTCATTCTCTCCTCCTTTGATAATACATCAAGGCAAGTTGGTCTGCTACAAAAACATTTGGTCTAATTGTTTCCTGAGGGGCAATGGAGGGAACGCCTGCGTAAAGCCCACGTTGAGCCCGCAGACAGACGCTGTTCAAAGGGCTTTATCATCCTGCCAGACTCGGCAATAAGTCCAGAGCCCTGTCTTTAGCCTGCCTTTTCTGGTCACACTGCAGCTTGATCAGTCAACTAGCAGAACCAACAGGTCAGAGATGGCCGATTCACAGCAATTACATATGTCCTTACTCATTAGTACTATATGTCCACCCTGCAAAAAAATACTAAAAATAGTATATAGAAAACCCAGTCATAAACCTATCCCTGGTTTTCTCCTCAGGGATTCTGGTAGCTGGGAAGTTTAGTGGTATGTGGGTTGTTGCAATTTCTCTTAATTTCTCAGTCCAATCTTTCCATCCATTTACAAAACTCTCATGAATCCCTGCCTCATTTTTCAATCATACCCTGTGTGACCATGATTTGCTCAGTCCACAAAGGTGATACTATTAACCCAGGCAGTAATGTATTGCTTGGAAATTGAGGCTCGCCTACATCTAACTAGAGTGAAACAAAAATGTTCTCTAAAAAGGCTGACAGATTTTCCCATTGAGCGCACTAAAACTCTTACAATGTATCTCAATTGTTCACGCCCACAACCAACTCAATTCTCTTTTTCACAGTTTCACCTGCTTCACTTACCTGATTTGAAGCTACTCTTGTCTAGTGCTCATTCTCAGGCTGCTTATGTGTTGAGAAAGTGTTCACTTTTGTTTGAGATGATTCTGAATGCGTGTTGGGAGGTCAAGTGCGTTTAGGCTAGAAGCAGTCTTATTCTAATGTGCTTTGATATCCATGAATTCCTGCTGGAAAATTGAATTTCTATTAGGCAAAATGAAAGATTTCAGTGACTGATGTAAACCTTCTCTGTGGCTTTTCCCCCTGTTGTTATTCTTATAAAATAATAGCATGATTTTTCTCAGCGCTATTCCACAATGGCATTACGGTGTTCTACGTACAGAGTCGTCTGCCAGGCTCCATTGATGATCAGTGACCTGGATCTTCCTACCTGGTTCATAAACCGGGCCTATGCTCAGGAATTAAATTACCCTGACATTCTGATTTAGGACCAGTTTCCTACTCCCACATTCCACCCTAAATAACAAGAGAAACAGCGAATGTGGTGTTTGATTGGAGTAGAAGGGTAGTTTCTGTCAACACCCTTATACTCCACTGTGCTCTTACTATTTTCATTGGCTCACTGCAGTTGCGTGTTAGCAGTGGTGTGTTTAATGGAAGTGAAATGGCCCTGGTTATTCCTGCGTCGCTCCAGCGTGGTTTTAACTGATCTCTTGTGGCTGAGAGCATGTCTCCCTGCAGTCACATAAAGTAATGTAGGAAAACTTTGTTACCTCAACAGGGGATGATTATATTATGCTGTATGTGCTAGAAATGAGAAAAAGATGAAGAGGATAAAGTATGAAGGACGAAAGGGAAAGAGAGGTATAGTATAAGGCAGGATGTGCTCCAACATAGTTATAGCTGATAATTTCTCATTTCTGAGAGGACATTTGATTCATTGCCTGTGTGCGTGTGCGCGTGTGTGCGGGTGTGTGTGCGCGTGCGTGTATACGTACATGTGCCACCTCCCCCTGTCACCCCCTGAGGGCTTCAGCATTTCTTTATTTCTTTTTGGTTTGTTTTTTGAGCTGTTGAAGCCAGTGTGGGGTTTAATATCATTTTCCAATCAGCCAGTGCCAGAGGGCAAGGACTTTTGACTCTGTTGTGGTGTTCTGCTTAATGCAGACGGGAGAGAAAAAATACAGCACAAATACATGCGGCCTTTAGTAATCATTTGTAATAATTGTTACCAGTATTCATGGGCTGATGTCCTCGTTGTTATTTTGTACGTAAAATGCAGGGCTGTACAAGCTGTCGCCTCCTCCCTCTGTCTCTGTCTCATCCCTGATATTCAGCACCATCTGTCGACTTTCTTAAAGTGCTCAGCCCCTCTTTATCTGTTACATACGAACCCCCCACACCCCCTCCCAAAAAACAAAGAAAATGATGGGGTGGTTTTCAGGCTTCTTAAGCGAAGGCAGGCTTCTTGACACAGAGCTTGATGATCTACAGAGGCTCAGGATAAGAATCTGGTTATTCAAGGAGTTAGAAAGCTCTTGAGAGTAGGACTCAGGGACATATGTTGTCTTCATTTTTAGCATCCCTTTCTTTGGAAAAGGAGAAAAAATATTATTAACTCCTAAGCTGTTTAATGCCTTAGAACCCTCAACCTTTTGGTAAAATGAGAATTCCAAGTAATTTACATATCAATTAATTTTTTTGTGGTTCTGAAATCAAGCTGTAGAACATATTATTCTCTTTCCTCAGCATGTGCTCGCTCACACGCACATGAGCACACACACACACACACACACACACACACACACACACACACACACACACTCCCTCTCTCTCTTTTAGCTGAGGCGCCTCAGTGCAGTACTTGGTGTTTTCTCTGTCAGGATTAACCCACTGATCAGAGAAATGAAAGTGAATCTGTCATTTCACATCCTCCACTTTATACATCATCTTTAATAATTATACCTTCTTCTTTCGTCTTCCTCTCTTTTGCTCTCTCCTTTCGTTTTAAAACCCACCTGCATCTTAGGATGTCAGGGACAGCTGAGCAACATTAGGCATTTAAACCTGAGGCTTTTATGAAAAGTAAGCCTATGTGATTCATAGCAAACACCTGTGCTCTGGTGCAATCTATACTGCAATATAAAGAGAGTTTGTAAAATACTGCCATATACCTGCCACATATGGACCATATAGACTGTGCTATACGCTGATGTTTTTTCTCTATATAGGGTGTTACTAAAACATGCCCATTTGAAGGTAGAGATGCATAAATAATCTGCATATTATTGCTGCACAAAAACAAATCTAAGAAATGGTCACTCTACAAAAGTAGGCATTTTGGAACATTTCTATTGAGCTGTCCATCATGAAAGTCTCACAGGGGCTGTTGCGTTCAAATTATGCAAAAAACAGAGATGCATGGTTTTCTTTAGCAGTAACAATACACATGCGGTATATATGGAGAGCTATACTTTGAGCATTTAATATCTACTGCACAACTATTAGGAGAGTAACAATTAGTGATGCATCATAATACATCACTCTGACAATGATTATGAAAGTTATTCATTTCCAATGTTAGGAAAAAGAAGGAAATATATATCACGCAGGCCTCACTAATTCTAATATCAAATATATCAGTATTTAATGGGTTCACCATTTGTGCACTATTGCCAGTTTATGTTTTCCATTCTTTCCAATTGTAAAACTAACCAGTCATAGCTGTGACATTCAAATAAACGCTGTGCCCAAAAGTATCACTGACTTTATGCTACCACTGAAAAACATTCATACAAGCAGCTACCCAAACACATTGTAACTGTTTCTTTATCTTGTGCATTTAAATGGAAGGAGATACTTCTAAAAAAAAGTTTCTCAGAAAGTGAAATGAACAAAAAAAAATACTGAAACTGGACATTTCAGGTAGGACAAGTGTGGTCTCTGGCTTTTGTACAGTAATGGATCTTTTTTTTGTAGATGAGTAATGAAATCATCCGGCTGTGCTGCAGAGAAATCTCTCTGGACAAGATCTTCCAGGGTTATGTGATCTCCAGCAAACAGAGCCTCAATGAATGCATCCAGTGCTGCTTGTCCTGGAAGGACCTATACCTTCATACTTCCCAGCTACATCACAAGTAATGTATACCACCTTAAACCATATGACGCTACTGTCGAATGTCTAAGTATTTGTTCATTCCCAAGTTATAATGTTTTTTGTATTCTTCGGAATATTGGAGATAAAATGAATAGATAATTTGCACAACAAAAATCAAACATTCAGGGAACTTTAATTTGATGGTACTGGCATCCAAATAGAAAGGACATACATAGCTCCCAGATTTTTGGGGACTCGAAAGTAATTTGAGTGTTGACTGCTGAGATGTTCCATGTCCAGGTGTGTGTCATTTCCTCATTATCTCTCATTAAAGCAGATAAAAGGTCTCAAGTTCATTTCAAGTGTTTGTATTTGGAATCGGTTGTTGTTAACTCTCAGTATGAAGTCTGTAGATATGACAGTACCAGTGAAGCAGGCAACCATTAGACTGAAAAATCAAAACAAACCCTTTAGAGTGAGAGCTAAAACAAAAGCATAGCAATGTTTGGCACATTCTGTAAAACAATGTACTGTTGAGCTCTGAAACACCAAAAGACCCAGAAGACATCAGAAAACAACTGCGGTGGAGAATAGATGAATTCTCTCCCTAGTGAATAAAAACCCCTTCCAGTTTGCCAGATCAAGGGCAGCCCCTGGGATGTAGATGTCAAAGTCAACAATCAGAAGAAGACAAAGACAACAACTTTTATCAGTATGATGGGAAGAGGAAAGTGTTGAGACAAACAGGAACTCCTCATGTTCCAAAGCATACCTCTTCATCTGTCAAGCATGGTGGAGGCAGGTTTATATAGTGGTGCTTCAAAGTTGTGAAACCTTTTGAATTTTCTTTTATTCTACATGAATTTGGCCTAAAACACCAAACAAATTCTTCCACGGAGAAGAAATGATTCAATATCACATCTGAGAGTGGCAGAAGTATGTGAACCTTTACTTCAGTATCTGGTGTGACCTTCCTGTGCAGAAATAAGTGCTCTTTTTTAAAAGCAGTGTCTTTCTTTGCACCCTTGTCATCCACATCATTATTCAGTGTTCTTCTGATGGTGGACCCGTGAATATTAACATTAACCGATGTTGTTTAGATGTGACCCTGTGTTTGAGACTTTGTGTACTATTACACACCTTGCTCTTGAAGTTAACCATCTTTTTTGTTAATCACTTCTGGGACCGATAACAGTGGTCTTTAGTTTTAGTACACACTTTAGTACACAATCTGTCTGACTGTGGTTTTAATTAGGTCCAAAGGCTTTTAAGACCTTTTCTCAGGTCGTCAGAAATCTCTTTGTTTGTTCCATGATACACTTCCGCAAACATATGCTATGATGAGGATCTGAGTGACTTTAAGGGCCAAATTGTGCTGGCTAGACGACTGGAACAGAACATCTCCAAAACTGTAGGTCATGTTTCATTTTCCTGATATACAATAATTAGTACCTACCAAATGTGACCCAAAGACGAACAACCAGTGGACTGGTGACTGGATCCAAATATTAAAAATGACCTTTAGTTTGATCAAATACCTTTGAGTCCCTAAAAAATAAAGGGCTATCCATGAAAATCACTGAATCATTCCGAATCATTCACTTAAGCTGTAAGATTGAAATTAATTCAAATTTAAACTGAAAGTGTGCACTTGAAATTTTCTCATACTATTTCATTTTAATTCCAGTATGCTGTGGTAGGCATCTGAAATAACTATAACCCTGAATGTCCAAATGTTTATAGACCTGACTTTATGCACTTGTCCTCCCCACTTTTTTATGTCCTCCCCTCATTTTCTAAGCAACCTTTAGGGATGAGAACTTCTACATTTCTGTGTTCACATGTTTGTGTGTTTGAAATTGCTTACCATATTGGTGAATGTTATTATTTTTTAATATTCAGTATAATAAACTAAGCACCAGAAGATGTTACCTTAGATTTTAATTTTATTCTTGATGCTGTATGCTCTTTCAGCTGTTATAGGATTATCCTTAGCTTGATTATACACATCTGACTTTTCATTTTTACAGCTTCCTATATACTATTTGAAACATGAAGTCACAGAGTATGATGGATATTAGAATAATTTTACATGTATGTGCAAAAAATGATTCCAAATGCTTGAATGGCAGTTTACGTTTAAGTTCTAATTGTGTAATCTATTTTCTGCACTCCATGATTTTTTCTTTTAAACCATATGTCTCAGCAGCCTCTGCTCTCATATGCTTCCCTTCTCTATTGTGCTCATGTCATTATGTAATGTTCTATTATATTCCATTCTACTGCTGCTAGCAGTTTATTACTGCAACTGCCACCATCACTAACACTACCCTGCTGGGCTTTTCCCCATATGTTAATGTTTCTCCATCCAGACTCTTATTCAAGCCCATCACACATCTTTCTTCTCTCAGCACTATTCTATATTCTGCTTCTCTTTCTTAATCCCCTATTATTTACTGCAGGCTGTACTCCGTTCTCAGCTTTATGGTCCTTCCCTTTTTGTTCATTTTCTACCTTGGCGAGGCCCACTTAACCTCCCCCCTGGCTTCAGCCACTCAGCACAATGCTCTTCTCTCTAAGAATGGAACTGATACCACCTCACAGCGAAATCAGAGTGCCAAAGCTTGGCCGTGATTGCAACCTTCTGCCAAAAAGAACGACACTTTGCAGTGCGATGACAGAGTATTTGCTTCAAAGCGATAGCGAGTGACTAGCAAATGACAGGGCCTTGCTGTCATAGCATCCATTTGAGAGGAACTCGTACTGCTTTCTTGCAACATTCTTTATTGCGTTTTGGTTTAGGCTGACATTTCTCTCCTTTGTGTGCTAAAGCTTTGCAATAATGTCTCGTCACTTTTGATATAAAATGTGCTGACAACATCTGCGAAAATTATGACATAGCTCTGGTGTCATGCTTTGAATGTTAAAAGATACTACATGCTGTATTTTTCATTCGAAAATATATGTAAAATATGTGTACACCATACTGAATCATTAGTTCTGCAGCCTCATTAGTTGGGCAGCCTGTCACAGTGCACCTGTAGTAATTGGACAGTATTATTAGACCGTGTAGAAAGTCACAGCTCATTTCAGGGCTAGTGTGTAGAAAATTTACCTCTGTTCGTTTTCTCTGCTAGTTGTTTTTTTTTGCATCATTAGTTCATGCAAAAAGTACTAGCAGAAGGGCTAGAAGTGATAGTTGTAGAATTTGCATTCAGACTGTGTATTGTTACTGTGTACTGTCTCTCAACAAGATGGGAGAAGAAATGTCAGTGTCAGTAAAGTGCCAGTAACATAGCCACCATATAGCTGTGTTTACATGTTTGTGATGGATGGACAGCAACCGGATATTTCATTTTTTTCAGTGGATCCCCAACCGAAATGACACTGCTAGAAATTGTACTCATTTTTGTAAACCCAATTTTATCATCTATTCAGTTCACTTCTTAAATGGTGTCTAACACTGTCTGGCACGAGCAGAACCAAAATTGTAACTCAATGAAAAGTCAAAGTAAAACCAATCAGAAAATCAGATTAAGGGGCCGTTCACATATCGCGTGTTTTGCACGCTCAAGTCCATTATTTCAAATGTAGACGCGCGGCAGACGCGCTCATAACGGAAAGGTAGACACGCGGAAGCCACCCTCAT
>JBBJLR010000013.1:1935503-1948804 GCA_037577145.1 Brachypetersius gabonensis
CTGTAGGTAGCAGGCGGGCATTAGGACCCAGGTGAAGCTACACAGCGCTGCTTGTTAGCGAGTAGCAACCGGAGCCCTCTCGTTCTCTGGTAGCACCGTTTGTACTCAGTTTAACAGAGCGATATTTTGGGTGTCCATAACTGTTCACTGCTTAACTTTTCTTGTTTCCTTAAGTGAAAGGAAGGGTTTGTTAAAAGTTTTCAGCCCTCTATACATGCTAATTCATTCTTACAGCCCTGGGGGCTAAAGCTAAGGCTAAGGAGAAGCACCCCCTTGTCTTTCCTGCCTAGTGGATCATACTATACTACACATCATAGCTTGTGTAGTATAGACCCAGCTCCCAACCCAACTTTGTGAATAGATTAACGATATTCACATATTTTTTTATCGCCCGATAAGAGTCTCACATTAACGCAGCACGTTAACGCTGATAACGGCCCACCACTAATTTTTAATAATGAAACCAGTACTGATAACTTACCTTTTGTGGGTGTGGCTTAAAGCAGAAATGGGTAAAATTGGTGTTGACAGTAATGGAAATAAGTGCTGTCAGTAATCATATGCTCACAGAATGTTATTTGGACAGCCAGTCATAATTAGCAGGTATTTTTGTTTTAGAGCAATGCTTATTGGCAGACAGTTGCTAAGGCCGAGTACCCAGGTATTGAAATTAATTGTTTTTCTAATCCCGACAGCACTGAATTTTAATACCCAGCCCTGATTAGAACATGCTCTACATGTTTCTCAGTATTTAAGAATGCTCATCAACACTAATACACTGAACATCTCTTCATTTTTATTTACAGCCTCCCACTGTCCTACAAATTAATTGAAACTACCTAAAAATACTAGTATATTAGAATCATTACATGCATTGTTCTGCTGCAGAAATGTATTTTATATCTTTGAAAACCCTGATGTAGTGTATAATCTCACATGCAGACCCTTTCAATTATTGCAGACTCATTGTCAACTGTTTGGAACTGTTATTGTTATTTTTTTTAATTTGACAAATAGTCTCAAACTTAGGCCAATTTTAGTGATCTTGCTCACTACAACTTTCACTAAGACACATATGTGCACACACTGACTCATTCAACGCCCAAAGCGGAACACTTATAAGCCCTCCTCAAACGCGCACACACACCCATTCCACACTTGGTGTAACTCCTGATAGACGTTCTTTTGTTTAGCTAATTATCCTCTAAAGCTAATTTAGTTTCACTTCTCAGTAACTTCAGTGTCATTAGGCTGTCATTAGCTTTAAGCAGATTAGAAACACCTGCTTGATTGAGGCCCCCTGGGTGCACTTTTCAACTGACTGGGGATCAGTGGATCATGGCACAATGCTCAGCTCTTAATGATTTACCCTGCAGTAGAATAGTGATGATTAAAGTGTGTAAAGAGACTGATGGTGCGCCATGAATGAGGTTTTGATGGACTGTTTTATAGTGAAGCTTACTGTGAGTGTTATTGTAGGATAAACAATGGGAGATAGTGGAGTTCTCCAAGAACAAGATCGAGCAATTCAAGAGAACTATTCCACTCATATCGGACCTGAGGAATCCAGCAATGAGAGAGAGGTAAATGACAAATGCTTTCAGACAATATCATTCTGAGTGGAAACAGTCACTTCCTTCACAGCTTCACACTTTCAGGCATGTAAATGTGCTTCAGTCATGTTACTTACTATGTGTGTGCAGAAATCCATTTCTGCTACAGCCCCTTAGAGCGTGGATGGCTGACTTCTTTCCAGAAAAGTATATTTTGGTGATTTTCTTGCTCAGACTTTCTTACTAAACCTGATACTTACCTGATAAATTAAATTGAGTGTATTTGAGCAAGAAAATCATTGAACTGGAGGGCGTTGGAGTCATCTCTGGTCACATTCATTCCTGTCGCTTCTGTTCAGAGAACGGTTGAAAGAACACTTGTATAATATCTGGGGCTGGTTTCTTGCTGGAATAAGCTGTATTCAGATCAGTGAATCGTTTTAACCTATCATTCAAAGCCCTCTTCACCCCGTCACTTACAGTTCCACTCCCACCGAGTTCTATCAGGCACCTCTCCTGTGAAGACTAAACTATATGTCTTCCCATTGACTTTTTTAACCATTTTCCCTGAGACCCTGTCAATGCTCAGACTGGCTTTTGCATTCTCAAAACTACAGCCCAATAAGGCCTGGTTTGACAGCCCCAGCAGAGACAGCCTTGACGGCCACCAATCCTTGCTAATAGGAAACAGCTAATCAGTACTGATGTAACCCACTTGCAAGATACTTGCTAGCATCCTACGCTAACCTGGTGTGCTCACAAGGGAAATGGAAGAAAATAAACACAAGACTACAAGCTTCTGATGTCGCAGAGTGACAGAATGAGGGAGAGAGAGGAACAAAGAAAGAGAAACAGGCTCTATGTTAAGCCAAGCTTTCCCAAATGGCCCACACCGCACCTTAAGGGTGTGAAATGTTGGTTGAACAGCAGCTTAATACTGAGAACATGCCACAACTGTGATCGTGGTAGATCACAATGGAGGAAACAGGCATGATAGACTTGCAGTGTTGGATATTTTCTCTATAACAGAGATAAGCCAGATGTGCCGAATGACTGCAGTCTGTCCCGTGGGAGAACTGCAACATTTATGAGCTGTCATTGGCTAACACACACGTCAATCATGGAACAGCAGGGCACTAGACCAGCATTGCCCCTGTCTTTTTATACACTGGATCTAGTCCAGTCTCAGATGATTGAATATCATGGTAGATTTTACTGTCATTCCAGGTTCCTGAGATTAACTTCAGCCTATTAATTGTTTCAACTCAAGCATTAAATCAGTGTTTTGCATTTAAATACCCAGGTGTGCTCTCTACTTTGCTGGGGTCATAAAAGGCCATTTGAAGGTCAAGCTATTTCCAGCTCAATGGGTGGGTCTTTTTTTAACCTCTTTTAACGAAATGTGTATGTCTTCTCAGGCACTGGGATCAGATCAAGTATGAGGTGCAGCGCTCCTTTGACCAGGACAGTGCTGTGTTCACGCTGGAAAAGATTGTGGCTCTGGGTCTGGAGCAGCATGCTGAGCGCATCAGTGAAATCTCTGGAGCTGCCAGCAAAGAGCTCTCAATCGAGCAGGTATGACAGAACACACAGCCTCCAGCATCTTTTCACAGCATATCTGTCTGCATGTATTTTTCTCTTCACACCGCCCATCCCCTGCACTCTTTTATTTTATTTTATTTTTCGTCCCTCTTTCTAGAAGTATTCTCGCTGTATTTATACTATTTTTTTACTTTTGTGTGTTCACATACTCTTTGATGGTTAAGTTAAGCCTCTGTGCTTTTAGCTCCTGCTCCAGGGTCTCTTACTTACCTCAGATGAAGTCCTGCGAGGCTTTTTAAATGAGAGAAGGAAAAGCAAGGTCAGGATTAGGAGGTAGAGGTCATGTGAGAGAGGTCAAAGATGGTATCCTGAGAGTAACAGAATACATTCACTTGAGAATTCTTTTGGCTCACAGAGGGATCTTGTATACACGTGCTACCCTTGAGCAGCTTTGGTTTGAATTAAATGTTGAGTTGAAAGGTTAGAAGAGAGGACTGAGGGTCCAAAGGTGTGCTCTAGAAATATTAGGGTCAGAGTTACTATTGGATTTTAGTGCTCAAAGCAAACAAGTGATTGGCTACAACGAGCAGTGCATAATGAATGCCGCATTGTTACTGGCTGAGGTGACTCTTGTGGGGCTCCAGCTGTATGACCTGTGTGGTGGTCACAGGGGGAAATGAGCCCTGTGCTTAATTTCCTGCACATTAGCTTTCACCCTGTGGAGGAGAGCCTCTGCCTATCAGCCAGGAGACTGTGGGAGTTTCTCTATCTCCTCCTCTCTCTTGCTCTCTCTCCCTCTGTGCCCCACTGTTTCTGTGTGTGTGTGTCTTGGGATTCCTAGACAGACTGCTCTGCGCTCACAGAGGTTACCAAAACACACTCTTAGTGGCTAAGCAGCAGCGGGACAGCAGACCTGTTTGAAGAGCCTGGAGCCCCCTAAAGCACAGTGCAGTTCACACAGAAGACACATTAGAAAATGTGAGAGAAAAACTAAATTGGAAGCGACATCACTGCGTTTCTCCACAAGACTGCTGTTTTTTTCTCTCTGAACTTACGAGAAGACAGGATTCTGCCAAAGAATAGATCAGTGCTCCTACCCCCTTCTGAGACCTTCCTCAGACTGAAGTCTGCCTGGCCAGCTCAGACTAATCTCCAATCATGAATTTTTACAAAAGGTGGAAATTGTCTTCTAAAAGACCTCTGATGCAGGGTTTCTGCTGATATTTTTTTTTGCTTGTCCATTGTCCAAAAAGAATTCATTTATTCAGACAAATGTGAAACTTAACAGTCAAGTTTTTCAGCAGTCTATGATGCAAACGCAAATAATGGACACCTAGGTTGGTGAAAGAATGAAAATGAGCTCAAATCCGTTTGACTATATAATTAACATTAATAGGAAGGAAAACAGTGATTGAGCAAGATCTCAACATTAAACCCTAAAATGTGACTGTACCCTGTTTAAAAATGGCATCAAATGTAACATTTGGTTTTCTATTTTTTTCATAGTGGTAGGGTCTACAGCTACTGACTTGAAATCAAACTTGTCCAATGTATATAAGTCGTATCAGCCTTTTATCTTCCAGGCGATTTCTCAGTGCTGTTTTAATGATGATGCTCATATTGGTTGACCCTCTTGTGAAGCAGTTTTTCCTCTCTGAGCTAGCACAGAGGGAACAAAACATTTTGTCCACTTTGTTAGCGTTGCATTTAAGCCATGTGAATTTTGTGCTCATGCTGCTGGACCCTTGGTTTCTGGAGTTTGTGGGATTTCCACTCATGCGCAGGCTTGGAGGAATCAGTAGGCTTTTTGCTGTTTTTGAGGAAAAGCATTTCAAAGTAGAATTGTTTCACCACAGCTACCTGCATGCTATAAATAGGCTACAGAAACCAATAAACAATAGGTCTAGTGGAAAGCACTGTGCATTAAAATGGCACACCCTTTTGGGGACACTGTTTAAACATAGGCTTCATTAAGGTTGGATTTTGTTTGATTGACAGACTTTTAACAGATGTTTTGACCAGATAATTTGGAATTTATTGGAGTTTTGTAATTTAACCAGGGAAAAACAGGAATTACTGGCTAACGTAAACTCTGCTGGGACGTTGTATGTCATTTTGTACTTCGCAACACACCCAGGATGTTCATAGCTGCCTTAGTTAAAAGTGTCCCTGCTGATCAGTGCAGAAGAATGTGTTTGATTTTCATTCTCATTAACATGATTTGTTCAGAGTCTGATACCTCACATTTTGGGTACTTTTTTCTTTTTGTCTGTTTTTTTTTTGCTGGCCGGAGATATATTTGCTCAGCAATCTATTAAGGTAGCAAAACCACTTTTCTAATGTTTGATTTCTATTTTCACAGACACTGGAGGGAATCGCTAAAACATGGGAGGAGACATCCTTAGACATCACTCCCTACAAAGACAAAGGCCACCACAGACTAAGGTGAGAAAGGGAATGGTTATGGGTTTTTCTCAAGAGGTCACAGGTCAAGGCCAAGAGATCACAGACACTCAGGTGCTCCAAGGCTGAGTGTCTGTCAAGGCATTTTAGAGAGTTAATGATATAATTAGAGCTCTCCTAGCTTCCATTCATTTCCATAGTGAGAGGAACTATGGCTCTCGTCAGGGGCCTGATTTAGGGGTGGTCATGCTTTAAACTGTAATTAAGATAAATCACTAATCCGCATGTTATCAGCATCTGTTTTCTCAGTTTAGTTTTAAGGAAGCTCCATAATAAGCTAGTAGAAGCCCCATGGTCCACAACGAATGTGAGATCTTGTCATCAGTCATTAATGACATTCTTAATGACATGTCATTATTCTGAGGGTCTGTTCCCAAAGGCTTGAAAGAACAGTATCCACTTTAGAGTTCATAGTCTGAGCATGGTGAAAGACCGCAGCATCTCAACAGAAGTAGCGAATGTCACAATCTGTGTTTTTTCTGGTAAACAACTAGAGTTTATTTTTGGTCTTTGGACAGAAACGACTCTTGATGCCGCATGTCTACATAGTGCCCTTTTCTGACCTCCTGTTTTTGAAAATCGTGGCAAAATAAAAAGACCACTTACCCTCAGATGCTCGCACACACACCTACTCCACTGAGCTTTCCGCCCATCCAAATCAATCATTCTGCTCTGTAAGTCCGCTTTGAATGCCTGACCTCCCTTAGCACACACACGCAACAGTTCAACGATCGTCTCCTGGCGCCATGGCCCAAAGATTCGATTTTTGGGGTAATTCCCTTTAAAAAACCCAACAATCAGAAGCACTGTTATGGGACACAGTATGGAGATGTGTGACACACACCCACACAAATACAAACCAGGGCACAGCAGACAGTTTGTCTTATGTAGCTGGTCTTTTCAGCCTCGACCCTTCAGCAGCTTTCCACCTCTTAATTGGAGAATTGTCCTAATTGACTTTGCCTAATTGATGTATTGAATTATTTTTACCACAGCCTAATTGAACCATAACTTTCATGTGCTCCCAGTCGAAGGGTAATTGGCGTTTTTTTGTGTGGAGAGGGAAGCTGGCCGTCCGCAGAGGGGCCGTTACTGGCTTCATCAGACGCACCGTTATGGTGCCTTAATGTGAATATATTAGCACCAAAGCAAGCCAACAGCACAGAAAACACCATTTCTCAATGTGATGGAATAGTACGCTGCAGGGGAGTGCTGCTACATGCAAGAGTGCAGTAATTCATGTGGTATTATGATATTAGTCTGGTTGGCATTCCCAATAGCCCCTTAGGCAGAAGAGAGAGAGAAAGAGAGAGAGAGAGAGAGAGAGAGAGTTAGAAAGAAATGGAGATGCAGACACTATGAGAAAAAAAGGAAAAGAAAAATAATAAGAGCAAATTTCAACAGGCTATGCTACATGGACACATGAGTGCTTTCCCACAGACCAGTTCTTCTCCATGTAGGGCACACAGAAGCACAGAGGGCACACTAAACGGCTTATCGATGCCAGGGCACAATGAGCTCTCACAGAAAGACAATTACCATCAGTCTCCATAGAACACACTCTAAAAACCCACCCAAATTAAGTCCACAGACAAAAGAAATCAAGACTCTATTTTGTAAAGAAAACGTATCTATCTCTAGATAAACAGATTCTCCAGGACAGAAGAAAAATCTGTCTTTTGGTGAGCACAAATGGTGATTTTTGGTGAGAATTTTGGTGTTTGATTGGGACCATCAAGGAGTTGTATGCAGCACAAGTTACTCTCAATTATTCAAATAAGCCTGAGAGAACTGAAGAATAGAGAGGAAGCCAAACAAACACTCTAATGTAATGGAATCATTTGTGCAACCAAACTCTGTCCCTGGGATGGCAGGTTTGCTGGAAATGGCACATCCATATTCAGCTCAAGGCCTTGGGATTCTGAGCATGCACTTATAAGGGGGTGTATCTGTATGTTTGTATGTTGTGCATGAGACAGGAATGAAATTGATTGAATTATCGCTTTCCTTCATTGTGTCAGTTTTAATATTGTTTTGATAATATTGCCATCTGTAAACACATTTTTGAAAAAACTTTTCAGCCAATTACTAAAGATTTATTCAGAATTCATTACCTGAAATTGTCAAGATCGATTTCACAGCACATGTATCTGTCATGTCGTCTATTGAGGGAGAAACAGAACAGCACACAACCAGGGTCCAGACAGGCAGTTTATTGAAACTCACAAAGTTAAACGTTTAACTTAAAACTCTTCTTAATTCTGAGGGTTCTGCCTCCAGGAATCTCGCTACTCCTTGGTAATCCCTCAGTTACGTTTCTTGTCCTGAAGCAGCCTCCGTCTACTCCATGCAGACGGGAATCTTCAAGAGTCCACTGGACCTCACACTGTCCTAAATCCAGTCACAGTCTTTCGCTCTGCACCCCGTTACTCCTGTAAGACACAGAGAGAGATAGAGGGAGAAAGAAAGCGTAGATCGAACACTCCGTCAGAGAATCGTGCCACTCGTTTCTCTGATGTCCCTGCTCTCTCCAGTCCTCTGGGAAGCTCGACTTTCTCTCCTTGTTGCTGTCCAGGAACCCACGATCACCTCCACCATGGTCCGCTCTCACTCACACCCGACTGTCCCCAGCACCAGTGTAAACCACAGGGCAATACGTTTTGTAGAGTACAAATACTAGGCCTAACATATATGCTTTTTCTTTTTCATAAGATAGGGATCCAGTCCCTTCCCTTTACTGTTCAGACTTTCCTCCAAGATGTTGGTGACCACACACCGCTGTTCTGGTTCACCTGGGTTTTAACCACTCACAGCCAATCACACGCCACTCTCACTTAGCTCTCTGATGAGCTCAGCTGTTCGCACTCATTCACACGCCACACACACCTACTGCTCCTAATGAGCTCAGCCGCCCTCTTTCACTCAGTCGCACACCACACACATGCAGCTCCTATTGAGCACTTTTGTCATTCATACTCATATACACACCCTACGAATCCAGAGCCCTAGTGTTCTGGTGACCTGCTTCTCCTCGAAGGGTCCCTAGACATCAGAGTAGCGGCCTGCATACTGTAATAATTAGGGTTAGGGTTAGGGTTTCTTTTATGTAAACTGTTTTTTTTTTTTAAAGTTTTTGTGTTTAATAATTTTCTGTCTAGCTCATCAATATTGCACCTAATTGTTTCCTACCATATTTTTAATTGACACACAAATTGTGACTTTGGCATTTCTATTCTTCTCAGTTGATTTAAGTAGATAACATCTTCCAGCCCTCAAGCAGAAGTTTGGTGGTTCAAAAAATACAAATGATCTGTATCAATATGTACAATTATACGAGTAAGTAGGGCTGGGAATCAGCCTCATGAAGAATCCATTCCTCAATCTCAGGCCGAAGTTTTGAACTTGATAACACTGGTCTCACGTTTGCCTGGACTCACATGCTCATAGAATGTAAGATATTTTACTGTCCCCCTCTAAACAGCCTGTATGTAAAACGCAGCCTTCCATAACACACACATAAATAGTGCAGATGTCCTCGCATGCTCTCCCCATGTCTGCACGTGTTTCCTTGGAAACTCCGGTTTCCTCCCATAGTCCAAAGACAAGCACATGAGGTGAACTGGACATATGCTAAGATGCCGCTGTATGTAACTGCTTGCATGAATGTTTCTGTCTTGTGTTGGACTGGTGACACCACACCTTTCACCCACCTTTCAAGCAGCCGCAGTTTCCCAGTCTCATTCACCTGTCATTGTGAGCCTTCTAAATCATAAAGTGAATGTTTCCAGAGTTTGTCAGGTTTGATTTAACTATGTTGTGATTACATATCCTCTCCATTTTTTCTGCCTTACACATATGTCCATTATAATGAAGCTCTTGTTCAGAAATGTTTTGAAACAGTATAATTATTAGTATTGATATTGGTCAGCCACAATATGGCATGACTGTGTTAATTATCAGTTATTATCACTGGGCTAGAAATCAGTGTCAGTGTATCCGTCAAATAGATCTGTGTGTGTGTTGTATCTTAATATGCAACGTGTAGGGCGTGCTGATGCGTAAGGCCCTAAAGGCTGTGTCTCTTTCTCTGAGCTGTCATCCTCCCACAGTCACATCACCCTCTCACGCCCACCTGAGAGAAGCTGAGATCGGGAGAGAGGGAGAGGGAGAGAGGGAGGGACAGAGGGGGGGTGTTGTCACTCTGACAGGTAGGGAGATGGAGAAAGAAAAAAAGGGAGGGGAGAGCGGATAGAACAGGGTAAAAAGAGAGAGGGAGAGCTGGCGGATGGGAGCTTAAAGAGGTCCCTGTGACACGCCAATCTCCTCTCCTATTTATAGCGGCTCAGATCCTGCAGTGCAGTGAGCAGCCGCTTAATCGCTTGCTCCCTTTTCCCATGAATCTCTGAGCTTGTTAACACACATAGATCCCATGTAGAAAGAGAGAGATTCCGTCAGGGCCATCCTCTCATCCCCTTCCTCATTTACTTTCTCTCTTTCTCTCTCTGTCTCTTTCTCTCTCTCTCTCTCTCTCTCTCTCTCTCTCTCTCTCTCTCTCTCTGTCTCTCTCTCTCTCTCTCTAGTCTACATGCTCAAGACGAAACACATGCACTCATGTACTGGAATGCCTCTTCATCTCCTCCATAACCAAACTCAATCTTCTCAGGCCCATCTTCTTCCTTTCTGTCACCTTCTCACTGTTCAAACCTCCTTTTTTTACAGTCCATCTAATGTAGGTCCACCTAAAGTATGTACTCCTTTTCATACCATTTTTTTCTAAGTGAGATGGATCTAGTACATCCATCTCACTTAGGAACATTAGAATCTAGAGGTGAATTAAATGGAAAAAGTTACTTGATATCTTCTGCTATAAATATTGTCACATTTTGAAAAGTCACCTTTTGAGAAGTCTAAAACTAAAAAGTGGACATTATGGAAGCAGTCATGGTTACACTGTACAAAAATTGCAACTGTACTGCTCCATGTGTGCAGTTAAAGATTGGCCTCATTGTTTATGACTAAACTTGTTTATGTTTGTTGGCTCACGTGACTTAAATAATCATGGCATCCACGAAACACCTGTGATTGGTTATGGTCCTCACAACACACAATTAAACACAATTGGTCAGAAACGAATTTGCATACCGCTACCCTCTTGCCGTATCTGTATGGAAATGGCCAGTATTGGATCAGTATGGAAGGAACAAGGGTTCACTAGTACTATATATTGTACTGTAGTGTATTGTACTTCTTTCATTTTATCATTTTATCATGGATTACCTGTTAGTTCAGGCTAGTTTTTGTTGTTGGGGCCAGTTTTTGTGTTTCTGCTTGAATGGATCTGGCAGTGTTTCTCTGTGTGTAAAGTCTCAGATTTCATACTTTAATGATGCTCAGTGGTCTAGTAGACTAAAAATGGAAACAATAACACTTTATTAAAAGACAGATTTTCACACTCCTTATTTTTTCCATTGAACTGAGACCACTGTATCATATTGATTTTGAATTTTGTTAATCTTCACACTAGTGTGTATATTATTGGTCCTCAAAATCTGTGGCAGCGTTGGAGCAGAATGTGTATACATGCTGAGCAGGACATAGCACAAATAACCTGTAATTACCACCTACGGATCAGAAATGTACATTCAGCCCTGCAAATACATGCACAGGCACAATCACTTACACAAACAGCACATGCTGTGTACACCTTTGTTTTTAGCCCCTAACCACAAATACGATGTTATTCACCAAAACATGTTCTCTGCTTTCTTTTCTTTGCAGAGAATTGGTTTGATTAAGAAAACAAAATTGCATAGCCCCTGCAGACCAATAACAATTTAATTGGTTCTGTATAAATCATAACACACTGTCATTTAGCAAATACAATCCCATAAGTAAAACACAAAATGAGGCTTCAGCGAAACCCCAGGATCAATGTGTTGTACCTCATACTAAACTGTATACATGATACACCCAGTGCACTTTCTGCTATGCTCACACAAGTGCCACTCCATCATAGCTAGCAGTGATAGCAATATGACGATATTTATTATTGTGATATATCGCATAACATTATATTGCAATGTACTTTGTGAAACGTTTAATTAAAATCACTTTATATTTTTTTCCTAATTCAGCATTTTTCTCTGTACTTTTCAAACTTGTAAATGTTTTTGTGCCATATTGCCCAGCTTAACACCTAGTAGTGGATGTGCACACACACACACACACACACACACACACACACACACACATTCACATAGGAGCACAGATAAACACACCTGTAAGCCAGATTTGAAATGATGGTCATTAAGAGTGGTTATGCTCTCCTTGTGCTCTGCTTTTAGCACATTAGAGAGGCCTGTGTGTGTGTGTGTGTGTGTGTGTGTGTGTGTGTGTGTGTGTGCGCATGCTGGTCTGCCTGTGTGATTTAGTGCTTACAGTGTTTACTCTCCAAATGCAGTGCGAGGCCTCATATTATAACTCAGCCCAGGTCGAGCAGCTCTCTCAGAATTATCGCCATTGATTTGTGTCTTTATTATGTCTTTAGTAAAGGCAGACAAGTGCCACTGCAAAGCACAACACTGCCACCTAGTGCATGTGTCTGTGTTCCCATGTGTGTTTGCGAGTGTCCGTCTTCGAGGCACATGGAGATGAATAGATAGATAGTGTAAGAGAAAGAGGTAAAGAGGGAGAGGGAGCAATGATTTCAGGTTACTGTTTTGCTTCTGCTGCTGCTGAAGGAAGCAGAAATGTTCTGGCCATCTGCTGCAGATTAGAATTAGACCTGCAGCCCAATTCAATTAGCATCTGCAGCCAAAAAACAACGGATTGGGCCACGGGAGAGTGGCGGTAAGGAGAAAAAGAGAAAAAAAGGAGCAAAGAGAAAGAGATCAAGGGTAAGAGAGAAGGAAATAGAAAAAGAAAAAAGAAGGAATGGGAAGGAAAGAGACCAAGAGAGATTGAGAGATAGAGGGTGAAGGAGAAAGAAACAATGAGAAAGAGAAAACAGGGAAGTTATGAGGCTGGGAAAAGGAGAATGGGTGAGAGACAGAGGGGGAAAGGAAAAACAGAAACAGGAGTAAAAGGTTTTGCCTTGCAGTACTCTGCCCTCATTGCTCACTGATAAGCTCGCCATCTCACTGCAGAAGAGTGGAAACGACATGGCATGCCCCCAGTGCCCTCCCAAGCGCATGCATACACACACACACACACACACACACACACACACACATACACTTATACAACAAACCCATTCAAACAAGTTATTGAATTGTGCTCTTGATGAAAAGAACCACTATGCTGTATACACGTGGAAGGATTGTCATTCATAGATGTGTTCTCAATTATTCTAACCTCGGCCCTGCCAGGCATTTGTTACTGATTATTCTTGTCCTTTGAAATGTGTATAGTCTCTAACTTTGACTGCTGCATTTGTTTCCTGTTTTAATTCACATTATATGTTAGCAATCCAACTTTCTCTTTGTCTGAAACAGATACTAATGTCTGAACTCTGGTAGCCGTTCTCTGTTAAATATATATATATATGTGTGTGTGTGTGTGTGTGTGTGTGTGTGTGTGTGTGTGTGTGTGTATGTATATGTATTAATTTTTTTAATCTAGATTAATCTCACTGTAATCAAGGTGAAAGTCATTGGGAATAGATTAACGGCGATATTTTTTTTATCGCCCGATAAGATTCTCACATTAATGCAGCACGTTAACGGCCCACCACTAACATATATA
>JBBJLR010000013.1:1956884-1975109 GCA_037577145.1 Brachypetersius gabonensis
ACACACACACACACACACACACACACACACACACACACACACACACACACACACACACACACACACACATACACAGTGCGTTCCACAAACATGCCCTCGGGCACAGAGTTACACACATACGATCACTCAGGCAGTATGCATAATCACACTCATGCACATGTGCACACACACACACATACACAAACACACACACAGGTTGCAGATCTAGTCAGTGAAGAAGAGGAGTTTCACTGAGCTGTAGTTTTCTGCAGAGAGCAGTAATGAGTGCAGCTCTCTTTGTACTGCCGAGTATATACGTGTATGACCGTCTACTGTTCTTTCTATTTCATTCTCTCTCACTCTCATCTCTCTCTCGCTCTCTCTCTCTGTCTCTCCTCTCTATACCACACTGCCTCTCTTGCCTGCATTGTTTGCTATGCGACACTGTGGGAGGTACTTGAATGCGCCTATGAAAGAATCACACTTGAATTGAATGCAGATACTACAGTTCAGTACAACTGAAGGTTAAATACATTTCCTGTTCTATTAATTAGAAATGTTTTTTTAAAGCATCATGTCCCCCCCAGCCCCCCAGTATGTAAAACACACAAGATGAGAAAGCAGCTGCAGAAACACATATGTGACACATTGTTTTCATATTAATTATTTAGTTAATTGATTGAATAGTATTAATTATTGTAAATATATTTAAATGAAATGTTTAATGCTTTTTAATTAATCCTCAATACTTCAGAAACATGGTATTGCTTTTAAATGAGAATATTCTAATTCATTTTACGGTTTATGTTGTTTATATTTTATACACACTTACTTCAAAACATCTAAGTAGTGTCTTTATCTGTGGATTTACTTCAGTTAGTGCTTTACAAAGTTATAGATGCCATAGCCAGAGCTCAAGTTGTAACAGTATGTTACAGGCTGATATATACTACCACACCACAGGTTTTTACCACTTATTTGTTAATTTCATAAACCGTTGATTTTTATTCTTGCTAAGCATTTGAAAGTTGTGAACAACTATAAATGAAAATGTCAAATAAAACAGGTTTTTCTTATAAAATGGTCAAATTCTAGACTGTCCTTTAACTTGAAAATGTTACCTGTTTCATCCCTCTGGCTGTCACTTAAAAGCTCATTAAATATCTAAAACATGTCTGGTGACCCACATTATGAATGTAATTACAGGCATTTTCTGGCTTATTAAGCCACTCAAATGTTGAACAAACTGTACATTTATTTGTTAGCAAATTTTGAGTAGTTTTAGGAAATATTATATTGAGTAACAAAAGCTTTTGACAGTTAGGTGACTTCATAATCTTTCATAAAATGTATTTGGTGTGGAACATTTTCTCTGAGCTCTATGGTGAACCAGAAAGCCTGAAGTGAGGATCTAATGATCAGCATTGCCTGCCAAATGCTATACTGTGAATTGAACAGGTGATCACTGGAAACTTGTTGTACTGACTGTCACTTGATCTGCATGTAGTTAAGAGTCTGCTTGTGCATTTTCATAGTATCAAATTACACACTTCAGTGAGAGAAACAGGTCGTACCTGACTGAATGATTATCATAAGAATTGTGTTGTCCTTACTGTAATTTCTTTACTGTTATGTAAGTGAGTCTGTGGAGGGTAATACATGTGTATCATGGAATCGAAGTGTGACGTGTTTTAAATAAAGTCTTTCTTTAATTCTAAAAGTATCCTGGTCTAATGCTCTAGCCTCTGTCTAGCATGCTAGTAACAATACAATAGTACAGTACAAAACCATACAGTCTTTTACAGCCTAGTACTTTTGTTGTCTACATGGTAGCTCATGAACGCCTTAGTAGTTTTGCAAGAACACCTAAAATAAGTAATAGTTACAGAAGCACTAATGTTTTTTCTTCTCTTTTTTAAATGTAGTTAAGGAAATGTGTGTTTTCTTTAAGGAAAACACATTTGCCCAGATAACATTTAATAACTGTGCAAGGTTCCCTTTAGTGTTATTTTAATAGAAGCATTTATTCAGCATAGACCAGCAACATTCATAAAACATGTAATTAAGTCTTTTTAATGCAATGTAAAATATCTAATACTGCAAGCTGTGTGTAGTAAATCTGATGGCAGACGGTTCTGTATGTTTCAGAATAAGTGCTTTGTGCTGACATGATAAAAGGAAGAGAGACCCCTTAAAGCTTAAATGTTTGTAAATGGAGTGTACTTGTGTGGGTGTAGGTGTGTGTGAGGAGCAGTAGGAACAGCCCGAGGGTCGAGCTTCTGCCTTTTTATGTTGTTGCTAAAGGTCAAGTGAGCCACATCTCTCCTTCTCTGTCTCTACATCTTTCTGCCTTCTCTCCCTCTTGCTCTCTTTCTCTCTCTCTCTTTCTCTCTGTCTCTCTCATTTCTTTTTCCCTCCTACCCGAGGGATATTTCCCCTGCCTTTCTCCATACTCATTTCCCCTTGCTTTCCCTCCTCTCGCTCTATTTTTCACTCTGATGCTAGAAAATCACACTCATACTCTCACTACCATGACAACCTGCTCTTGCCTTTCCCTCTCCTGCCTTACCTCCCCTCCCTTGGGCACTTTTAGAGAGGGAGCAAGGGAGCGTATGTGCATGTGTGGTATGTGTTTGTGTGTGTGCTGAATATGTAGAACACTATTTCCCCTCTCCAGTCCTGGAGGCCCACCTACGCTGCACAGTTTTGTGTTTTCCCTGCTCTAACATACCTGAGTCATATCTTCAGGTAATGATTATGCCCTCTGTGAGCTGAATCAGATGTGTAAGAGCAGGGAAATCAGGAAGGCCTCTAGGGCCAGAGTTGGGAAACATTGATGCTGTTCATTGCTTCTTAATCATAGTCCTGGAGCAGTCCTGCCCTGCACAGATAGATTTTTCCTCTGTTCTACACACCTGCTTTAGCTCATCTATTAATTAGCCTTTACCTACCTGACATACTGCTGGATCCTGCCTTCAGCAGACCACTGAGCAAGACCCTTAACCCCAAGTTGCTCCAGGGAGACTGTCCCCCGTAGTTAGGGAATGGAAGTCACTTTGGATAAAAGCATCTGCTAAATGCCATGAACATAAATGTAAATTTTGCCTGTCCAATTTAGGCATTAAAGGGGAGCAGCATGTAGAGCTGGAATTGTCTGTATACTGTCAAATTGTACTGCCTATATTGTTAGATGGTGACAATAAAGCAAATGGAATGTGGAGTGTAATCCTATTCATAAAATGTGAGTTTGTGACAAACAGAAGTCTACAAATTATTACCTTTGTTACATTATGCTTAATGGCAGTGATTGCACACATGGCTGATACATAGTTTTTCAATCATAACCCATTTTTGAAGCGCACACAAGTGAGCAATTGGCTGATGTGCTGAACGAGTCTTTTGTTGAATGAAACTGACAATGCAAGAAAGATTGTTAATGCAGTGTGTATTACTGGATTTTCACCAGTAATATTTTGTAAAAGAGAAAAAATCTGGTTAAAATTTAATGTTTTTGAAAGCTGAATAATGATATAAATAAAAATGTGACTCAGAAAATGAGGAATGACCAAACTGTGAAAAGAGTGAACTGTTATACGCCACTGTACACTATATATATTTAAATAAGTGCAACAACAGTGCTTGATAAATCACCTCATTAAAGAAGAAAAGTATATCAGAAGGCAGAAACAGACAATTTTTCTTACACAGTATCACAGGGTTAAGAGAGGTTTTCATGAGTTTGGATATGGACCAGGTCTGTCCTTTCATACTACTTGGGTTGTTTTAGTGTCTTAATTTGCCTCAGACTGCTGAGTCATGATTTTTGTGCTTATGTGAACATGCCAAACAAACTCAGATCTTCTAAACAGACCCACAAAAGAAGTGGTCTCAGTCAGATGCTTTGTTTTGTGGTACGATTGATTCATGCACTGTGAAAACAAAACAGCCCCGGTCCACTCTGTGTTGCTTTATGATTAAACCTAGAGGCTTACTGTCCACACAAAGCCACAGTCTTCTAGTGAACAGCAGCACACAGACAGATTAACAGTGAGGGTACCAAAAGGGCCGATTACAAATTTAACTATTTATAGATATATAGGTTAATTTACCTGTCCGAGTGCTGCTGTTCTGTTGTATTCTATGTTGCACCTACAGTACAGGAGGCCGATATTTCATCTCAATGTGTACTATATGTATATGCAGGGGTTGACATATGTTTTTGCTTTTGTGCTCTAATGAGTAACTACATTAATGATTTGGTATGCACATAACATTTTTCATCCTTACTATGGGTGCTGGAACCATTACAACAACACCCCCCACACACAAATACACTACAAAATATTGCTGAACGTCAGACTGACTTTTAACCTAAATTGTAGGTCTAGTCACCCACAGGGATTATTTGACACCAAAAATACGATGGGTGTGTCTGCTTTCTTGCCACTAACTGGTCGAAAGTCGTGCTGGCAGAGCTGCTCGGGGCAGGTTTCCGAGTTCAGCCTGTTTCTGTACTTGTTTTTGTATCTGTCAAGTGAGGAAAAACGTCCTGCACAGATACATTGAACGAAAAGACGAGACAGTTTTAACTGCACCTCACTCAGCTGGGGATTTTTCTCACAGCATGACAGCCAGAACTCGGATCTCGACTGTAACCCAGCATCGCACGGGATCTCCAAAAGTTTTTCTTTGACCACAGGGGAAGATCGCTTCTCTTTGGACTGGCGAATGGGTCTCGTACCAGGCGGACCGTGAAGTCAAAGGGCAGGCCTTGAAGTTGGGTTTTATTCTCTGAAAACCGTTCACCTCAGTTTAATTTAAATTAAAAGAGGCAAATACATGTTTACCTTTACATTTTATTTAAGGGTAATGCATTAAACTGAGTTTAAAATGAAATTAAAGTGTTCTGAGAGCACATTTGGGAGCATGTTTAGAGTTTACATTATACGAATAGGTATTTTCAAGCCTTTTTATTTACCAAAACACAACGCGGTTTTTCACTATACACGGGTGCTCTTGGAACATTTCCTGTAAACCAAAATGTGACTCAGAAACTGAGGAATAGCCACATTGTGAAAATAGTAAACTATTACAGTGTACTCTGTGTATAAAATTATGGAGACAGCAGGTATGATTTAGTGCAGCACATACAGTGATATGTGCTGCACTAAATCAAATTAAAAATGACAAATTGTGTGACAAAAAAGGCCAACTTAAGACTTAAGTAGTGTTTATGATATCATAAATGCTCAGAAAGCATGTAGAGACATATTTTGATATAAACATCATATATCATGTACAGCTCCATGTACAGACATATAATGCTTGTTGTCTGTCAACACTGCTGAAAATAATAATTAGTACTTTTGTGACTCCAGTGGCAGTGTACAGATGTAGATGTTATATGAGCAGTGATATGCTTGGGGCAGGATCCAGAAGCACTGCCAAGGGTAATTTAGAGGAGAATGGAGTTGGGTAACTCATTCTCGAAATGGCCCATGTTTTCACCAGCCGCCTTGTCCTTCATAGCTTCATAGCTAAAAGAGCCTTTGCCATCATGGGCATGAGACTAGATGCATCTTCTGTCTGTGTGTTTTGTCATGAGAGGCTCCAATTACAGTGAAGGGAGGTGGACAACAAGGGGAACAAGGAGAGGCAGAGAATGATGAAAGAGAGGTTGCTTTCCACACACCTGCGGCTTCCATAAAACAGGTAGAGAAAAAGGGAAGAACGAACTGCAGAAACCCTGGATCTTAGTCATTCATGTTCATCAGAGAGGCGAGAGATTGTGTGTGTAACTAGAAGGTAGGAAGGTAAGGTGTGTCTGTAAGCATACGTGCAAATCAGGCATCAGTAGCTGTGTTCCCACTTTGCAGTGAAGCCGTTTCTGCTGTTGGCATGGTGACAATTGCGGCGGCGTGAGGCTGCTGCCATGGTAACACCGTACACTAAGGAGGGGGTCGAGGGCCACTGCTGTTCACTTTGTCCTTTTCTTTTGTTTGCTGCATTTTTCCTGCTGGTCCACTACCTCAGTCTGTGTGTATGTGTGTGTGCGATGAAGAGAGAGAGAAAGAATGAGTGACAGTTTTCCATGTCATTGTCACTATGTAGGTTTTCTGACGGTTCTTGTCTGTTGTATGGGAAATATGTATGCATGTGTGTCTTCGTATTTGTGCAATTTTAGGACAAAATGTTCACACTCTCCCTCCCACTTTACCAGGGGGAGTCCTAGCTAGAAAATGGAGATTGAATTGGCCCTGACTGAAAAAAACTGGGTAAAGAAGTGAATACCAGTTAAAAAACACTGCTGACCTACAATAACAAGATCAACAAAACTATCCAGACTTCAGTTTTTTTATTTTTATTTTTTGTAGAAGCTCGACGTTTCATTGTTTAAAATTGAAATGCACATTACATATTTTATTGAATTACTAAGTAAAATCAGTACACATTTCTTCAGAGAACTCACCACTGCACATGTTTATGCGTATTTACTGTTTATTTGCTGATGTCATGTCAGCTGAGGGAGAAAGACACAGCAGCAGCATCTTTAGTTTCAAACGTGATGGTTTATTGAATAAACAAAGGAAGTTCAAGTTCCACTCAATTCTCTCTCAGTCCAGAGGAGCCTCGTCTTCGAGGAAAATATTTATTCTTCGGTACACTGTCGTCCTTGGTTTCTCAGAGACCCGTTTCCGCCCACTTCTCACGGACAGATCCTACGGTCTTCTGCAATGGACCAGGACCTCCATTAAAGTGCCAGGCATTTCTCAGCTGCCACTCGTTACTCCTGCTTGGGATCGAGAGAGAGAGATAGAACTAAAGAAGGCTGAAGACCAGCAGCAAAGCCAGAAGAGCATCAGGGGAGAACGCCCCTCGAAGCCAGCCTGAAAGCTGGAATGCTCAGAGCGGGCACTTCTTGCCCACTGTCTCCACGCTGGTTATGTAGGAGCTTTGCCCAGTCCTCTTTAAGAGCCACGGACCTTCACACAGAATAGAGAGAGAGTCGCAGACCCAGCTCGTGGCCAGCAGAGGAGCCGAAAGAACGTCACGGGGTGAGCCCCTTCGAAGCCAGCCTTTAACCTGGAACGCTCAGAGCAGGCTCTCCTAGCCCACTGTCCTCATTCTGGTTAGCCACTGGCTCTCGACTGCTCTGTACCAATAGGGCTTCTCTTCTCCGAACCTCTCACTGTTAGAGACACGTTCCACCTTCCCTCCAGCTCACATTACTAGGCTCCCAAGAACTTTGGTGACCACGTACTGAGCCTCTGGTTAGACCAGGATTTAAACACACATTAGCCAATCACACGTCACACTCACTCAGATCCTATTGAGCACACCTGCAGTCATTCATTCACTCAGACACTCCCACACACTCAGCTCTTACTGAGCACATCTGCAGACCTTCATGCAAGCCCATACACACATCCCTATCAGAGCCCTGTCCTGGCTACACCCCGTGACTCTAAAACTAAACTTAATTAACTTAAAGGCTGCCTCTACTGCAGCCACCCTGAACCTAAACTTAAATAAACTTAAAGGCTGCCTGTTCTGCAGCCACCCTGAGACATCACAGCTGAATATAACATACAGTTGGTAAAATAAGTATCAAACATGTCACAGATTTTCTAAGTAAATATATTTCTATTGACATGGATGTCGGTAACAACACATCCAGTCCACAGAGGCAAAAAAAATCAAACCATAGATGTCCATAAATTAAGTTCTGTGTAATAAAACAGAATGACACAGGGAAACAGTACTGAACACACTTACTGAAATTAATTTAATACTTCTAACAAAAGCCTTTGTTGGTGATTACAACTTCAAGACACCTCCTGTATTGAGAAACTAGTCGCATGTTTGCTCAGATGTGATTTCGGCACATTCTTCCACACAAACAGTTTTCAGATCGTGAAGGTTCTGTTGGCCCCTTCTATGAACTCTTGAGCTTCAGGTGATTGGCTGGGCCATTCTAGCAGCTTTATTTTCCTTCTCTGAAACCTATTGAGTTTGCTTGGCTGTGTGTTTGGGATCATTGCCTTGCTGAAATGTCCACCCTCATTTAAACTTTTTCATTGATTTTTATCAAGAATGTCTCTGTATATTTTTCCATTCATCCTTCCTTCAATTATTCACTGTTGGTATGGTGCTTTTGGGATGTACCGTGCCTTTTGACCTCCATAACACACTTTTGATGTGTGTTATGGCATCCAAATAGTTCAATTTTGGTGTCATCTGACCAGACTATATTCTGCTAGTATTTCACAGGCTTGTCTAAATGTTGTTCAGCAATCATTAAATGCGCTTCAGCATGCTCAAGGTCTTTTAGAAGCTCTTCACAAGTGGTCCTTGGCTCTTGGACAACTCTTCTGTTAATTCTAATTCTGTTCTGTCTGAAATCTTGTGGTGAACACCTGGTCACGGCCGGTTTATGGAGAAATTATGTTCATTCCACTTCCGGATGTTCTTTCCACTTCCGGCTCCAACAGTGCTCACTGGAACCTTCAGTAGTTTAGAAATCCTTCTGTAACCAAAGCCATCAGTATATTTTGCAACAATAAGGCTGCAAATGTCTTAAAAGAGCTCTTTGGTTTTACCCATCATGAGGTGTTTCTTGTGTGACACCTTGGTAATGACACAGCTTTTTATAGGCCATCAGTTGGGACTGAACCAGCTGATATTAATTTGCATTAAGTGGCTTTCTAATTACTGATAGATTTCAGCTGGTGTCATGACTTTCCATGACTTTTTGCACCTTCCTTTTTCATGTGTCATTCCATTTAATTACACATAATTTATGGACATCCATGATTTGATTTTTTGCATGTGTGGGTTGGATGGGTTGTTAACCATTTCAGTAGCACTTTTAGAAATATATTTACTTAGAAAATGGGTGACATGTTCAATACTTATTTTACCCACTGTATGTGGGTGGACATACTGTGCCTTGAGCGGTATTCACCTTCCTTAACAGTCATCCCATTTGTCTAAATTACAAACTATATCGTGTAGATATATTGTATTCCAAAAGGGAGACAAAAAAACGCTGATTATTGGCTAGTTATTTGTTACTTTGTTAGAGTTTTTTGATATTACATTTACACTACTACTTGTGTTCTGTTCTTTTAAAACTCTTATTGTATATCTTTATATGTGGTGGTAGCTCAGTGGGTAGGATACTTGCCTCCAGATCAAGAGGTCGTGGGTTCAAATCCTACCTTCAGCACCACCACTGGGTCCCTGAGCAAGACCCTTAACCCCAAGTTGCTCCAGGGAGACTGTCCCCTGTAGGTAGGGAATGAAAGTCGCTTTGGATAAAAGCGTCTGCTAAATGCCATAAATGTAAATGTAAATTTCCTCTTGTTACATTGAGAATGTTTTTAGGACAAAATAATTTCCCTCAGGATAAATAAAGTTCTTTCTTATCTTATCTTATATTATTAAATAATTAAATAATAATACTGTGGAAGCTCCAAGTCTACATAGAGCAAATATATGTAGTAATGCGGATACAGTTTGCTTTCGATTTTCCCTCTACCTGTAAATCCATTGTTATTTGCGGATTTATAGGTTTGGTGCAGCAGTGGGAGAGCGATTTTGTTTTGTTGACAGGGGTGGGATAGATGGCGAGTGATTTTGTTTTGATGCTGGTGAGGGGGGTGCCTTTTTGCAAACAGGGGTTTTGTCTTTGTAAATGTTTCATTTGTTTCATTTTTTTTTGGTTTTTGTTTTTGAATTTTTGTGGCACAGATTTAGGTGTTGTGGTCCACCAAAGAGAAATGATATCAGTGGAAACACTGTAATCATTGATGATGTTTTGTTGTAAAAGACTTTTTGATGCAAGTACTATAAGTGCACCAGTCAGTGAACTCTGCACACAACTGATCTGTATGGGAAAGTATCTAGAAGAAAGGCCAATAAGAAAAAAACATAGAAAAGTATGGTGGGACCCAGATAAAATGTGTGATAAAATGAGCCACAAATCAAAATGCTGTTTGTTGCAAATATAGAACTGCCCAGTCATTAATGAAACTCATTCCAGCAGTGAAGTTTGGAGGTGGCAGCATGGTGCTGAGGAGTGATTCTCATGAGTGGAGACTTTTTGTGACTCTTTATTTTTTAAAGCTGAAGGTTGGATGAATGGTGCAGAATTTAGGGAGACGCTGCAAAACAAATTGCCTCAATCTGATACGAAAACTTAAGCTTGGAAGAAGCTTCACCATTTAGCAAAACACTAACCCCAAACCACAAATACGTATAACAAAAAAGTCAATGCTCTCCAGAGACCAAGTCAAAGTCCAGATCTCAGTCCAGTTAAGCTCTGACAGTATTTGAAAATTCTGATCCACTAGCGTAGTCCAACTAACGTGAGCTACCGGAGCTATCCTCCTGGAAGAATGGGTGAAAACCACTCCCAAACAGTTTTCAAAGCTGAACAACAGGTATTTGACTGAGGAGGCTGAATACTTTGGCAAGCGACACTTTTCATTTTTAATTTTTCTGCAGTGAAATAATATAAAATCTGCCCATGTTGTTTGTAATCTAGATAAATCTGATGACTTTTAAGTAACCCTTAAACTGTGCTAAAGGTTTGGCATTACATTAAACTCTCAAATTTTAAAATGCCTCATTTAACTTCACTGTAGAAAATTATTGCTTACATTTACTAAGAAAATAAAATGTTAAAATTTTTGCAGAACAGGATGTGTAACCCCTTACCCCAACATGTAAAAACGCTGCATGTGTGTGTGGGTCTGTGTGTGTTTTGTCTTGATGATTGTTGGTTTAACATAATTGGCTCTTGTAGTTTTCTTCCTCTGTTTTGAAAGTGCAGGGGGTATTTGTTTTCTAATTCTGCGTGCATGTGTGTTTGCCGTCTTTAGAGGTACGGAGGAAGTATTTCAGGCTCTGGAGGATAACCAGGTGACTTTATCCACGATGAAAACCTCGCGCTTTATCAGGGCTTTTGAGAAAGAAGTGGACCGCTGGGAGCGCTGCTTGTCACTAGTGCTGGAGGTCATAGAGATGATCCTTACTGTCCAGAGGCAGTGGATGTACCTTGAGGTAGACGCGCACACACACAAGAAAATGTAAAATCACAGATTCTCATAAACTCAAACACATCTGTACTGATGCTCTTATAAGCATTTCATATTGTGATTTACATTTTCAAGCCTCTGCAAACACACATCATTATGTACATCATTTACCCGTGACAGCTTACATATTCAAAGGAAATAGGGCCTATTTTCCAAAAATGATCCACTTATCATACTTAATTTGTTTTCTGATACCCCTGTATTTTTTCACACATTGCAACATCATGTTTGTTGTGAATATGATCAGGTGGTTAACCAAGCATTCTCAAACACACACGCACATCTGCAAACCTTCACTGACTCACCCTAACCTCACATAGTAGAGTTCAGTAGAGTTCCTCTCATTTGTTTCATTTAATGAAGCCCATATCACTTCATAGACATAACAGCACGTTTGTACAGCCGAAGGTTCACTGGGTTAACCTTGACCCCCAGTATCTCTGGAGTGATACATAAACATAAATACACACTCTCTGATGATTGCACAAACACACACTGGAGCTTGAGCATGCAGAGCCATCTGTTCTCTTAACAGTGATGAAGAGAGTACATAGCGGCTGTCAGAGGAGATCTCCTGTGTATGTACGCGCGCGCGTGTGTGTGTTTATATAAACACCTGTGATTCTTTTCAAAATTTATTTCTAACTCTCTGCCTCCCCCAGAACATCTTCCTAGGGGAGGACATCCGTAAGCAGCTGCCTCGTGAGTCCACCGAGTTTGATGACATCAACTCCAGCTGGAAGACCATCATGAACCGACTAAACAAGGACAAGAACGCTCTGAGAGGAACACACCACTCAGGTACTAATAGGGGTGGGCAGCGTAGCCATCCCAGGTGGGAAAAGGCTGATTCACAACAACTTTTGACTATAAAGAGAAAGGAATAATAGAGGCCTTAAATCTTAAAATACACATGAACACCAGTCTAGTCTAGTTAGTTTCATTACAGCAGATCTGTCCAACGTGTGGCAACTGGTAGCCTGTTTGATTTGGCTAGACAGTTACCCTGACCCCACATCTTTGAGGGAACATACATTTCAGTGTACTGCTTATATGCCCTATTTCTTATTTTTCTTTTAAAATTGTATACTTTAACCTGTTTTAGTAAGAAAAGCTATGATGTGAACATTTTAAAAATTTCCAGATGTACTATTCGTACCCCAGGCCTTTAGGTCCATATATATAAACTAAGCTGCAATTTTTTATGTTTTTGTAGCATCATAAAAACACTTCATTTATTCAATTTTATTTATATAGCGCTTTTAACAATGGTCATTGTCACAAAGCAGCTTCACAAAATTAAATACATTTTGTGTGTATGAATGTGTGTGAATGAAATGCCTCTGATGAGCAAGCCAAAGGTGACGGCGACAGTTGCAAGGAAAAACTCCCTAAGATGGCAATAGGAAGAAACCTTGAGAGGAACCGGACTCAATCAGGGAACCCATCCTCATTTGGGTGATAACAGATAGAAATTATGTAACATCATGTGTGTTCTGCAGCTGAAGGTTCAATATAACAGAAGTTCCTTAAGTTAACATGAAGTCCAGATCAGTATAGGGATGAGTCAGCAGGTGCAAAAGGTAGATCTGGTAGGTAGGTCTGAATCACTGGAAGCACGGGAGCAGTATGTGTAGCTCCAACCATCATAAAGTTGGAGCTGGACCTTCTCTGGGTGCCTCAGGAACCTCGCAGGGTTGGCCTTTATCTACTGAAGCTGTAGCTGGCACGATCTCAGATGCCCTGGGATAGATAGAAGGATAAAGAACAGATAAAAAGAATTAGTGTAGTTGCCATTAAGAATACATTAAGTGAGCCAGCACTGGAGTATGAGTTTATGGGATGAGTTACGTGAACGCCAGATTGAAGAGATGTGTCTTGAGTTTACTTTTAAACTGGGAAATTGTGTCTGAGCCTCGAACACTGTCTGGAAGGCTATTTCAAAGCTTTGGAGCTAAATATGAGAATGCCTGACCCACCTTTTTGAAATTCTGGGAACTACTAGGAGTCCGGAGTTTTGTGATCTTAAGGAACGTGGTGGATTGTAGTGTATCAGAAGACTGGTTAGGTTTGTGGGAGCTAGACCATTTAAAGCCTTGTATGTAACTAATACTATTTTGTAATTAATTCTGAACTGAACGGGTAGCCAGTGCAGGGATTATAATATTGGGGTTATATGATCATATTATCTGGATCTAGTGAGAACCCTGGCGGCTGCATTTTGGACTAACTGGAGCTTGTTTATTGAGGATACAGGACAACCACCTAGCAATGCATTACAATAGTCCAGTCTGGGGGTCATGAATGCATGAACTAGCTTTTCTGCGTCAGATACGGATAAGATAAAAAGATTTATACACATCCACCTTTTGGTTCAACGGTTTAGCCCTGCCCTTTGAAGTAATACAGAGCATTTCACTGTGGACTGCATTTTGAATGGTGCACAGTACAGTACAGAGAACCGAAACACTATAGGGTATATAGATAGATTGAAAATTGTCTTGTAAAAATTAAGTATGACTGTTGCAAGACGAAAATCATCATTGGGTGGGGGGAAGTATTGTATATTATATTTTGGCCCATAGACATACAAACAACAACAAATAGTACTCCAAAACAGAATATTTGGGGACATGTCATTTAATTTTGGTACTTACAGGATTGTTTTTTAAGTACACAACATTCACACATTTGTGTTTTCAGTAATATAATGTGTTTTCAAAATGTATATAAAAAATTGGTTGCCAATGAATGCATAATGTGATTGTAAGACTCTAAGTGCATTGCATCTTCACAGATTTCAAGTAGCTAGTAGGAGGCTTGGAAGCTGTGAAAAATGTATTGTTGTATTCTTGTGAAATGTCAAATAAAGCTGGTAAAAAAAAAAAGGTTAATAAAAAGGGAAGGGAGTCCCCTGTGCTTCAAATGTAGTCACTAATTCTTTGCAAGAAAAATGTAAATAGAATAATTATAATATAATATTGATGATTTAATGTTTATATCTAAATATAATATAAAATCTAAATCTAAATATAATATCTAAATTGGAATTCTAAATGTTATAATTGTATGTAAAACAATAAGTACTATTGGTATGAACAGTAGTCTATGTACTGGACTCGATTCTACATGGATATATACTCTAAATTAGCACCTGATTTTGATGAAGGGAAAGGTGAAAAGTCCTTTGAGATTGCTGCGAATTCAGGGCACAGCATGTAGTTGTGAATATTGCAGTAGAGCTAAGGAGAACACTTCTTAACTCACCCCTCTCTGTGCCAGGTCTGCTTGAGAAGCTGTCTGAAATGAACAGCAAGTTGGAGGAGATCCAGAAATCTTTGGACATGTACCTGGAGACCAAGAGACAAATATTCCCTCGATTCTACTTCTTGTCCAATGATGACCTGCTGGAGATACTTGGACAGTCCCGTAACCCAGATGCAGTGCAGCCTCACCTCAAAAAATGCTTTGACAACATCAAGACCCTTCGGATCAACAAGGTTAACTCAAATATACCATTACAGACTAACAAATAATGGTGTAGTCCATAGAGCTGAAGTCAGATCCTTATGAGACATCACTACATCAGTACAGATACTAGATTTTTATCAACAGTGGAACTTGTCTTGATAGCCAAAAACAGGGCCTGGAATGTACATTCAGTCATTTCACACTAACGTAGTCTCTGTGTGCGTGTCTGTATATGTGTAGGTAGGAATCGGAGGTAATAAGTCTGAGGCTGGTGGGATGTTTTCTGCTGATGGGGAGTTTGTGGAGTTCACTCATCCTGTTCTTCTAGAGGGACCAGTAGAGGTGATGTCCAAACAACAGCGAATCAGATACACTCTTACTGTTACAATTCCCCTTACTTCTATTAACAACTTACTTTTCGCTGTGCTTTAGTCTTGGTGTTTGTGTTCATGTGTGTGTGTGTGTGTGTGTGTGTGTGTGTGTGTGTAGGCATGGTTGTGTGATGTTGAGCGGACCATGCGCTGGACATTAAAAGACAATCTGAAGAACTGCCATCTAGGCCTTAAGAAAATGACTGGAAAAAGGGACAAGTGGGTTAAAGATTGGCCAGGTCAGGTGAGTGACCACTGTGCTCTGTGTGCGTGTGTGTGCGTGTGTGTGTGTGTGTGCGTGTGTGTACAATTGTTTTCTGTATCTGTGCAGATGTTGATAACAGCCAGTCAGATCCAATGGACCACAGACGTCACTAAATCCTTGATTACAGCCAAAGAGAGAGCCGACAAATCCGCACTCAAATCCATGAAGAAGAAACAGGTGAAATGAGGAGTTTTTTTTCTGCTCAGACATATCCTACAAACACTAATTTATTTTCACAAGGCATGAACACACTGACTGCTTGGCGTCTTAGATGCTGATTTTCGGCCACATGCTCCTTGAAATTTCATCATGTAATGCAGTGTACTAATCATGTTCCTCACTAAATCCATGGCATGACTGTAAACACTGTGCCATGGCATGTCACACAGGCCAGTGATGTGTCACCAAGTACTTTTGTCATGTGTCTGTGGCAGGTGTCCATGCTGCACCGCTACTCTGATGCCATCAGGGGAAACCTCTCGAAAATCCTGCGGCTCAAGATCGTCGCCTTGGTTACAGTGGAGGTCCATGCACGTGATGTCATTGACAAACTGGCCAAAGCAGGCTGCTGTGATGTCAATGCTTTTGATTGGCTCTGTCAGCTCCGCCTCTACTGGGATAAGGTGTGAGAGTGAGAGTGAGTGAGTGAGTGAGTGAGTGAGAGATCGTACATGAGTGCTATGGTGCTAACGGTGATGCTGGAGTGTGCTGAAATTGTATTAAAATAACTACGCAACTTCATTTTTTCAGTTTGTGTTTCACAAATTGATCACAGTGGCTGTCTTTTACAGTGGGTGAATGTTTCTTAAAAACAGCAAAATTTGTTTGAAATTACTTGGAATAAAATCACATTGCATTTTGGCTTCTCCTATGAAGTTATTATTTTAGATATGGCTTTGTTATATGACAGAGCTGAAAGTGTACACGTTCCTGTGAAGCTCTTTTAAACCTTGTATTAACATATGTTTTATGTCCAAATCATATCTGGATATAATTTGGTAAGATTCCATTTACACTTTTGTACACTAAAACTTGTCCCCTGCAAGACCATATGGTCAGATTATAAAAACAAGTACATCAACACTTAAATTATTTCCGTTTACTTCTGCCCTCTGTCACCACATGAATCAACAGGCTTGGCTTGGTCACTTTCATCAGCCCAGGCTTCAAGAAGGCGCTTTGGTAACTCTAGCTTTGCATATCCTTCATCCTGCAATGCCTTGTTCATCCTCTCACTTGCTGGTCAGCACTCAGGAAATGCATTTCCACTTGTATGATTGTATGTGTATGTAGAAAACCCGTTCTGTTTACTCTTGTGTTGGATGTGGTCAAGATCCAATCTGACCACCTCCGAATGCGGTTTGAGTGATCTGACCGTAAACTGATCACAATGCGGCCTGGGTGTGTTTACACCTGGCTTTTCAAGCAGACAAGTGAAATCTGAATGCGACCGGACCATCAAACACATGTTAATGCAAGGTATAAACAGTCTCTGTATGTGCTGACTGATTAATACAGTGATGTACGCAATGTTTTGAATAGTTAATATAGCTCTGTCAATAAACTTAGAAATGGATAGAGATAGATTGATAGAGAGTGAAATATACAGAAATACTGTGGATATTATTCGCCCTTCAAATGACAAATCAAAGCTGTTTATTTACATGTGTGCATGTATGTGTGCCTGCAGGATGCGGATGACTGCATTATCCGACAGACCAACACACGCTTTCAGTATGGTTATGAGTACCTGGGCAACTCTGGCCGGTTGGTCATCACCCCTCTCACTGACAGGTACGGTAGCCATAGCAACATAGCAGCCCTTACCTATAAAAGGTAATAGGTACTGGCCTGAGCCGAAGCTTATTGGATTCCCTGGAGCCGAACGGTCTTCCCACTCTGGTGTTAAGCTTCCTTTGCCGCACTACTGCCATCGCTGGTGGATGCGTTTCCCCAAAGTATTTATATGCGTTTGCATCTTTCCCAGAACTCAGCTTGAAGCTACAATGTTCATAGACACAAGGCCTTGTTGTTTATGATAACATTATTCCTGTGAACAAGGCTCATTTTTCTTGAGTCCATTGGACATTGCTGCATGTGCAGAATGTTCATCAAATGGGGGGCAATTTACCAGATGTACCCTGGATGTGTCAGGGAGATTACCATTAGTGAAAATGTGATGATCCCTCATGTAATTACAGATAATGCTACTCCTATGGTCCTTGATAGTCTGCTCACATGATAATGGATAAAATGAACACCCCTTTAATAATCATTATAAAAAGAATATCCGCTTTCTTATAATAATCATCTTTCGATAACTACATCAGGGCTAATGGTATTGAGCTCATCAAAGTCAGAATCAGCCAAAGCAATAGCAGGCTGGCTGATGTTTTCATTAGCATGATGAGATGAACCGGGATCAGTGGAGAGCCGACAGCTGCAGCAGAGCAGATCTGCAGCATCAGCGTCAAGGTGATAATGAGCCCACTGACCTGAAAGAGAGAGAGACTGAGATCACTAGTGTGCTGATAAGATTTGATCTGAGGTGATTTGATTTCATTTGATTTCAGGGACAGAAAGAAAGAAAGAGAGATACATGCACCTTGAGCTCGGGTTCCAGGCTTCCATGTGTAAGCGCTACAGTGGCAGTCTGAAGATTCTCCCCCTCTATAATTTATTCATGGAATCCACATGGGAAGTGAGAGTCAAGAATCAATAGCTTTTTTTATTGCATCCTTTAGAAACAGCAGAATGGCGCTGAAAAACACAGCTGCAAAACGATCTTCCATGAAATGAAAGAAAACATCTAATCCTGGCTTATGCTGATGAGCACATGACATCCTAAACCCACTCAAGGACATGGAGAATGGGCTTATGGGTGTCTTTCATTCTTCCTCTGTATGTGTGTGAGGAACTGTCAACACTCATTTTTATAAACGCTCAAATTTGGGTCTGTTTAAATGTGGTGTGTGTGTGTGTGTGTGTGTGTGTGTGTGTGTGTGTGTGTGTGTGTGTGTGTGTGTGTGTGTGTGTG
>JBBJLR010000013.1:1985158-1997766 GCA_037577145.1 Brachypetersius gabonensis
ACACGCACACACACGCACACACACGCACACACACGCACACACACACACACACACACACACACACACACACACACACAAAACACACATACACATTTGACCCCAGACAACGAAAAATCACCTCAGCTGCACTTTGCCAGAAAGTCGTACCGAAGCACATTCAGACCTATAGCCAGCGTTTATGTCCCAAATTATGTGTTATCAGAAGTTGTCTGTTTGCATGTGTGTATGTGTGTATTCAACGGTGAAGAGACGGCTGACAGGAATGGAACACTAAAACCTGTGCCTCACACCCCATTGGGAAAACTGGCTGTGATAAAAAATGTATCAAAGAGGACACAAACTTGAAAAGGAAACTTAAAAAAGACTGTCTCTTCTACCTGAGTGAAACCTCTCCCCTTCTCTCTTTTTCTGTGTCGATACTATTGCCGGTGTTAATAAAAAAGTGCCCCTTGATTATTTAAAATTTCAAGCTGGAATATTATCTGTATGTCTGTGTTAAAATTAACCTGTAATTGTAGCGCTATTCTCTGTTTCTTTAACTGATAATTAAGCTATAAGTGAGAGGGCTATTGAAAGATTCTTGATGTAAGGAGATGAGGTTTTCTTAAATTAATATTTTTATTTTATTGATTAAATTGATTATCACAATATTTTCCAAGCATGTTACAGTGTCATATGATCTTGAAATTAACATTGAGCTAATTACTGATAATTGTGCAAAAGGAATGTCTGTCACATCTGGCATAGGTTGAATTGTTCTGCTTCTCTGAAAAGCACAAAAAATTAAGTGACTAGTCAAAATGATCTTATTTTGACACTAATTAAAAAAACACAATGCAGTAACATAGTTTCATAACAATGTATAAGTAACTGAGCTCCAGCCTGCAGTTCTATTGATGGTTCAACAGTCACCAGTCTTATCCAGAGAGGGCTGGCTTAGCTGCAGGTTATTATTTCATTCAAGCAGGAGCAAACCTGATTCCACTTCATTTAATCAGCTGGTCTCAGTCTTCAGACAATTGTTTAGTTATGTGATGTGATCTACTGCTTGGTTGTGATGAAAACCTGCAGTCACATTGGTGTGGTTTAGAGAGATGAACCTTGATTGTAATGCATTACACATTATAAGTATATAACTCAAATCAATATCACTGAAACTAAAAATCAATATTATATGACACTAATACTGGCAAAATAATACATACTGCTTTTTGGTTGGAATATATGAGAGCAGTTTTTTCAGTTCCTCCTTTGTTTGACATAAATAACAAAAACATTCCCCACTCTTACCCCAGATTTAGTTTGGCCAAATGTTCAAATTTGCTAACACATCAATAGTCACCCAAGCCTTTTCTGTAAAAACATCCTCAAAACTTCTCCCAGCAAATGACCAGGCCTCCTTTTGAACAACAGGGTCTGTTTTCACTAAACACTTCAGGAGTGCTTATCTAGAATCAGTTTTTGTCACAATGACCGTCATAGATACAGAAGATCTGATCTGAATTTAGTGACTATAACTCTGCCAGTTCTGGTGTTTGAAATGGTTGTATGTACAGGGGAAGTTGTTTTTATTTTTAAAGCTGACAGTAAACCATAATTTATTGCAAACTAAACCGACAAACACCAAAACATAACCCAAGCATAACTCTTAGCACCCTCTAACTATACCCCTTTTGACTGCAGATCCTGCTCATGTCTATGAAGGACATGAACATTGCCAAGCTGACATCCACTGACCTCCCATTGTTTAATGGAATCATCCAGGACCTCTTCCCTGCTGTGGAGACGCCCACCATCGACTATGGCAAGGTAGGATGCCTTTCTGCCATCGTACAGTGAGACTGCTAGCGTATGCCTGCACTCGTGAAAGAATAGAAGTAGCAGATGAGCTGTTCTATGTGAGTGTGGTTTTGCTGTGCATGCTATAATGTATACCAAGCAGGAGGCAAAGGCTCCTGCAAGAGCTGATTCAAACAAATTCATGTCCATACAAGTCTTGCGTTGAAAGATAATAAATTTTTTCCAGCCTGCTAATTACGCAGCAAATTACTTGAAACTCATTCTCTGACTCTGTCTTTTCTATATATTATGTGTGCAAGCTTCAAAAAAGCTTCATCAAATGCTTCAACTTGCTTTCTGTGAAGCAGTGTGGTGTGTGTGTGTGCTGCGGCAGGCCTTTGTGAGTCAGATATGCAGCATAATGCAGACGCTTTGCTTGGCACGCGTCTCATCACCTACGCGTCTGGAGTCTGGACAGCCAGCAGCTGCTGCCTGTATTAGCCGCGCTCAAGTGTGAGAGCGAGGAGATGGAGGAACAGCGTACACATACACAAACATACACACACACAGATTTGCTTTTACAGAAATCACAAATATTTGCTCTGTAACATTTTATTGAAGGGCAGTATTCGTAAGGCTATATGATATCTACGTCAAGTGGTGTCCCATGGCCTGTTTGTGCACACACGTATAACCACGCACATTCAAATATGCACGCGCACACATTTTCCTCTTATTTTAGAAGCCTTACCCCTACACTGTCTGCTCTCAAGCTCATTTCACTGGGTGAATGTTTTCATTGCACTTCCATATCAAGCAGACAGCTCCACCCTCAGCTCTTAATGCTAATGTGTTCCTGCTAAGATGCTTCTGATCTGTTCTTTTTTCCTGCCTCTCTACCCGGTTAATGAGGCAAGAGAGAAATAAGAGCGAGGGATTGAATTAAAAGAGAGAGTTTAGTGAGAGCGCTTTAGTGCCTCACTTGTGATTTGGCACTGAAGTGTGTGTGTCTTTCTCTGGGGGGTGCTGGGAGTGCTTATGGTTATTAAGTTTGAGACGTACTCTTTGCCAGTTCATTTGTACTTGGCGATCATCTAGGGATTCAAACGCTCTGATCTGTAACAACCAAAGGCTGTTCAAAACATGTGGCTGTTGTCTGTCTTCTTGCAATTGTCCAAATATTTTGGCAATACTGATTTAAGAAGCTAAAAATGGAGACACCCAGTAATATCAGCCTATATAATTCCACCTGGTAAAAAATAAAACGGATGCCCGTAGTTTTAGTTTAAAAGTGCTTCACTGATTATTGTGTTTACTTATACAACAGTAATATGCTTTTTAGTTGGTCATGTTTCTCAAATTCAAACAATTAAAACTGATTTGTTATATGATTTACTGATTTGTTTTGTATTGCTGTAAAACAAGTGAACAGGTGGTAACTGTCTGTTTAACTGCCTCTACAAAGACTGACGAGGCACCATGAAACCATTACATGAATTTTTTTTTATCACATTTGAGGCATCTTTTCATTACACCATGAAACAAACTGCTAAACACTGGTTCTTAAGATGTGATTTATCTGTCAGTGCCCTAGTTTCCAGTGTTTGTTGATGTTATCAGCCAATGAATATATAAGTTTTCTCTCATTCTCTTTCTCTGTCTTTCTTTATTTTGCCCTTATTCTCTCTAGCTGAAGGAGACAATAGAAGAAGAGCTGAGTCAGAGTGGTCTACAGGTCACTCCCTTCACCGTGACTAAAGTCATTCAGCTATACGAGACTAAAAACTCGCGTCACTCCTCCATGATAGTAGGCAAGACAGGCAGTGCCAAGACTGTCACCTGGAGGATTTTACAAAGCACACTGACCACCATGCACCGCAAGAGCGAGCCTGGATTCAACCTTATCCGCGTGAGTCACCCTCCTTGTCTCTGAGACTGTTCCTTTAAGCTTCACTGACCATTTTGCCGTTCAGACAGTCTTGCACACATACCCTACCAAGCATGTCACAATAACTAAGGCTTTTTATGAGCTTCTACCTATGCAGTTCAGGTCATATTAGTTCATTTACTGCTATGTGTGGACAAGCTCCAGAGACGAAATGCTAGTTATAAAAGTTATATGTAACAAAAAGTTATGTGTACCAATAACATTTTCAAAGCAAATAAAATACACAGTACATACAAAAACTCAAGTACAAGACAGCATGAATGACTCTGCCCAGATTCATTATCACAACTAATAACATTGGTACACATTCGACAGCTTCCTTTTTACCCTCTGCATTTCTTAATTGCTTTTGAGATGTAGTATCAATCAACTTATACATCAGTGACTATGACTGACATGGAGAGCAATTACATTTGCACTGACCAGAAATGTACATTTCAGCACTCTTTATTCCTTAGCATTGCTCACTATTAGACTAGCATGATGCTGGTTTGCCGTATTGCAATCTCATTATCTCAAACATGTGCAGATTTAATGGCAAGGAGGAAGTCTCTGATCTGACATGGAGCTCTTTCTAAAGCAGCTGTTGTCTCTGAGGCTATGCTAAGGCATTCATTAGTATGAAAATGAGCCGCTGTTGCGGAGTGTACTAACACAGCGTTGTTCCGCATCCCTGACACCGAAACAACCCAGTCATACAAAGGAACCTTCCACGAGGTGCTCTTCCGATTACTTAATATGGAACAAAAAGCACTCCACAGACTAACAGCTAGCACGTGGGTGTTTCAAGAAGACACAGAGGTTCATACGCTAGCTAACTATTATTGGTAGCACTCAATACCCATTTTTGTTACAATATGTTGCATGTTGGGCGGGGGAGTGGGGTTGGGCATGTGTGACTCAATGCAGCTCATTTGCCGCTAACCCACTTGGCTGGGGCTCTGGGTCTCTGAAGCGTCGTCTTTCCACAGCGCTTTGATTTCTCCATCCATTTCTTTTCATCCTCCATCACCTTCATCCCACCGGGCAAAAAACAGTTAGAGCTTTGTTCGTTCAATGCCACTTTTCCAAGTACTGTGACGTGATTAATTTAGAAGGCACCTCAAGCATGATTTCAAATTGTGAACTGAACCATATATCAAGCTAATATCAGAGCTGCAGTAAGGTTGATTGCCCAAATCTCATGTGGCTCAGTATGCTGGTGGTATGGTGCATGCAGTGTGTTTCCCCCTTCTTCCCTTTAATGATATTCTTAGAGTTTGGAATGTGTGTAGGTGTGTTTTGTACACTTTTGGGATACACTTGCTCTCACTTTGTAGTAAAATCAAAGAAAAACATGTTAGTCTATTATATGAAGCTGAGAAAACTGATCTTTAATTTGTAAAGTGTGTTTAATAAAAGCTACATGTTTTATTTGTTTTTAAAAATTTAAAGGATAAAAACTATTTTTTATCTGAAGTTAAGATTAAGGAAGTAATGCCAAGTGAAAAGAACAATCAAATGAGCGAAGAAACATAGTGGGTGCAGATGCTTCCAGATGCAATGCCATGGATTCACTTATGCAGACTCCAGCAAAAACTACCTCTTCTGACTCTTAACTATACCTACTCTATTAGCCATAGACTGTTAGCCTCAGCTGTTCAGCAGTGATTAAGTCTGTACAGGAAGTCTATTGTGAGTTTCCTCCATAGAAATTTTCTCACTCTCTGGGTCGATCAGAGGAAGATGGGTTCCCCTTTTGAATCTTGGTTCCTCCAGAGGTTTCTTCTTCCAGCGTAGGGAGATTTTCCTCACCTCTGTTGCCCTTGGCTTGCTCACTTGAGACTCTGACCAGGATTCTATGAAGCTCCTTTGTGATGTTGATTGTAAAAAGAAGAATAGAACTTGAACATTGGAAATAATGCCAGGTTTTCATGCATGATATAGATAAACAGCTACTATCATAGGCCTACTATCCTATGGCATATGTATGAATTTGTTGAACAGGCCTAGTTGACCTTGATTTTCCATCAAGTTGGCAAAAGTGACTTTAAAAAAGGTTCATTTTTAGGGCACAGATGGCAGAAGCTTTTCATCGCAAAGACTGCACAACTGGCTAGTGTTTCAGAAGCAACAGTGAGTAAAGTGACATCTGAATTTAGATTTATGGTAATGACATCAGTAAACAGGGTTGAAAATTGTACTGGAAAGTGATCATCGAGTAACCATAGCACTTGTGCATCAGTGTTATATAAAAAGGAAAAAGAAACAGCAATGAATATCAGTGTCGGAAATTATGAGTCAGTGTCAGTGATAACAGTCCATCTGAAATACACAGTGAGGGGGATTATAATATGGTAACAATGCATAAACTCATCATTACAAAAATAAACGTACATTTGACAGTTCAGTGGTGTAAATACATCAGACACCGGTCTACAGAGATGTGGTGAATAGCGATATGGTCAGGTGAGTTATCTTTTTTATCTTATTCTTCACAAATGGGTGAGTATATTTGTGGAGAATAACAGGTGCACTGAAGCTGTTAGTGACCCAGCGCCGTACTAAGATATATTATATGTGACCTGATCTGGCTAAATGAGTCACAGTGACCCAAATTTAAAATTTGAGGTTTTGGGATCATTAAAAAGATGAGAAAATGAGCTTTTAAGTTATATCTTGATCAAAGCTGTATCTTAAACGGTTGTCAAGTTACAATTGTTTGAATTATAGTAGCACAGCACCATTTTCCAACTGAAAAAGCATTTAAAGTTTTTGTCAGTTTTTTGTTGATATCTTTAACAATCCATAGCATCCAAAGAAATGTACCCAGTATTCAACAACAAATTTTTACTACTGGCATTTAGATACTTAAAAAAATATATTAAATCAGACTGAAGACACATCACTAGAGACAAAGAACTCATTGATCAACTTGATACAGTCTTGCTGGCCAGCAGCAAATTGGAGACGTCCACTGAGTTTAAGCTCTAGATATTTTACATTATTTTTGACAATGACATTATACCAAACAACAATCACACAACACGACACACTTCACTCTAAACTTCGATGATGTTGACACAAAATACAAATGTTCACCCCGATCTTTGTGAGGAGATATATTCTGAAAAAAACGCTAGCATTAGGCTACACAGAACACTGCTAATCTGATTTTCATTTAATGTGTCACCCATCTGGGTATGGATACAGTGCTCTCCACAAATATTGGAACCCCTTGTAAAGAATCATATCTCACACTGGAAAAATGAGAAAAATCTAACCTTGACATTAAATAAATTTATTCAGAGAAAAACTACCCGTCAATACATAATTATTTTGAAGAAAATCACATATGCCACAGTTTTTAACCCTATTTAATACTACAACCTACATTTGGCAGTGAAATAGCATTGAGCCTTCTACTATAACATTTTGTATGTTCCTATTTACAGAATATCTTTAGATCGTCAAGGGTCCCTGGTTGGGCACTCTACTCTTCAGGTATTTCAGTGGGGTTCTGTTGTCAGCTAACCATTTTTGTGTCGGTTTGGACATATGCTTTGGATCATTGTCCTGCTGGAAGATCATTGTCCTGCTGGATGACCCAGTTTTTGTTTCCTGGCAGAGGCAGCCAGATTTTGATTCAAAATGTCCTGGTATTTTTTGGAGTCCATGATGCCATGTACCCTATCATGCTTTCCAGAGCCCTTGGAGATAAAACAGCCCCACACAATCATAGAACATCCACCATATTTTACATTTGGGATAAGATTCTTTTCATTATAGCCATCTTTCTTTCTATGCCAAATCCACCTTCAGTTTTATTGCCAAAAATCTCCATTTTTATTTCATCAGACAATAAAACATGGCACCAGTAGTCAAAGCTGTAGTACCATTTTCGCAAACTCCCAGTGCTATGCATGTGGTTAACTGGCAAAGAAGGATTTTTTTTCTGGCATACCTTCCATATTATCTGTTGGCATGGAGGTGACATCTGGAGAATTGGTAACCCCGAGATTTTTCTCGTAATTCACCAACAGTGATGACTGTGGAATTTTTGCTTTCTTGCCATCCTTATCTCTTGGGTCCTCTTCCAGCCACGTTCATACAGGTCTAGTTGATGTCCACTTTTTTATTACTGCACTAACAGTAGAAATGGGCAATTTCAGGCAGGTAGCTATTTTTATAACCATTCTCTGAGTTATGAAGGTCAGTAAACGTCTCCTTTGGCCTGTGTTTTCAATTATCTTTCCCATGTTGGTGAATGACTAAGGACATTTGGCCTTATCAGTGCCCTGTTTATCAGGAAGTCATGGATTACAGCTTGAAAGTTCATATGCACTCCAATCAACTCAGAAATGTACAATTTAAATGGGAATCATGCTTCATTTACTTTGTGTTTTCCAGGGGTGCCAATAATCGTGGCACATGTGATTCACATGTGAAAATAATTATTCCTTGATGAGGGATTTGTTTTTCTGTGAACAAATTTTAATTTGTGAACAAAGATTTTAATTAACGATTGGAATGTTCTTTTTTTAGTGTGAGGTGAAGCTTCTCCACCAGGTGGATTTTTTACTAATTTTTACAAGGTGGTAGATGGCCCTGTATGAACAAATGTGTATATGTATGCATATAAAAACACTAGAGGCAGAGAACATCCTGATATAATACAAATCTGTGCGTGTGAGAAACAGAGAGATATCAGAATAAGTGATATTATCCAGTCCCCAACTTCACAGTTAAACCTCATATAGCCCTCACTTTGACACCCCCCCCCCCCCCTCTCTCTCTCTCTCATTCTCTTCTCTCCATCTGTGCCCTCTGTGCATAACCTGGTGTCATTGTTTGTCTGAGGCTTTACGGGTGTTGCTCTCTGTGGCATGTGTTTCTGAATCTCTATAGGTTTGTCTATATCTGTCTGGTCTCTGTGGGTAGAATGTAATTCAATGTGGTTTGGGGGTCCATCTTATTCACCCTATTCACCCTACTATGTCTTTTTACATTGTTCTCTCTCTTTCTTTCTCCTCTCTCTCTCCATCTCTCTCTCCCTCTCTCCTTCCTTCATATCTGACTCAACACCCCTTTCTTTGCATAATCTATTTCGGGTATCTGTCTCTCTCCCACCATGCAAACATCACCTCCCCCTGTTTCCTCATTATCTCTCCTCTGCATCTCCACATGCTCTGACTCACACACGCGTGCGCTCATGCACACACACCTCTTCCAATGTCTCCAGCACATCACTCTCACTCTTAAAAGTCTCACTTCAGCAGCCACTCCCTGCCTGATATTTCAGCTTGTTTTTCCATCCCTCATTTCACTCTCACCTCCCTCCATTGACCTTTGTCCTGTATCCCCTCAGGAGTGTCCTCTGAACCCCAAAGCAGTGAGTCTTGGAGAGCTGTATGGAGAATACGACCTCTCTACCAATGAGTGGACCGATGGCGTTCTCTCCTCTCTGATGAGAGCTGCCTGTGCAGGTAATGACCACTGCAGGAATAAATACATTAACATACACAGCGATGCTAACACAGCTATAAACAGCTATGTCTAAGACATGATCATGTAAGCGGTGCAGTTCAAAGGCATTCAATTTTGGTAGCTGACCTAAATTTAGCTCCATTAAATCATGGTCCAGGCTGATATAATACGGATTATTCAAATATTAGTACTGGACAAGTAAGAGAGAGATGCATCACTCTACTGTCTCTTTTTTTGCAATAGTACATGTGATGTTACCTTTATGATGCCAAATTAGTATGAGTGACAAAAGGCAAAGCCATCACACTTTTTGTTGGGTGAGGAGACTTTTCTCACATTTTACATTTGACATAAAATAGATGTTTCCTCCAGGATTAAGCAATTGATCCTCTGGGATCAATAAACCTTGCTGATTCTGATAATGTAAGTACAGGGAAGGCAAATAAATGCCACTGCCTCCTAAAATAACAGGAAACGCACACTTGTGTTGCTATTATGAAGGAACTCTGATTGGCTCATCTTTAATACAATTCATTTTCAGTTTCTTAGGCATGACAGTACACTAACAGCATCACAGTACACTAACCATAGTAAGTGTGTGTCACATTAATGGCACATTTATTTATCTACTCCTTCTTATACACATTAAGTACAGTTCAACTTGATAAAAAAGAGAAGAAAAATGATGATAGGAGAGAAGAAATTACCAGGACTGAACAGTCAAAGTAGTAAGAAATCTAAAAGCAGTGAAGTGTAATGAAACTGGAATGAAGCTAATAAAGGAAAAAGTAGTGTAAATCTTGTCTGTCTTTTATGAATTACAAGAGAGGATGTTTGAGGAGTGTTTTGAATGTGTCTATAAAACCATAAGGATCTGACAGGACCCTGCAGATCTCATTCTCAAGATCTTTTCTTAGTGCCAGTGCAGGTTTAAACAAGTAATCAGAGTCAGGGCCTTGATTTGGACCTGATTTGCAATCCTTGCTTTTCCTAAGAATGTCTTGTTTTCACCATCAACGCCAAAAAGGAACGCTGAGTATTTTTGACGTTCAGACTAAACATGTTAAGTGGACAAATAGACAAACCTGTTGCATAGCTAGAACAGCAACAGCTTGAAACTTGTCTGAATCTGTTTTGATAAATTTTCTGGATAACTCTGCCTTTACAGTGTTATAAACAGCTTAAGCAAAATTATTTTGAGGTCACATAACATATACTGCATGCAGTGTTACGGGTGTGGTATAGACTTACACTACTTGTTTGTAACATTGGCTTTAAAGCTCCAGTGCAAAACTTAAGAATCACCAAATGTACTTCATTGGAGGTAAGGGGCCTGGTTGTGTGAATCGATAAGGTATTTTTTGATTAGTACACTTAGTAGGGAGAAGATTTTAATAGGGAGACTTTTTACAATTTCTACTTTCTACATTTGTTTTGCTAAATCTGTGCTTAGATGCAGATCCCTTTAGGTGATAATTTGTTTGCAGAGAGAAGGTTCAGAAGGTGATCGATACTTGGATATAAAACACTACTGCTGTTTCCCTTGTCATTTACTAGCTTAGAAAAGTACACTTGCTTCCTGGTACATGCTCATTGCAACTCATTGCATCCAAATGTGCAAATAATTGCAAATCTTCAAAAAAGTGGTGATGGGATAACATGATGTTTAACTAGGATATTTTGGAGCTCTATGAAATAACTTTGCAATAGAGTAGGAGTGGACAATATTTTGTTGAATTGAGACAAATTATGTCAAAATAAGCATGATGTAGAAGTTGTCAATACTTAATGAGCACTCAACTGACTTTTTTCAAAAACAGCATAATTAGACCTGTTTCATTTGCTTTCGTGCAGTGCAATGTGTGAAACAATGAGTAAAATTATTTATACTCTTCAGTTTGATAGTATTGTTTAAAGGTAGTATTGTTTAAAAGTACTACTGTTTTTTCTGTCTTTTAACTTAGCAGGCCTCAGAAACATTTATTAAATTAGTTTATTAAGAAAATGTCTTGAAGTGTCATTTAAAGAACCTTTGCGTTCTTTTAATTTACACAAACTTCTAACTTAGAGAAATGAGACCGTTTTTAGTGAAGCAAAAGTGGTTCTTCTGAGAACTTTGATAACAATTAGTTTCTAATTATTATTATTATTTGTACCACTTTACAATATTATTTAGAAATGGTTTAAATGCGGATTTTATTCTTGGTTATTAATTGAGTCATTTACACACATTAGAAACCATTAAATAAAATGGGCAACGGTAAGCTGTTCTTTTGATGAAACTGAATATCTAATGAAGCTGACAGACTGACTGATGGAAAAGGCAAAATATAAAGAATTAGCAAGAACTGAGCTTTAATAGAATGATGAATGTGTGTAAACGACAATGTTTTACTATGTGTTATAACTTGTTAATTATTTTAATGTATTTATGATATATTTATTTTTTATCTTATTATACATTTCTACCTTACAGTAACTGTTGTGTAAAGAATCCTTTAAAAATTATTCTGTGTAGCATCAATAGAATGCTGCTACTCTTAGAAGACATAAAAAGTTTATTGTAGTTCTATGGGAGTGTGGTTAGCTTCTTTTGGCATTTTTATTTTAGGAATGTACAGAATCTCAGGCAGGTGACTAAAGTCTTACCAGCTTCTAAAAACTTCGGATCTTTTTTTTTTGACATCCTAAATCCTTTTTACTCTTCTACTTCCAGCAGAAGGATTATGGGAAATGGAGTTCCATTACCCAAACTTTTTTGTCAGCATTCCCTCTTTGATCATCTACCAGCTTAGGCAATCAGTAGAGCGGCTAAGTGTGTGTGTGCGTGCGTGCGTGCGTGCGTGCGTGTGCCTGTGTGTCATCAGCTCTTGCGATATGTTGCGCTGAGGGTGACACATGTGCGTGGGCTGAGTGGTGCTTACTGACACACTGCTAGTGTACATTCTGTTCTCCCTAAAGCTCAACCTCACAGCAAAATCACACACTCACAGTCTCACAGACAAAAGAACAGCAGGTCATAGCCTGGCTAAGTGCTGTTCTTTCTGACTCCCTCAACACTTTTCTCTTTCAGTTCAACTCAACACGGCACTGTCAGCTCCACTAATTGTACTCTCGTCTATGTGGTTCTTTTGAGCTGACACCAAACCAGCACTATCATCATGTCCTTTTTTTCACATTTAGCATTTGTTTTAAGAATGGACAGGGTCAGTGTGTTGACTTGATTAAATGTCACTTTTGACACTTTTTTTGTGTGCACTATTTTTCCACACCACATTGCTCCCTGTATTTTTTCTCCAGAACTTCTTCTGTCCTGCTGTGATCAGAATTATAGGCCAGAATTTATCTATCTCTCTCTCTCTCTCTCTCTCTCTCTCACACACACACACACACACACACACACACACACACACAC
>JBBJLR010000013.1:2005262-2025938 GCA_037577145.1 Brachypetersius gabonensis
TTTGTGTGTGAGTGTGTGAGAGTGTGTGTGTGTGAGTGTGTGTGAGAGTGTGTGTGAGTGTGTGAGTGTGTTTGTGTGTGAGTGTGTGTGTGTGAGTGTGTGAGTGTGTGAGTGTGTGAGTGTGTGAGTGTGTGAGTGTGAGAGTGTGAGAGTGTGTGAGTGTGTGTGAGTGTGAGAGTGTGTGTGAGTGTGTGAGAGTGTGTGTGTGTGTGTGTGTGTGTGTGCCATCCATACACCCCCTTAGAGGCCTTCTGCCTGGGACTATGCCAGCCTTCAGCTCTATTCATATACTCTAGTTCAAGATTTCTTATTCTTTATCACTCACTCACTCTATCTTTATCTCTCTTTCTTTATGTGTCTGGCTCCCCCATTTTTCATGTCTTTCTGTCTATTCCCCTTCATCGCCCTCTGTTCTTTTGCCTCTTCACTCTGTTGCCAACTCTTTGTCCGTTGTCCATTTTTTTTTACCGGGTCTTTTTTTTATCTCTCCACTCATTCTTGCTATCTTATTATATCTTTCAATTTTCAGTCTTTCAATCTAGATATTTTCACCTCCATTGCCCGTTCCTCCTTCAGTCCACTTTCTCAGAGGCCTATATTCTCATAGCACAATCTCCCCCTCTTTTCATCTCTTACTTTATTTCTCTCTCTCTCTCTGTTAGTCTCTTAAGCCTCTATACTTATTCTCTCTTAACCATCTCTACTTTTCCTTGACTTTTCTGTTCCTTTTTTCAACTCATCTGAGTCACCCCACTCCTCCACTCTGTTTAATCCTTCACATTATTTTTGAGCTCACCTTTTGCTAGCTAAACTAAGTGCCTCCAGCCTCCCTGTCCGTAGTGTATGATGTTTAAAAGTTTGGAATGAGTGTTTTCAGGAATATACAAAATAGTTTGATTTACATCAGTGAGTAAATGTATAAAACAGCTATAAAGTAGTAGGCATATGATCATCCTCATCTCCTGTTAATGGAAAGGTAAGAAACTGAAAACAAGGTCAAAACTGTCATCCTGATACTAATGATTTGGTAATGACTGAGAATTTTATAAAACATGAAACATTTGTTTTATTACTTTGGAGTCATGACTACTGACCTTCGCTGAGGCTAAAAAGGTTGCAGTTCTTTGAATATTCTTCTGCGATATTTTGTGACTTCTTGGATGAGTTGCTGCAGCACCCTTGGGGAAATGTTGGCAGCCTGGCCACTCCTAGAGAGATTGACCATAATTCCAAGTCTTCTACATTTTAAGATAATGGCTCTAACAGTGTCATTTCCTTAGAAATGCCTTTGTGGCTCTCTCTAGACTGATGCATTTCAATGACTTTTCTGTCATCTCTTCTGCAATTCCCCCTGATTGTGGCAGAGTGTGTTTTATGGTGACAACTTCATTCTACTTAAGGTTCAATATGAGTGAGTTTTAGATTCAATAGGACTGGCAGAAAATAAGCCTGGCTGTGTTCAGTCAGTTGAATCTCATTATCAGCTCGGTTTAGTTAAATGGTGAGCTGCAAAGGGGCGTAAATGTTTCTGGCAAAGTGGGATAAATATGTCTGACATTCTGATATTTGTTAATAATTAAATCATTATTTCATACATTTACAGTGTGTTTTAAGGTCCTTTATGCTCACAAATCTATTTGTATATACCATACAGCATATATACACCATGCAGCAAAAAGTTCTTTAAAGAACCAAAAATTACACCATGCAAAGAACCCTTTCTGGCTCCCTTATTATTAACAGTATGTCCCTTATTATTACTGTAACGATGGTATGTAGGAAGTAGAGCTTTAGTAAGAACCAACCAGGTAAACATGACATTTTTTTCTCTCTCCTCTGTGTCCCTGCAGTGCTCCATTCTATAAAATCATGGTTCCTACTGTGGACACAGTGCGATATAATTTCCTAGTCAGGTCTCTGGTCTCTGGCCAGTACCCAGTGTTGCTGACAGGGCCCGTGGGCACAGGGAAGACGTCAGTGGCTCAGAGTGTTCTACAGGATCTGGATCCAGCCAAATGGACCATGCTCACCATCAACATGTCCTCTCAGGTACAAGCTGGCAGTGTTTATAATTCACAAGGATTAGCCATTCATTCAGAGAGACATTCATCACTCACTCATATTTTAATCATTATTGGAAAACACACCAATAATGAGGCAAAACTCCCATTTCTCCACTTTTTGTAGAGCACTTTGTCGATGTAAGTACAATTCAACTATGCATTTACATTTATAGTATTTGTCTGCATACAGTCACCCAGAGTGATTCATCGTTTCATAATACAGAGGTTATTGAATGTAACATTAGGAGTTTTGTCTAAGGGGTAGCTGGTGGCCTAGTGGTTAGGGAGTGGGCCCTGTGTTACCAGGTGCTCATGGGTTTGAATCCCAGGACTGCTAGTGGTACCATTGAGGTACCCTTGATCAATGTACCGTCCCCAGACACTGCTCCAAGGGCACTGTGTTCCTGGCTGCCTGCTGCTTTACTTGGTGAATGGGTTAAATACAAAGGAAGAATTTCATGATGTGGTGTGTTCATGTATGACAAATGGTCACTTTTCAATAAAGATAATTATTGCTGTAGCTTGTAACTGTGATATGATTATGTATATGATTCTTACAAGGAAGCATAGTATGAAAATGGATGTAAAAATAAAGGTAATATCTGGAGGGGTGATTTTGAGGCCTAATCTTGAGGCAAAAACTATTTTAAATAGATCTTTGAAGGCAATCACTGATTGCTTTTCTAATATATTTAAGGCAATTGTTTCAGGGATATCTAAATAGACCTGTTTAATGTGTAAATGAACTACACATTGCGGTTTGTTTTTCCTGGTCACCTCATGTAACAGTACCATCAATAACTATCAAAGGGTTTCACCTCAATCTGTATAAGGTTACATATGCTGAAAGCGTGTTAGCACAAGCCCACCCAGACCACATACAGATGGCATTTCAGTGCCTGCAAACATTGGCCTAGCAGGAGATTCTGCCTGGATGATTTTCAACCAGACTGAAATTGCCCAAAAGGGGTGGTACTCCTTGGCACACGACTGGCTGTGATATTCAGAGGCAGAACAAACTGTCTAGAACAGTTACAGGTAGTGTGGTGGAATGAGTAAGAGAATAGGTAGAATGAGAAATTCCCTCCCTTTTCCCCTTAGGGCGGTGGTGTTGGCCTATTGCTCTAAGGAAAAAATGCCCCAAGCTGTGTATGTGGTGTCATCAAACACGTGCAGAGCCAGGATAATATCAACACAAAGCATTATTTAAAAAAAAATACAGTAAATAAACTACACATGCGAGTACACGTTTGGGAGTTCAACAACATATTCCAAAAATTTCTTTTGGGCCATGAATTTCTCTGATTAAAGCCCACTTTGACTAGAAGGCGAGCTAAGCTCACCTCCCTAAACTAAACCAGTTTTGCTTGTGCAACACCCTGCTCTATCACACCTTTTTTCAATAATGAGGTCCTTGCCAGACTTGGGTCCTCAATTTAGTGGTTGTTTACATTTGAAAACTGACTGAGAATTTTATTTTGGACAAAACTTCAAACACTGAATGCTAGGGAGCAAACCTGCCTGTATTTATATCTATGTTTTGTAAGGTGTTGTTGGATTAAAAAAACAGTTGTGGTCAGTGGCAGAATTCAGTATTTTTCATGTACATTATCATGTCAGCACATTTATAAAGTGGGACTATAAAACAGATAAATTAATGTTTATTTCTAAAACAGACTTCTGGTTAAATAAATTACACAAAGTAAATACACTGATTTGAAATACGTGTTGAAACCCGAAAATCTGTTGTTTGTCTTAGGTTTTTAAGCAAGTGTCTGCTGACTCCAAATCATTATGCATCCCCGAAAATTATAGAAGATTAATATACGAAATATACCAGTCCCTGTTCTTAAGAACTACAACATCCCATGCATCAGTTTTGTTTTTGTCTCTAAACTGATTGACTTTTTCAGTCTGACTCACTCAGGTACTCAGCTTTGACCCGAGTCATGTTGTCTCTGGACCTGTAGTTTACAGCAGTGTATGTCAAATTGGGCTGCTCCACACTCAATCCTCTATTACTGGCTTCTGTTCCGTGAAAGCAATTAGCTGAGTCAGCTGCTGTTTTCAGCCTGGTCTGAAATGAACAGCACTTACTACAGCCTGTATGCTGGACGCATTTCCTATCATCACTACCATCATCATCATCAATCTGAGCTGTAATCATCATTCAGCATTATTATAAAGCCTACCATTATGTTCTGTTTCTCTCTTTCTTCTCTTGGTACCCCTTCGTATCTTCTCTTGCTCTTTCTTTGGAAATCCTGTTTTGCATTTTCCTGTTTTCTTTTTTTCCTGTTGTAGACCACTTCAGACAATGTGCAGGACATTATAGAAGCTCGAGTGGAGAAGCGCACAAAAGGTGTTTATGTGCCAACTGGCGGGAAGAAGATGGTGACTTTTCTGGATGATTTGAACATGCCCGCAGTAGATGAATTTGGCTCTCAGCCTCCTCTGGAGCTGCTTCGTCTCTGGATAGATTACGGCTTCTGGTACGACCGGCAGAAGCAGACCATGAAATGTGTCAAGGTAAGAGAATATAGACTGTCTTTTTGTTATAGTGATTAGAGATAGAGGGTGAAATGGAGCAGACAGACTGTGTGTCATATGCAATATTTGTTCGTTTATTTGCCTCTAATTCTACAAGTTTAGCACCTTTTAACAAAGGAACTCCCAGTTCAGTTAAATAGTTCAGAAGGATTGGAGTACAGAAGACTTAGTGCCTTCTTGAACTTGAATGCAGGATATGATATTTACAAACCACATGCTCTTTTGCTCTACTTTTTTAGGACATGTTCCTGCTTGCCTCCATGGGGCCTCCTGGTGGAGGGAGGACTCATATATCGAGCCGCCTGCAGAGTTGTTTCAATCTCATCAACATGACTTTCCCTACGGTGAGTGAGCCACAGCATGAAGTTCCTTGAAAACCAGCGGTTCAATATTTGCAATGTGTATAGTTTGTTCTTTTGTAAAAGAAAAAGTCCACTTGTTAAAAATACAGCTTTTTTCAACTTTTAATCCTAACACAAACTATATTAACATGTGTAATATGTATTGTAATTGAGTCCTAGTGTCCTAGTCTCAGCCACTCTTTTGTGGATATCTTTCTTATTCCTCTCATTGTTATTCTCCATGTCCCTTGCTCTGGCAGAATTAAATTGATGATGAGAATGATAAGAGTAGAGGCTCTCTGATTTGGCAGAATACATAAAAAGCCTACTGCCTGTCTGATTGCTACTCAATGCTGATTTTCATTCCGCACTCTGCAATCTGAATACTCCCTCAATCTGCCCCCAACCTCACCCCTAAAACAACATGTCCTGTTTAACACGTGTTTCCATTGACACTTTTCCAGTTTGCTTCTCTGGCTGTTATATGTTATTATATAGTACATTTTTCCGCATCAGCCCTCTTTAAAATTCATTTACTTTATCCCACCTATCCCTTTTAATTTGGAATGTATGGTTTTCTAATCTCCATCCTTCTTTCACCCTATATTCACTCCCTCTTTCACTCCATATAGTTGCCAGTGAATAGGTACAGCCAGCCTTGACCCTAGTCTTATTTTATCATGTATGCAAACCAATTATGTACAGGCTACAACGTATATAATTCTATGCAGCCACAATTTTTTTCAGCCACATTTTCTCCTATCCAACAGTGGAAATTGATCATAAATGGACCACTGCTGACTAGAAATTATATAGGTGACGGACCACTCTCAAAACAGCAACATCCTTTGGTTAGAGCGTATCGCACATCTGCTTTTAAAACCTTCAGTGTCACTGTGGGGTTGAGAATAGTCAGACAACCGAAATGTCCAACCTGTGGTGGTCCTGTGCTTTGAAAGCCTAAACGGTGACTCATTAACATGTGAATATTACATTGGCATTACATCTGTGCTGAGAATGGTCCAACACCCAAATAATATCTGGTCAATGGTGGTCCTAAGGTGGTTCCTTTCCATTAATGGCAGGGATGTCAAACTCCACTCCTGGAGCACAGTTCGGTGGTTCTCCTCCTCAAACGCATTTACTAAACCTGACAATTAACCGGCGAGGTGAACTAGGTATCCTCCATAATTTTGTGAGAGAAGAGCGCTTGATGTGACATCTGCATGGAACAAACATGTTGACATTTATACAAATTGTAGTGCTTGATTATCATTTCTAGGGTTTTAGAGATTATTTGACTCATTAGACTGTAATACATGTCAGCTGTGGATAATTTCAGGGTGAAATAAATCGCATGACTTTTCAAACCGCTTGGTTTGTTATTGAGCAGGATTGTTGATACCAAGACAAGATTAGGACCAAGACAAGATGCAGTGATGCACTGACATCACCCAAGAGATGTCTGAAACATTTAAAGTATGTAGCCCAATACATTTTCGAATGAAGCACTGTGGTATTTTAGTGCCTGACAAGTACTAAACGTTTGGAGAAAAGGAGAGCATTTTAATAAAAGAATTTGCCAGCGATTAAGCATGGAGGAGGGTCTGCTATGCTTTAGGGCTGTGTGTCAGCTGGTGGCACTGGAAATCCTGTGGGAATAGACGAAGGAAAGACTCAATATCCAAGGCTAAGAATGTTAAATATCAACAAAACCTGGAAGATACTGTGCCACGGTCTATAGAAAATGTAGAAGAAAAAAGGTTGGAAATGAAAAGTTGTTCATGACCGTTATCTATAAATGTTGTTAATGCAAGATATCGTGTGAGTATTATGTTTTATTCTTCACACTTTTTGTTTTTTTCATTTAGAATATCAACCAAATCTTTTATGGCCAATGAGTGATGGGGTGGGTGTATCAAATAAAGTGGGAACAGATTGTATGATCTTTTCTGTCCTTTAATTTCCTCAGTTTTCTCCTCAGACCTTTTATTTAATTTCATTCTGTAGGAGTCTCAGATCAAGCATATTTATGGTACAATGATAAATCAGAAGCTTCAAGAGTTTGAGGAAGAGGTGAAGCCCATTGGAAATGTTGTGACACAAGCCACATTGGAGCTGTACTATGCCATCACTGCCCGTTTTCTACCCACCCCTGCAAAGATACACTACCTCTTCAACCTCAGAGACATCTCCAAGGTGAAACAATCATACTACACACACAATTATTATTATATAGTCGAATAATTTTATGCTACTGAAATAGCAGCTTCTGAGATTTTGTGTCTGCTCTTGAGGGCTCTTTGTGCCTGGGGTTCAGCTTTAAGTAAGGTGTTTATAGTCTTGTGTTCTCTTAAACTATTTTTATCATTCTCCTTTTCTTAACAGGTGTTCCAGGGTCTACTACGTTCTCACAGGGACTTTCATGACACCAAACAGAGCATCACACGCCTTTGGATACATGAGTGCTTCAGGTAGTTATGCCAGAAAGACAGAGATACACATACACCCATAAATGAATGCTAAGCTCACTTCTCTTTATCTGTGTGTCTGAAGAGTGTTTTCAGACCGTCTGGTAGACCGGGCAGATATGGAGTCGTTTGTTTCACTGCTGGCTGAGAAACTAGGCTCTCTGTTTGATCTCACCTACCATAACATCTGTCCCAACAAACAGCCGCCTATATTTGGTATGATTTTACCTTATTTAGGAGTGTGTAAGTGGGCTATGCATGGATAAATGGCTTTTGTATTTTTTTTTTTATCATTTCTTGAGTGTATATGAACATTCTGTGATTTTGTGACCACAGTATAAACAAATATTGCTTGAAATAATGTTTAAGTTGAGTTTTCTGTTTTCAGGGGACTTTCTGAAGGAGCCACGGGTGTATGAGGACCTGCTAGACTTTGAAGCTCTGAAGGGCTTTATGGAGGCTCAGCTGGAGGACTACAATCTCACACCTGGAGTTGTTCCCATGAGTCTGGTGCTCTTCAGAGATGCTATTGAGCATGGTCAGCTCACAGCTGTGTTACAATTCCCATAAGCCAGCACACAATAGCATGCTTACACTGCAGCTCCCACTATTTGTACAGTTACCTGCTGTATTAGCAAACTGCTAACAGGATGGTCCAAACTACAACCATAATCTTAAATCTGTAGTTCTGTAATTAAAGCTGCATTCCAAAAGCTAAACTGCAGCTGAAAGAGATTGATCCTCAGTAGCACTGTTCTATGAAGGATCTTTGCGTCGTGAAAAAATTTAGTGGTCAGTGTGTTTTATAGTAGTCTATTTTATAGTGTATTTTATTACCATTGTGACTGCAGCAGTATAATTCTGAACTATATGTATAATTCTGCAACTCCCATGCTTTAGCATGCTCCCATGTTACTGTGTGTAATTACTCCTTCCCACTATAGAGGATGCAATTATATTACAACCCCTCGTTGGAGAGTTAATAGTTATGCATCCTGTCCCACAAGACACACACATACAATTAAATTAAGCTGCATATCAGACATATCATTTGACATATCACATACTCCGCTCAGTTCATACAATTAAGCAAATCACATGCACTTAACCTGATGACGCACCACTGTAATATGTGACACTGATTGGTTATTAAATAAGTTGCATGGTGACATGTTAAGCTTGGTTGTATAATAGTCATTGTGGTATTGTATTAAGTTTAGTATGTTTGGCCTGTCATGTGTGTGTGTGGAATAATATCTCTGTTCCTTTAGTGACACGGGTGGTGCGTGTGATCAGCCAGCCAAGAGGCAATATGCTTTTGGTGGGGATTGGAGGGTCCGGTAGGCAGAGTCTCTCCAGACTAGCCGCCTACATCTGCAATTACACAGTGTTTCAGGTGGAAGTCACCAAGCAGTACCGCAAACAGGAGTTCAGAGAGGGTAAGGCCCTGTCTTTTGTCCAGCAGTAATTACAAAACTATTCTATTGTACCCTGAGAAATACAACGACAATATGCTGTCATAGTCAAGATAAATGATATCACAATACACTTATTTGCATTGTGGTTATTGTCAGTAGGTTTAAACATTAAACACTTGCATATTCCAGAAAAAGTCGGATTTGTTAGTCTGTAAACAACAGAAAGAAAGGTCAAAACAAACAAATGAAAGATAATGAAAAGTTAAATTAAGAAGAAATTCTGAAGAAGATTCAGCACTTTAGGTCACTTTTTAAATTGTGGTATTGACCATGTTACGGTTGTTGTACAAAAAGGTCACATTTTCTTAACGCCAGTCTTATTCTTTTCATGCTTAGCAAGTGTTTAACTCTCAGGTTTATTAGAGTCACAAATCCATGGCTTTGGTGGAGTCCATGCCAGCTAAAGGTTTATGCTGTCATGAAAGCCAAAAGCAACATACCAAAAAACTGAAAAGCTCTGAAAGTTATGTCAGTATTTTAAAGATACTTATTTTTACTCAAATTGGCCATTCATACAGGTGTGTATTGACTGTTTTACTTGGTCATTGGTGCCTATTTTGATGAGCAAGTTTAAACATTTTCACTTTTAGTTTAAGCTATTTAAATATGTCAGCTGCAGTGCCCCCATGGATGAAATGTCATTACATTTAGTGTGTCTCCAAAGAATGTGATAGTGATGCGGCATGTTAACTTTTGTTAGATCCTTAATGTCACAAGAAATTGGCTAGTGACATGTATTTCATTGTTATTCACTAGATGACACTACTCTACAAATGAATCTTAATGAGCTAGCGTCATGTGGCTTCTAGAGACCAACTTAACACACATTTTTGACATTTTGGGCAAAATTATTGACAAGCTATTGCCTAAAAAGTGCTTTGTGTCTGCCTCACTTTATGGTAGTCAAGCATGAAAGGACATGGCAACCAAGGGTCACAAATATCTTATTCCCTGTCAGACAGGTTTTGCCAAGTTTCATGTGGATTGGTGAAGTTTATGAAATGATCAACCTGAAATACTTGAACAAAAAAGAAGAAGAAATACTGTATTACCATGTCATTAATAATAATTACTGGTTTCTTGTGTGTGCTTGCTTGAATTGGTCATTGTGGTATGAAAAAAATTTCTTCTAGAACATTGCATTTGCATTTCTGCTTCTTTTTTTTTTACTGGTAAAGATGATGTGAAAAGTATAAAACCCTTTTTGCATAACTTGCACTGCTAACAAAAGTCAATGTTTTGGGGTATTTTTTAACCACTTCATATAATTGTTGTTCTTTATGCAGACATTAAGAAGCTGTACAGGCTGACTGGAGTGGACAGCAAGCCCACTGTTTTCTTGTTTAATGACACTCAGATTGTGGATGAGTCCTTCTTGGAGGACATCAATAACATTCTCAGCTCAGGAGAGGTTCCAAACCTCTTCAAGCCGGATGAGTTTGAGGAGGTCTGTCAACAACTGATTAGAAATAAAAGTGTGTGAGTGCTTGTATGCGATCATTAACAGTGCTGTAATATTTCGATTGGGCAGGTCCAGAGTGCTCTCTCTGACTCGGCCAGGAGGGACAATGTCCAGGAGACAGCAGACGCCATGTTTAATTACCTGATAGAGCGTGTGAGAAACAACCTCCACATCGTGCTGTGCATGAGTCCTGTTGGAGACCCTTTCAGGTATAAGTCCAACATGAAACCAAGACATGTCAACAGATTATGTTAAGGTAAACGGATTGCGTAAAAGTGATATTTGTTTGACAATATGACAGCACTACTTTGGGAATAATTTCATAGCCTTTACATTTTATGCCTGTTTTGTTTCCTACATTACTAACATGAGCATTTAGCAATAGTTTTATTAAGTGAACTGTAAAATCATTGTTTAGGTAAAATCTACTCTTTGTTACCTAAAAAAGACAGTGTTTAAAAAATATGCCCAAAGTTAAAACTTTGTTTTATTTAAAAAAACGATGCAGTTCATTTCTTTTATTTTCTTTGAAAGTAGAGACAATTAACAATGAGAAAATTATGACAGACCCTTAATTTTAAATGAAGGCAGAGCTTTATGCCTAAATGGACCAAACTGATTTAATAGACCAGACTTTTGAACTCGGAATGGACTAATTAGCCTGGTACTTTCTGCAGAACATCTAACACATCATAGAGCTCACCTATGATGATGATGGGTAAAATGTTTTGCACACTTGAGAGTCATTGCTGTATTTCTGCCAGTGGAAGCTAAATTTTGAGAGATTATGGAGCAAGCCCTTTTGGCAAAAACTCACTCAGTGCTCCAGCAAGCAGTCCCTCTGAGATAGATGAGCTAACCTCTCCAAGAGTGAAGGCACTTTACTGAGCGAGACAACTTTTGGCTCACCTGTCACACTGAGATCTACATCAATAGTCAGTATGAGTGCCATGACCTTCCTTTCTGATCTCACTACTTACTGTCTTAACCTGAATTTTATCTTTGTCTGTCTGTCTGTCTGTCTGTCTGTCTGTCTGTCTGTCTGTCTCTCTCTCTCTCTCTCACCCTCTCTCGTACTCTCTCGTGTTTTGCTCTCTCTGATTATGCGATAGTTTGAGTAGCATACAAATATGCCTGCAAATTGTTCTCTAATCAGCCCTTTGCATCCTTTGTCAGTGGAATGAGGTGCCATGTGTCAGGTGACCCTTGGGCCATGCCTAATTAAAGCATCTGAATCAAGCTGTGGGCTCCCTCTGATTGGCCTTACTCATAATTGGTGGATTTATTGCCATGGTAGCGCTTTAATAGCCATGATTGGCCCAAAGGGCAGCATAATTGCCTGACAAATCAGCATACGCCCACCTGATGACCTATGAGAGGAACAGCTGGGATTATGGGCACATATGCTTTGTGTATGGGAGGAAAGGATGTGAAATAAGTTAACCACCACCAGCCCTCCTTAACAGTAGCATCCATAAAGGTCGTCTGATGAAAGTATTATACACTGTCCCTGAGAACCAGCGTACTGTGGAATTCCTCATTTGAAAGGAATGCAGTATGAGCGGTGTGCAGCATCATGATTCTTTTAATACATTTTCACTGCGTACGTGCATGTGTGTGTGTGTGTGTGTGTGTGTGTGTGTGTGTGTGTGTGTGTGTGTGTGTGTGTGTGTGTGTGTGTGTGTAGAAACCGTATTCGTCAGTATCCAGCGCTGGTGAACTGCACTACTTTAGACTGGTTCTCTGAGTGGCCACAAGATGCTTTGCTGGAAGTGGCTGAGAGGTACCTGGATGGGCTCACCCTGGGAGATATGGAAGGGGTGAGAAACACACAATCACACACTATTGCACAGGCCAATACAGCTATTTAGATGGTTTGAGTACTTGTTGATTTTTTCTGAACTAGCACTCTTACACTTATTCTCAAAATAACTCTTATGAACAGTAAGATTGGCATATATTTAACTATCATTTTTTTCATGATTTTCTGCCCAGTTTAGTCAACTTTTATTTCACCCACTAGCTTTGACCCTGTCACACCATACCACCAACACTGGGAGGGTGAAAGCGAGCACTTGGTTCCATCACGTTAAGCCAGCCACCACATCAGTTCCTAACTGCTCCCATATCACGGGATCGTTAGGCACTTAGAAAAGAATACTGACTGCCAGTTCTGTTGTGCTCTCTTGGCCTTTCAGCCTCAGATGGCTGCAGCACCACTGGGAAATGAACTTACCATCTCCCGATAATGGGGTCAACCTTTTGACTGTTGCACCACTTGGGAATCCAATTGACTATAATTTTTAGAATGTTTTTTTCTGGTATTCAAAATGTATTCAGTAGGCAGTAGCAGTGTATTAATGCCCAGGCTGAAGCCCATCTGCTCATGTGCTGTGTTGCCGTAATAGAATCTGCAGTTGTAGCCTTCTTACTGAAATAACTATAGCTTTTATGAGTCATCTGTTTTTGAGTTTGAGCTGTTTTATTTGGCTGGCTCACTGTTTTTTAGTCTTGGAAAGCATCACTGTGAGTGAAACACAGGCCGGGTTTAACCTATTCATAAGCAGGTTTAGCTCAGGCAAAGCCGGTCTTTGTCTGAGTTGGGTTTAGCTCAATTATAGTTGTTTAGCTCGGTCATGTAACTCTCAGTGAACAGTTCAGTGGCTGAAGTTAACTTCACCCCAGGCAGACTCGTCAGCCTCAAGAGTTACAACAAGAAGAACCAAATACCAACATAACAAATGGATACTCAAATAACCAATTGATAACCCCCACATATGCTATATTATATTATACTATAATACATACTATGCCACATATACTATACTGTTCGCTGAAACACTATGTGAAACAAACACATACTTTTCTCATCCTGTAGGGCCATCTCTTTAACAGCATATTGTAAATACTAACATTTTTCCTATGTAAGTTTGCACAGTAGTCTTTCCCTCTATACTGTCTCTGTCTTGAAATGATTCTAGATCATGTTAAGAATAAGAATATGCTTTAGCAATTTTTGAGTTCTTCAAATGGATAAAGGAAGACTTTGCTGCAGAGGCAGATATTTATTACCATATATATTGTGATGACCAAGATTGTGCAGAGCCAAGGGTAGATGCTCTAAAGAATCTGAAATACATCACAGCTTAATTTTATTTAATACTTTTTGGTTATTGCATAATGCACTATATTGCCCAATGTGGACACGTTTTCCTTATTACTGAGTTGAGGTGTGAGCCACACTCATTCCTAAAAGACATATGACTCCTAAAAGGTTGTGATGCAATCTGCATAGACCTTCATGTGCTGAAGCGCAAAAGAGTTCCAATATGCCTCTGGACGCAACATTAGCACAGGAACTGTGCATCGTGAAATGCGTTTCCCTGGCTGAGCAGTTCCACACAAGCCCGAAATTATTATATGCAGTGCCAAGAATTGGCTGGAGTGATGTAAAGTTTGCTGCCACTGAACTTTGGAGCAGTGGAAACGTGTTCTCTGGAGTTATAGGTCACACTTCACTGTCTGGCAGTTTGATAGATGAATGGCAATGCATGGTAAAGAGATAATGGTTTTCAATTAGTTCCAGGGACCTAGGTCCCTTAGTTCTAGAAAAAGGTATACTACAGCATACAAAGGTGTTTTCCAACATCTACCAACTTTGTGGCAACAGTATGAAAAATAATATTTCCTCTCCCAATATGACTGTGCCCCAGGCAAAAAGCAGAGTTTCATGTGGAGGAAACACAGAACTTTGACCTTAACCCATTTTAACACCTTTGTGATAAACTGGAACATTGAGTGCTAGCCAGGACTTGTCACTCAGTGTCACAATTGCTGAGCTCACAATGGGTCTTTGACTTTCTGAACAAATTCCCACCAACAGAAAGTCTTCCCAGAGAAGTGATGACTGTTTTAGCCCCAGAGTGAAGGCCAACTAATACTAATGGCATCTGTTTTAGAATGGGATATCAAACAGATATAAAAATTTGGTGGGGGAAAGTTAAAAACACTAAAACACAAGACACAGGGCAGGCGCGCTACAGCAGGTTTCTTCTTCTTCTTCTTCTTCTTTTTATGGTCGTGTGACTGAATCCACGACTCCTGATCCGCGTAAAACTGGGGGATTACTGTAGTATGGCTCCTGCCCCATCATTCAGTTCAGCGCCAGTCAACATGACCATCTTTTAGCTGACGTAACAGAATTGGCAGAATCGGTAGTCTGTAAAAGACACTACTGATTAAATAAGGAAAGAAGCTGTGTTGGACTGAACTTGTTGTTTTACTGGCAGATCCAGACAAAAGTAGCTAGTATCTTTGTGACCATGCATCAGTCAGTCGCTCAGTTCTCTCAGAGGATGAAGCTGGAGCTCAAAAGACACAACTACGTCACACCCACCAACTACCTGGAGCTGGTTTCTGGATATAAGAAGTATGTATCAGATTTAAATTCTGTCAAAAATCTCACACTCTGTTTGATTTCATCATGTTTGTCAGGTTTTTGACACGCTGTGTACGTCTTTTTTATGATGCAGTCTTAGTCTATCTATGTCTCTCTTCATCTTTCTCATAGGTTGTTGTCTGAGAAGCGTAGTGAGCTTGGTGAACAGGTGTCTAAGCTGAGGAACGGCTTGTTCAAGATTGATGACACACGCAGTAAAGTGGAGGCCATGTCTGTGGAACTGGAAGATGCCAAGAAGAAAGTGGCTGAATTCCAAAAGCAGTGTGAGGAGTACCTGGTCATCATCGTGCAGCAGAAGAAAGAGGCAGATGAACAGCAGAAGGTGACCGCCAGAGACAAATAAATATTGTATATATGTGTGTGTTTTGTGTTCAGAGATGTACAATTTATAGATCTTCATTTTTGTGTTTGATTAAGTTTGTATGTTTGTTTTCTAATGTCTTTATGATGACTTGATCTGTGTAGGCCGTAAGTGCACATAGTGAAAAGATTGGAGCAGAGGAGATCAAATGCAAGGCAATGGCAGATAATGCTCAGAGAGATCTGGATGAAGCCCTACCTGCTCTAGAGGAGGCCATGAAGGTCAGCCCACATTAATTGTATTTTACCCTTTGTTTAAATTTTTTGATTTGTAGTAGTAGTATTTACTACTCCAATACTATCCATAATACGAATATTATAAAAAATAAATAAATAACCTTACTACTACTACTACTACTACTATTTGTAATAAAACTTTTATGCCTTTTGTTGTTTCCTCTCATTTTGTCCCAGTCACTTCCGTGTAGATCCGTATAAGCAAATGCTTTGATAATCAATTTTTCTTACGAATTTATCAACAAAGAATGTGTGATGTTTGTTGACTAGACACAGATAATGAGACACTTGCATGATATACCCAAACAAACAGATCACAGTCACAGTTCAAACAGAAGTCACCTGAGCTTTCCACTGAGTCCAAGATAAATCCATTCACGTCATACTGTGGATAATCCGTGGATAATATTGAGTGCGTTGGCAAGGTACTGGGAGACCAGGGACAGAGCAGGTGAACCAGGCGTACTTGACAGCTGTTTCACAGCTATTGTAAAGACACCCACACAGAGACAGGGACAACTAACCAGTAGATTGTGAGCAGACAAGAGCCTCTGGATGGAGCTGGGCTTCAGTACAAAATGATAACGATAGACAGGTGTGATTAATAACCTGAGACGAAAGGACCAAATACGTGACAGCCGGGTTGAAAAGAGCTAATAGTCATTATTCGAAAGCCCAGGATGGCTGGGGGGAGTAGTGCTTGAGACCCCGCCGTGACAGAACGAAGAGCTCTTTAAAAAAATTTTGTTCATTTCTACTTTTTGAAATGCATAAAACACTATCAATGTAGAATAACAACTTGAATGGCATCTTTTAACTTCATTCTCTCATCTGTCACCTAACAAAAGTGAAACTGTGATGCCCTCTTGTTCTTAGTGATGTCCTCTCTTGTTGTGCAGGCCCTGGAGTCCCTGAATAAGAAAGATATGACTGAGATCAAATCTTACGGCCGACCGCCAGCCCTAGTAGAGACAGTGATGCAAGCGGTCATGATCCTGAGAGGATGTGAACCCACTTGGGCTGAAGCTAAGAGACAGCTGGGTAAGAAAGCAAGAAAAAGAGAATAAATACATATATTGGTCTGTCCTATACATATATTGGGCAACAGACGCATGAGGGAACAAGGTGAACTCCAAGTTTCTTATTTAAATGAGCCCATCATATTGATTGGATGAGATTTTAAATTTTACTCAGAGGAAAGCCTAAATCATGACTTTAAGTAAACGTGATGGAAGTGCGAGAATGATAGAATATGAGACGAGTGAAACAGTAGGATTTAAGTGAATCAACAGTTAGAAAGTACATCTCAAAGTTTAATTACAAATAGATTTGACAGGAGCAGCAGTGCTGATGAAACTTGAACAGAAAGACTAGGCTTGTCTTAATCATTTTCCCGCCTGTGTGTGTGACAGGTGAAGCAAACTTCATTAAGCAGCTGGTACACTTTGATAAAGATAATATATCAGACCGTGTGCTGAAGAAGATTGGTCAGTACTGCACACAGCCTGACTTTCAACCCGAGATCATTGGCCGAGTCTCACTGGCTGCCAAGTCCCTCTGCATGTGGGTCAGAGCTATGGAGGTAAGGGCCAATGCACATATACACAAACAAGTGTGCAGGTAATTATATGGTTACGGTTTTCCACACTAAAAAGTTATGTTTTAATTATGCACCTATATTTGGTCCTTCAACTTTGAACCCATCTTTATATATTTGTGCATCTGTTCTCTGTGTACACATGGATTTATCTTTTTCTCTCAGGTGTATGGGCGTATCTACCGTGTGGTGGAGCCAAAGCGAGCACGGCTGCAAGGAGCCATGTCTCAGCTGACTGAGAAACAGGCTTCCCTGGCCGAGGCCCAGGCCAAACTTCGAGAGGTCAGTGCTCGTCCATGTGAACCACATCGGAGTTTTTCATGGTTTTCTTTGTCTGGGAGAAAGTGTAGGGATGTGTGCTGTTCTTTGCAGTCAACAACACACCACTTCATGTGTAACTTGCCTTTGCCTGTAGCCATAGTGCTTGGCTTATCTGTACTCATAAAACTAGCAACTAATATAGTGGGTGGGGTCTCAACAGATGAGAGGCGGTTCTATACAAATAGGCCCTGTTTGATGTCACCAGGGGCCCTCTGTCCAAACGGCTCATTTTGAAAGGGCCTGAAACTGTGAAGAACAAAGCTGGTGATATCTCTTTATGAGAGTGATTTTGTGCAAAGAGCTTCGTGAACATGTTTTGTAAAACCCATAGACCTATTATAACTAAAGTGAATTTTGCATAATATGTCCCCTTTAATATGTACCATTTTAGACCAGATTCACTGCTGATTCTGCATTAAGGCTATTTTACCGCATTTTAGATGGGTAGAGATAAATACCATAAAGCATATCTTGTGGCAGTGAGACATGTCCTTTAGAAGTTAACAAGCAGTTTATATGCCTGCAGTGTGGAACTGTGTTGTGGACAAACAGCCCAATGGTCAATTGCAAAATCTGCAGTTCCAGAAATGCAGTAAACTTCATCAAAATGTAGTTACAAAAGCTGAATGTAAAATGTCAACGCACAGCAGTAAGCCAAAATAAATACATTGCATATATTAAAGGGAAAGTAGCATATTTAAGATAAAATGGTCACTTCAAAAAAGTAGCCAAAAGAAACAAAATGTATCAGATCAAAGTGTGTCACACTGTCAGGTTTGTTGACAAAATAATTGAAGGCATCCATAGTTTAATACTTTCAAGTATTATTAGAGTGGGGATTAGGATAGAAAATCTCCTGCACTAAAGTCATTTTGTGTGTGAGTGTTCTCTGTAGGTGGGAGAAAAACTTGATCTGCTGAAGATGCAATATGATGAGAAGCTGACTCAGAAGGAGGAATTGAGGAAAAAGTCCAAAGATATGGAACTCAAACTGGACCGAGCTGGAAAACTGGTGTCTGGACTGGCTGGAGAGAGAGAACGCTGGGAGGAGACTGTAAAGGTACACACATACACATACATCTACAGACACATTTACTGAACAACAAATGTTATGTATATGTGATTTTTCTTTCTGTTTTTACTGAAAACATCCAGATTTGGATTCATGATTTTGCATTTTACTTCACTTTTACTGAATGTTCATTTCCTTCTTTATTTTTATTTTCTTTGCATCATATATATTAAACAATATACACATACAGTTTATGTTTCAATTGAAACATCATGCACTGGCTGAAATGTAACAAGTTCTACTGTCTTTCTGCCCATCTGCAGGGTCTAGAGAAGGACATGGGCTACCTGGTGGGGGACTGTTTGCTGGCTGCTGCTTTTCTGTCCTACATGGGCCCTTTCCTCTCCAATTACCGAGAAGAGTTGCTCACCAACATCTGGATGAAACAGGTCACTCTTAATCTCCATCTACCCGTTTCTGTTCCCTTCCTAAATTGACTTTTGCCCCCAGTGGTACAGTTGAATGCAAAAGTACCTGTTCAGATAACATAATTTTGTAAAAAACAATAAGCACACATTCTGTACTGAGAACACACTCCTGCAGAAAAACTAAAACAAAAAATGTTGCCTGTGCGAACATTGGTATTTTGTTTTTTCAGTGTTAAACTCGGAAAACGTTCATGTTAACTCGGAAAACTTTTATATTAAAAACTTGAATTTGCTAGAATTTGCAGAAGAGTTCAACCTGTCACTTGACCAGAAGTGTGCAAACCTTTACAGGGATGTGCAGTAACTACATATTTGGTCAAAATTGACTTTAGACTACAAATTGCAGCAACTACAAAACCAATACTAATACTAAAACGTTAAAGCCATTTTAAAGCCAAGTTTAGTTTCAGCTTTGGCTTAGTTACTGCACTTTGGCTTTGTAGTAACAAACTTCTAAAGTATTTTAAGCGTTTTTCTTTGGCATGGTTCTTAACCTTTCTCTCTTTTCTCTCTTTCTCTCTTCATCTGTAGTTCAGGGAGTTGGAAGTTCCATGCTCTCCAGGCTTCAGTTTTGCCACGTTCCTCTCCAAAGCAACGGCAGTACGTGACTGGAACATCCAGGGCCTCCCCTCTGATGCTTTCTCCACCGAGAACGGAGTCATCGTCACCCGTGGCAACCGGTCAGCCCTCACCAGGCCCATCTCCTAATACTATTTTGACAGACAGCCGGTCCCATAGTGCTAATTAGAATAACGATGATATCTCATGAATAAGGATGACTAATGAATAGTGATAGTCGAGTAATTAGCTAAAGATAATATTAAGCTCTGCAATAGGAATGACCATTTATAGGCCATTGCTAATTTCCTCTCACAGAGACAGGAACTCACCAGACAGGATATTTTTGAGATTATGGATTATTATGAATTATTTGTGGGTAATGTGACAGGCACTCGCAGAAATGGCTAATGTCTCTGCCATTCTCTTTTTCTGTGTCCTTCTCCAGATGGCCATTAATGGTGGACCCTCAAGGACAAGCGCTAAAGTGGATTAAGAACATGGAGTCTAAAAGAGTGAATAAGCCCACACACATGCACACACAATCCCCAAACTCATCCCCTCATCCGATTTTATACAGTCTGCTTAGGATACAGAGTGAATTATCCTCAGAAAAGCCAGAAAAGTTGGAGCTCTGTATAGAAACTGATGGAAAGCAAGAAAATCGAAGACATTAGACAGGATTATAGCTCCTTCCATATTGTGAAAGAATAACCCACATTCTGCAACAGCGTTATCAACAGAGCATCGTGTAAGCCAGCGCTCCTGTTTTAGCACAAGTCGTGACACTGTGTACAGCCCACAGACTACTGTTTCCCTCTTCCCCTTAATTAGTGTAGAACAAATGAACGACGCAGAAATCTCTGGCGGATTTAAAACCGCGTAATTTCTGTCACTCATCCATTCTCCTCACCTGCTTTCTTTTTCTTTCCTTCTGTGTGTTCATCCTTCACTCTTTACTCTGATGCTTCTATTAATACCCTCTTACACTCCTCTTTTTGTGGCGCCGCAGAGCTGTTGTTCATCTCCTCTGTTGAGGAGAGATGGAGTCTCTTTCTTCTCCGTGCTCAGGTTTTTTGAAAGAGAGCAAAACATCCCAGATTTTTTGATGGAGTATTTAGAGGGGGAAAATGGCACTCAGGTGAATTTTCCCTACATTACCCACAGGTTCAAAGACACCCTTATACACTATGACTGTTACAGATGCGCGCACACACACACACACACACACACACACACACACACACACACACACACACACACACACACACACACACAC
>JBBJLR010000013.1:2026038-2044628 GCA_037577145.1 Brachypetersius gabonensis
GGGTTTTGTGTTGTAGCTTAGATGGGTTTGCTCTCTCTCTTTCTTGTTTTCTCTCTCTCTCTCTCTCTCTCTCTCTCTCTCTCTCTCTCTCTCTCTCTCTCTCTCTCTCTCACACTCTCCTTTTCTGTATTTCCTTTCTTTTCCTTCTCTCCCTTCCTCTCCCTCTCCCCGCCTCGTGCTTTCTCTCTCTGACCTTTTCCTCCTCTCTGCAGATCCTTTCATGCTTTCATGTCTTGCTGGGGTGGCCGGTGCCATTCACACACTACAGCTAAATGCTGACATTTAGGAACAATCACGAAATGTCTTCCAGTGACAGCACTGAAGCTTTCTCCTCCTTCTCCTCCCCCCTTTTCTCTCTATTTTTCCTACTCTCTACCACTCATTTTCTCTGCTCTCTGTTCTGCTTTTCTCTTATTTAAGTCATTCTTGCTGTTATCTTTCTTCTCCTTTTCTTTTTTGACCACCACCATCTGAAATCTTTTTGTCCTCTGTCTTTGGGCGATGTCTCACTCTCTACTTCATGTCATCAAGTATTTGTTTGATTTTATTGCCAAAACCCTGATGTCAGGACCCTCATTTGCAATGTTTTTATGTGCTCTCTCTCTCTCTCTCTCACTCTCTCTTTCTCTCACTTTCTCTCACTTTCTCTGTATCCCTTTCTTGGTCTCCTTCGTTCATCTATTCCCTTTTCCTCCTATCCCATCCCTTTCCCGGTTTCTCCCCTTCTGCTTTCTCTCAGGGGTTGAAGGTGATTGACCTGCAGATGCCCGATTTCTTAAGGATTTTGGAGAATGCAGTGCAATTTGGATCTCCAGTTCTTCTACAGAATGTGCAGGAAGATATAGATCCTTCATTGGCCCCAATACTAAATAAGTCCCTTACACATGTTGGTAGGTCATACATTCACTCAGTATTGATAAACTACATGTGATATTATTGTGATATATTGTATTGTAACAATTACTTTTTGTGTGTGTGTGTGTGTGTGTATAAATGTGTATACAGGTGGGAAACACTTGCTAAAACTGGGGGATAAAGAAGTAGAATACAATCCGGAGTTTCGTTTTTACCTTACCACTAAATTATCCAATCCTCACTATACACCGGAGATCTCCACCAAAACCACCATTGTTAACTTTGCTGTAAAGGAACAGGTGTGTGTGTTTGTTTAATTATGATTCAAATGTTCTGCAGCTAATCTCTAAGAAAGTCCTTTGTTCATTTTAAGCCAGGTGTTGAACACGTTTTACTTTTTTGCCTTCATATCCTCTGTCCTTTTAAATGCAATTCACCATATCATCCCATTTACAAAATAAATTTCCTGTAACGTTTGGTCTGATTGTAGTGACTTTTGCATTTCCCTAAAATGTGGTCTGTTTTTTTATCACATCACTGTGCACCAGCAGCAAGAGAGAAAAATATTCTCCCTCTGCTCCTACCCATCACTGAGTGAAAACTCAGCTAGCTTAGAGACCCTCCCTGATACCACGTTTCACTTGTAAAGGCATTGGAGCAGATTGAAACAATATTGCCTTAGACTAATGTGGAATTAAATAGCATTAAATAATGAAGTCTTGGACCTTTTAAAATCTTGTTTCCTGTGCATTTGATACTTCCTTATCATTATGTTGAGTGTCCTTATATGTGTAGGGTCTGGAGGCTCAGCTGTTGGGGAGAGTGGTACGTAAGGAACGTCCTGAGCTGGAGGAACAGAAAGACACTTTGGTGATCAACATAGCCTCAGGCAAGAGAAAACTGCAGGAGCTAGAGGATAAGATTCTCCGGTGGGCCAAACAGACACACACACACACACACACACACACACACACCACACTCCATTAAGCACGTGTACACATACCCCATAGCACTACATTAACACCTTTTATTCAAGTGACATTTAGCAAAAATGTGACATTAACACATTTACTAAATCCATCAGTCAGCTTTATCCTGCAGCAGCATATTTGCGTTTACTAAATCCCTCCTGAATTACACCCATTTCTTACCTGAGTGTGTGTGTGTGTGTGTGTGTGTGTGTGTGTGTGTGTGTGTGTGTGTGTGTGTGTGTGTGTCTGCAGCCTGCTGAACGAGGCGACTGGTTCTCTGCTGGATGACGTTCAGCTGGTGAACACATTGCAAACCTCCAAAGTCACGGCCACTGAAGTGTCAGAACAACTGGAGACCAGTGAACAGACAGAGATCCAAATCGATACTGCCAGAGAGGTGAGAAAGGAAGCGAGAGAAAGAAGGGAAGAGAGTGCAGAAAGTATTGCCACATTGGATTAAAGATTGAGGGCTTGAAGAGGGGATAAGGATAAAAGGATTTGAAGATGTGGCCATCGATATCAGTGAAGTGAAAGATAAAGGTATAGGCGTTTAAACCTTGTGCGTGTGTGTGTGTGTTTTTGCAGGCCTATCGGTCTTGTGCCCAACGTGCCTCCATCTTGTTCTTTGTGCTGAATGATATGAGTCGCATAGACCCCATGTACCAGTTCTCCCTTGACGCATACATAGAACTCTTCAACCTGAGCATTGAGAAGAGCCAGCGAAGCCACAAACTGGAAGAGAGAATCAACAACCTAAACGACTACCACACCTATGCAGTATACAGGTTACACACTTATCACACACACACACAGACACACACACACACACATGATGTTAGGGATTCCACTGTTAAATTTTACCTGTCATACAAAAAAGTAGTCTACCTAACTTTGTCACTAAGGTCTCTATTATAAACCTGTCTATTTGGAAATAAATCCAAGCTTAATTCTAATTATATTGATTTTCCAAAAAAGTCAGGACTACAAGCAGACGAGACAGACATACAGTATCTTGAAATGTATTAAAACATAAGGTTACATTAATAAAATCACAGCATAATCGCTGGTGTGTATAAATGAATGTGACAGAGTAATTGGAATCCGGATGCTACTTCAGAATGTCATTGGTCTCTTTTCAAGTGCTCTGACCTTGAGTATGTCTTTGTGAAGCTGATGTGAATTACAAACAAGTGAATGATGGAAGACAGTGGGGATTCATACATTTTGGCGGGGCATACTGTTTGCAGGTACACATGCCGGGGTCTGTTTGAGTGCCACAAGCTGCTGTTCAGCTTCCACATGTGTGCTAAGATCCTTGAAGTGGCTGGGAAGCTCAACATGGATGAATACAGCTTCTTTCTTCGAGGAGGGCTGGTGAGCACTTTCTCATTTAATTATGTTATATTTTATTTGATTTCAAATGACTTTGCTGTTCTTTGCTGACCTGCCTCAATCAGAAAAGGCCATGAAAAAAAATGCATATCACTAGTAGCGTCACTGTAAATGTTTCAGAGTGGACTAAAAGCAGATTTGTCTCTGCTGACCTTGAGCATGCGGGCTGAAAAGGTATAATACATTTCAGTTCGTCTGTCTGGCTGCGCAACCTAGAGAAGCCCCACTGAGAGCCACTCCTCTGCATTAGGGGCAGCTCAGGTCTTGTAAAAAATACCTTGTAGCTCTTCTGGGTAACGTTATTTCTCAACACAGACTGTAAATAGTCTGCTTAGCTGTTACTGGTCTCAAGGCTCCATGTGTTTTCAAAGTTTCAGAGGGCTAAATCCATTTACTGTGCAAGATAAGAATTTAGAGGCCAGCGCCATGTGTTACAAGTGTTACATCATGCTTGGGTGTACTTTTTGATGGCTGTAATTACGTCATTCAAACCTTGTGTTTCTTTCATATATTTTGCTGTTGTCTGACTTTCACATGTGCATGTCTGCTGGTCTGTCATTTTGTGTGGGTGTGTATCTGTTTTGGTTTCAGGTCTTGGATAAAGACGGACAGATGGATAACCCATGCACTAGTTGGCTTGCTGACTCTAATTGGGACAACATTACTGAACTGGACAAGCTGGCTAACTTCCATGGGCTCATGGCCTCTTTTGAGCAGTACCCAAGAGACTGGAACCTGTGGTACACTAGTTCAGAGCCAGAGAATGCCTCTCTACCTGGTAATGTGTGTGTGTGTGTGTGTGTGAGTGAGAGAGAGAGATAATTGTACAATATGGGTTAAATTGTTACAGCGCTTAAAACAGAGTAAACTGTTGATGTTTGGCTACATTATTAATGAACAATACATTTAACCTTTTGAACTACATTTTGCGTTTATTTTTGTAACCGTTAGTCTCAGACTGGAGTAACACATGTGTGATACACGTATAACTGAAATTGAGAAGACTTGCCCTTCTCAATTTCAGTTATACGTGTAGAAGATATGATCATCCTGTGTTTGTGTAATAAATGATTCCAGAGTAATAGTGTGCTATATTATTTACTTTAGGTTTCAGTGTAACAATAAATATATAATAAATATGTAATCATTTTCAATCTGTTGCTATATTATTTTTGGAAAAACAATGAAAGAAAAAGGTAAAAAATAAAATAGGCAAAAACTAGAATTTGCTCATAAAAATGAAATCAAAATTTTACTTAGTTAGTTTCACATCATATAATTACATAAATAAGTAGCCCTAGGTCTTCTGGGGGAAAAAAACATAAGGGATGAATGGCTAGCTTATGGAATTAAAATGTTTTAGCCCAATAAATAAAGGGATGCAAAAATACTCATAAATGGAGTTCAAAGGGTTAATGGATCATGCAATCGTTTTGCATTGCTAGTGTATCTGTATCATGGGTTCGAATCCTACCTTCAGCATACCACCACTGGGTCCCTGAGCAAGACCCTTAACCCCAAGTTGCTCCAGGGAGACTGTCCCCTGTAGTTAGGGAATGGAAGTCGCTTTAGATAAAAGCGTCTGATAAATGTAAATGTAACTAGGCATTTAAAAACAGTCACTGACTAGTCATCATTACTAAAAAAAGTACTGTGAATTCGTCCTAGGCTCGTATACTTAGGCTTAGTGCACAAGCCGGCCAATATAAACTACACACTCAAATCATCACACAATTCAGAATATTCCCTTTTGCAGCTAAAGCTAATGACTGACCCAAATGTAAACAAAGGGTAAACTGAGAGTAAAGATTTTAGCTAGTAGAACTCGTTCTCACATTGTCCTGAAACTTGAGTATTTCCTTGAACTGTAAACTGCTTTGGATATATGCATCTGCCAAATGAGTGTAATGTAATGTAACAACGTGAAAACAAAATGAACAGCAAACAAAATGCTGGTGATGTATGGATGATGGGAAATGTGTAGGATACATAACTTTTAGTCCTAGATGAGGAAAACGAGCTAGAGTGGTAATGCTTGAGCAAGGTGGAATTTTGTAGGTGCACTGATGTGTCCACGGCTGAGCTGGATCTGAACACACTGGTGTTAAGAATTGTTTGGTTTTAAGGTAGTCAAATAGAGGTTTCTTGGAAACTGCATGGTTTGGTTTAGGATATTCTATTTCAGTTTGCAGTAGAATTGGTTTTATCTCCTGTACTTTTCCACACAAGTGAAGTACTCTGGGTCTGTGTTCAGATGAAAACATCTCTTGACAATACACTGCTGTTTTTTCTGCTGCTGTACTTTAGCCATTGACTTGTCAACAGGTGGCTACAGTACTGACTAGTGAATATATTCGTCAACTAGCCTGTGCACCCGAATGTGAATACCTAAATTCCTCCAAACTTTAAGAACACTAATGTGGATGCTTAATAAAATTATCAGTATTGTGTGGGGCCAGAATTCATAAACACTATTGTGTAGCTTTAGTGTATGTCTGTGAATGTGAGTTTAATGCACTTTAACTTTGTCAGTGTTATCTTAGGACAGGCGCTTGATTTGTAAATCTTATTAGATCTTCTTTTTATTCACATTTTTTCTTTTTGATTCATTTCTGTCTTGTGAATATTCTTTGAATTGAGGATGAATATGTATTTGCCCCTCTTTGTCTTTTTCTCCTACTCCCTCTCTCTCTCCATTTTGTCTCAGAGAGAAAATGTATTAATGTCTAACTCTTCCTACAGTGCTAGCGTGTCATTTCCCTTCCTTTATTTTATTACTCTAATTACATTACTCAAAGATCCACTCAATATTAATACAATCTGCTCTAGAACTTGCAGCCATGATTTTTTTTTCTCAGCGCTGCGAAAATCTTTTGTTTGTTTAACCCGTGTATGTAATTATGAAACGCACTGTTGTTTTAAAAGTAAGCTCTCAATGGGCCCCACTTCTAAAAAGGTATGTCGAAAGAATAATATTTGCCTGTCATTTAATCTTTACTCACCTCTCTTATCTCTTTCTTCTTCTTTTCTTAACCCAACTCCACTCTTTACTGTATACTCTATTCTTTTCCAATCTTTCCCCTTGCAAATTGCCATTTAATTTGCAAATACTCTTTCTTCCCTCTCCATCTCTCTCCGTCCTCTATCTCTCTCTTTCTCGCTCTCTCTCCATAGGCGAATGGAAGAATGGATGTAATGAGTTGCAGAAGATGTTGATAGTGCGTTCTCTAAGGCAGGACCGTGTCTCTTTCTGTGTCAACTCGTTCATCATCAATAACCTGGGCTCTCGCTTTGTTGAGCCACCAGTCCTCGACATGAAAGCGGTGGGTGATACATATAGCGTACACAAAACATCCTCATAAAGGTTGATACATACTTAAAGGGCACATATTCTCACATTATTTTGCAGTATTTCCTTTCCTATGAGGAAAATGTCTTTATCTTATATGTGTCTGTCTATATGTCTGCTTATAGTAATCCTATACATTTGACCTTTAAATCATATGTGTATGGTAAGCCTTACAAAATTGCCATTACTGTTTACTGCCTTTCTGAGTTTAAACTATTGAACTAGATATTGGTGCAAAAATGGAAAGGGTAGAAGATAACACTCCTTTCTGCTTGGTGCTACTTGTCCTGTAATGTTCCCATTATACCCTCTAAAACTGACCACAAATATATATATTTATATTTTTAACAGTGCTTAAAAATAGTTTCTACATGTAACTACATGATGTAATATTTTAAAATGTAAAATGTGTTTAGTTTTGTATATAATGTCTCAGGGTGGCTGCGGGGTTTTATAAAGTATTAAAAAGTGATCAATCAAAATTGCCAAATTTAAGGCCATTAAAAGTGCTAAATTTGGTTTTAGTGGTATTATTTTAAAAAAAAAATAGGTATTATTTTTTCAGACTATGAGGTTTCCTATTTTGAGTGAAATTCTATCTCTAGTGTTTGCGTTAGTTCGTTTAAACGTAGGCTTTAGCTTCTCTGGGCACATAATCAAACATCCTCATCTCAATCCTGAAGTCTCACATGGATTAAAGTTTTCCGTCGCTATGATGGATTTACGTTAACGTAGGGCACTAAAGCTCAATTTTGAGATTGATGCAGATCAGAAGAAAAAAGTTTTGTTGAGAGGTAAACAAGCAGTGGGTAAACAAGTTTGAGCAGACAAAGTTCTGGTAAGGCTGTCTTTTTCCTTGGTTAAATTACGATTTAGTTATTCTTCCTAAAAATAAAAATAAACATTATGTTTTCGGCAGTTTGCGTAAATATTGATGGCTGCGGAGTAGCCTATAGACTACAAGCTGTTTTCCGACATTTTTTTTTTTTTTGCTTTAATGCACGAGTCTCAACTTTGTACTCTATGTTTGGTGCCTACGTCATGTCATATTCAGTGGTCATTCGACAACCGGGTAGGCAACTGACTTATGTCCAGACAACCATCAGCGTTGTCATGGCAAATGCAAGTTTTCTGGCAGCTGGGTGAAAGACCCTGCGTTTAAGGACTGGCTCAAGCCTGTAGTAGGGAATAACCGGCAGGCTAATTGTTCGGTATGTAAAAAAACCATCAATGTCAACTGGATGGGAGCTAATGCACTTCGGTCATTAGTTCATATTAGGCCTATAGTATATGTTAAATTTTTTGTTTATGTTAAAATCAAATTCATGCAGTGAATGCCAGGCAGTTTGTTGGAACTATATCTTCGTTGCACATTTTATGTAGTTTTATTTTTGCTCACGAAGTGAAATAAATGTGCAATATGTGGTCAACATCAGTGAGTCTGTAAATCTATTCTGTTGTACAGTGTTATATGCGTAAACGTTAGAAAAGTCGTTGATTAACACTTGCAACTCTGTGTCGTGATGGTTTTTAAAAAAATCCAAAGGTATTAAAAGGTATTAAATTTAACTTAATGATTGCTGTATATACCCTGTGTCTCCATCAATCATTCTCAGCTCAACCCTCTAGGCTCCCCTGTCTTGAACATATTTCTGTATACATCTGAGAGAGCTTCAAGACTGCATTGTGAGGGCTGAATTAAAAATACCAGCTGGGCATCTTAATTTGAAGGTGTCCCATTATAAATGTTTGTGGGGGTTCCTGTCTCCAGAGTTAATGCCTGAGCATGTCTGAACATTTATCTAGCTTCAGTCCTACTGAATACTTTAAATCATGTAAATGGTGCTTTTCTTCTGAAATTTCACAGAAATCTGACTCAACCAATTGTGACAAACTCTTTGGAATGATTTGCAATGCAGCTTGTAGCTCATTATGTTGCATAACAAGTGACTGAACGTTTTGGACCCGCTCAGATGCACTTTTGTGCCAAAGTATACCAGCACTATTAAAATTAGCTTGTCATGTGTAATCTTTCTATGTATCCAGTCTTTGCCACATTTATCTTTCGTTCTAACCTATAGCCTGCCTGTTAATATGCACCAGACTATTTTTTTGCATAACAGAAGAGTGATTCCTGCCCATGTGAATTTTTTTAGGTAGTGGAGGACTCCACCACAAAGACGCCGCTCATCTTCGTGCTTTCACCTGGTGTGGACCCCACAGGCTCTCTGGTGCAGCTGGCAGAGACATCAGGCATGGGCCGGCACTTCCATGCTCTCTCTCTGGGACAGGGCCAAGCCCCCATCGCCACACGCATGATCAAAGAAGGAGTGAAGAACGGTGAAGCCCCTCCATTCATTCTGTCTTTTTATTTTTTTTATTGGCACCTCATGGACCTTCCTTTTACACTCTTATCTCTCCTCCAAACTGTGTGGGTGCTTGTGTGTGTGGCAGGTCACTGGGTGTTCCTGGCTAACTGCCACCTGTCCCTGTCGTGGATGCCTCAGCTGGATAAACTGGTGGAGCAGCTGCAGGTGGAGGACCCTCATCCAGACTTCAGACTGTGGCTCAGTTCTTCCCCTCACTCAGAATTCCCTGTCGCCATACTGCAGGCTGGCATCAAAATGACCACAGAGCCACCCAAGGTACACACACATACACTGTAGACTGAAACTCTATATTATTTGTAAGGTATTTTTATTTAATATTTCAAATATTAATAATATATTTGAAATAACCCATAATCCTTGATACACGACCAGCCTCAATAATTGATCACCATGTTTAAAATCTAAGGCATTTTTGATGTTCATTTTTATAATTTCTTTCCCAATGTTAGAATCACCCAGTTCTTTTCATCATTCTGGACACGTCTAGATTTTATTATTTGTGCACGTTTTTTACAAATTATTTGATGCTTTAGAGTACTACCATTGTAATATAATCATTTTGTACCTGTAACAAAATTGGTTTTATGTACCTGCAGCAAAATTGGTTTTATATTATTAAGCAGTAATTGCAAACCTTTGAACGCTTGTGCACATCCACATCCATGCATTCATTCAACCTTTTATCTAAAGGGAACGTTTGAGCTTTTTGTAAGCTATTCTCTATCTGACACAACTGTAGCAAACAGTCAATTAACACAGACAGTAATTTCAAAGCATTCCGTATTACTTATTTCCTATAACAGAAAAAAACGCTCAAAAAACACACCTAAGGTGTTAACATTATGCTTTAAGTCTAGTTTTAGGTAGGGAAGAACTTCCATTCTTAAAGAAAATATGTCTAAATCCATGTCCATGGTAATTAACAGTATGGTACAGATTCTGCAGATTGGGATTAGGTTGAAAAATCTGAAATATTCCTTTAAATCCTAATTAGATTATGGAAGAATCCATATTTGCAGTGCATCCAATAATAAGGCAATAAAATAAAACAATGAATCAATAAAATCAGTAAACGAAAACAGTTTCAAACAGAAAGAGCCATGCAATTAAATTAACCACATGATACAAGCAAGCTGAGCTTCAGGATTCTTGTGGCATGTGTAAACTCACTGGTGCTTGATCACTAAAACCAGATTTTCCTTGTACACACATGCACACACACATTCACAAACACACTCGGACACCCATGGACGTTTTCTTTTTTGTGTACCACCACATTCACACCGCTGGAAATGGACTTTATTTATTGACCCATTGGGTTCATGTTTTTCTGTCAGATGTTTAACCTTTAAAAAGTGCAGGATGTCTTTTTTCACTTATTGATCATAGACTTCAATAGAAGTCAAGGCAACCACTCCTACATGCCACACTGGTTTCTATAATACCAAGAGTGACACACACACACAGAAAGATACATTTTGCATCTCTCTCTGCTTGCAGGGGGTGAAGTCAAATATGAAACGTCTGTACCAGCTGGTGACGGAGTCCCAGTTCTCACGCTGCACCCAGCCAGTCATCTACCGCAAGCTGCTCTTTGCCCTCTGCTTCTTCCACAGCATCCTGCTTGAGCGCAAAAAGTTCCTCCAGCTTGGATGGAACATCATTTACAGCTTCAATGACTCTGACTTTGAGGTAGATACACTATGTGTCCAAAAATGTGTAGCATTTCTTCAAATAATCAGTCAGGAAATCTGGAGGGAGTAAAGTAAGCAGCTGGTGGTCTGGTGGTTAGGGAATTGCCCCTGTGATAAGAAGGTAGTGGGTTTGAATCCCAGGACTGCTAGTGGCACCACTGGGGTTCCCTTGAGCAAGGTACCATTCCCACACACTGCTCCCTGGGCGTCCCACATTGGTGGCAGCCCCCTGCTTCACTTGCTGAATGCAGAGAAGAATTTCATACTGTGCTGTGCTGTTCACACATGACTATAAGGAGCCACTTTACTTTAATCTAGAGATTATTTTGACAGTTTATCTATTTTTTTATGTTTGGGATTAACTAATTATTTTTAGATAATTATTGATGACTGGCAAAACACAAGTTTATTTATCTGGCTCTGTTTTCACTGCTCAAAGACATTAATTGTGAGAAAGAGTGAGGCTGAGCGTGTCTTCAGTCACTCAGTCTTTAATTTGGTCAGTGTAGCAGAGAAGCTGAGCATAGAGTGGAAAACAAAGAGATCACAGGCCTGTGGACCAGTTTAGCTGATTCATATAAGCTATGAAATGCCTCCATGAACTGATACAAATTGGGATCAAACACTGAAATAACTTGCGAAGTCATTAATACAGAACAAGGGCTAAGCTTACCTACTGAATTTTTCATTAGTGAAGGAACTTGAACTTTGCTAATTATGTTATGTAAACGCATGCTGAAATAAATGGGGAAATGGGATCAGTTTTAATAGATTTTCATATTATCCTTGCTGAGGTGAGCACAAAATCCTGTCGGACTCCTCTGTCTCTGTATCTGATAAACAGCATTTTTGATCTGAACACTCTTTCAAGCACTGTAAGTCGAAAGTGACTTGAGTGGTAATACCTGGTACTCATTAGAGTGGTTTTAGATGGAACTACATTATTTCAGAGAGCATAGTTTCACTTCTTTACAGACCCTCAAACTGATGCTGAGCATTGGGCATAGTAACCTGAGGTTAATGTGTGGCAGTTGTAGAGCCTAATGTTCCATAGGGCATTCTTTATAGATTATATAACTGTCTGCATTAGAATACGTGTCTCGGCTATTGTAGAATTTTTTTTTTTTTTCAGGAAAAGGGTTAAATGTAGGTAACAATTTAGGAAAGACCATCTAGCTGATATACAATCAATTCTTAATCATGCCAGCATCTCGGCTCTTTCCAGCTGCTGGATCTTATTTGTTTCTTCTCTCCATTTTCCCCCACCTCCCTATCTTTATCTCTCTTTCCTCCCACTCTTGAACGCAGGTGAGTGAGAACTTAATGAGTCTGTATTTGGATGAGTATAAGGAGGTCCCTTGGGATGCTCTGAAGTACCTTAGCGCGGGGGTCAACTACGGAGGTCATGTTACAGATGACTGGGACCGCCGCCTCCTCACCACATACATCAACGACTACTTCTGTGAGGGTGCTGTCAACACTCCTTTCTTTAAGTGAGTTTTACGCACGCACACACACTCTCATGTGGATGCGCGCACACACGCAAACCAAAAACATTAGCATTTGTCACACTGCAATAACCTTCACCCCTTTCCAACAGTGAAGGCAGGCTGTCATACTGAATCATACTGAAGAGCAATAGCCCCACCCTGTGGACAGAACTAAAAACACATAGACCAACACACATTCATATATACTTATATGCCCAGATGCACACATGCTCATATACGTACACACACTCCACTTAAATATTTGGTCTAATTCAGCCTTTCATTAATTGTTCTTTGTGTCAGTGTAAAGTGAGACACGCATCCTTCACCAGTATTTTTGGAAAGACTCCACAAGTGTTCCTTTATCCAAGGCAGTGTTTTCCAACCTGTGCCACAGAGCAGAGCACACCATAGTGATTCCACTGCACTAACAAGCCAATTTTAACCGTGTGAAAGGCTTGTTATTTGGTTGATAAGGTGAGCTAAGTGTGCTGATGCAGGGAAGCACTAAATGTGCAGTGCTGGGCTACTCCAGTACCAGGGTTGGGAAACACTGATCGATTGTATTCCGAATTGCTGCAAATATACAGAACAGCAGCTCCTCCATGTGGTGTGCTTCAAAATTACATGGTGTGAACTGAACGGTTAATTCAAGTTTTTAGAAATCGGACACACTAGCGTTTTACAAATATGCTGTGCCAAAAACAAATGCATGGCAATACATTACACACTTCAGTAAAGTAACAGGTGTCAAATAAAGGAGTTCCTTGGAGGATCAAGATCTCTTAATTAGCCCTTTTAATTCCCCAAAATCATTAAAAATGTGGGTTTTTTTAAATTATTTTTAACACGTTATGGCCTTCTTGCATTAGGCCTAAAAGAAGTTAATTAAAAGGTTATTATCATACTGATGGTGCAGTTGTAGCTTAACAAATGTAACTTGGCAGGCTCAACTTTGATAAGCTTTCAGAACTGAACAGTATACTATGACGCAGTGTATGGTAAAACCCAGTATCCCGAATTTTGTTTGAGGAGTGCAGTTTTACTCATTTTCTGAATATTTAAGTGGTGAGGATTGGCCTTTAAGAAGCCAACACTACGAATTAATATTTGGAAAACAAAATATGACACATCCTTGCACAATGAATCTGCTGAATCTAAACACTGAACCATCATCTACCCTCGCCAAAAACTGATGTGCTGGCCTGGTCAGTGGTAGGAACAGTAACTAAGTAGGCAGGGCGGTTTTTAAATCTACATTCAAACTCCTGAGGCTCCATTCCATAATGAAAAAGAAAAAAAATCTACAATTTGGACTTCCATTTCAAACCAAATAATGTAAAATATTTTGCTGCCAATTTTTTGTTTGAAACGTTTTGTTGTCATTGAAGCGAGCATCAGCACCGCTGAGCACTGGTATGAGAATTGGCAGCCATCCAACTCTGGAGCACTAACGGGACATCTGATTTCCGACGCGTATTTCTAACACTGAGTACAGCATCTGTTACTCTGATGCAGTGCTGGTCTTTCCTATATGCAAACTATGCAAGTTGACTATCACTGCTAAAATAGGCCCCTAAAAAGTATGTTAAAATATGTGTTTTATTGTTATTCATTAGATAAGTCTATTTTACTAAGCCTTTTTACCCAAGTTTAGTTGTGTCTAATTCTACCCGCTAGCTAAGACTCCCACTATGAGACCACCTACCCTGGGAAGGCAAAGGTCTAGCACTTATTTCCTCCAACTCACATGAAGCCCACCATCACATCTTTTTGATCTGGCTTTAAAGCAACATCACTGGACAGCTTAACACACTTGGAGCAGAGCTACATTACATCAGCTCACAGACACCCATGCTTGCTAGCACTGGGCAAAGTGAGCAATGAGGGGAGAGGGAGGGCAGTCCTACCCACCCAGAGAGATGAGTGAATGAGTTGAATTCAGTGCATGATGAAACTGAATCTCTGACAGTCTTTTTCTTTTGTTGGACCGAACATCTTTTTATATGAACACATGCTCTTCGTTGGAATTGCTGGTTGCTGGTTTTGAAACAACCAAAGCCTCCTGAAAGAGGAATAAAATTGCAGCATGACATTGTGTGAGAAAACCAGGATGTCTTCTGTAACAGCGTCTCACACAAATATCCAAGGGACAGAAAATAAGACTTTAAGGGTTGGCCATCACTCTAAAATCCTCTGCACCATGCTCTGTGTTAGGATAAGCTGTGAAGCGTAATTTTCATTTTTCATCCAGTCATAATAGAAATAAGTTGAACATTTCATTTTCTTTTTAACAGGCCTGTCAGATCCGTATTCCTGTCTCTCGCATCTCAATGGTAACATTGTTCTTTTAGAATAATGTGATTGTTAAGCAGGAGGCTACACTATGTTCAGCACAATTATCGGCCACAAAAGCTGATGGGCACGTCACATCAAATCCTACCAGAGCCAATGATACATGCTGGCAGTGCATGATGCATATATGATGCATATTTTAATAGGATGGACGTAAAGACAAAATCTAAATTGTCAGTTTAACAAAAACAGTAAAAAGATCTAACTGTGAAAAAACTGGACATTGCTGCTTAAAAAAACCCCTTCAGAATTGTCAAGGCTTATGCATATAAATGACTTAAAACATCATCGCCTTTTCATGCAAATCCCAAAAGTAAATAGAGGGAATATTATATTTGTTCATTTATTCATTGAGGAAACTAAATAAAATCCCTTTTAAAAATAAAAAAGCTAATATTTTTGTAGTGGAAAAAGGAGGTGGGTAGACTATGAATTCTGTGATGATGGTAATGCAGACCAAAACATGCAGGTAAAAAAATAGTGTAGTCTCCTGCTTAATGATGCTATATATTAATGATGAATATATTTTTGTTTGTAGAATGTACATTTCCTGAAGAATATATGACATGGGCAAAAGTCTTGCCACAGATATGTGAATGGGTATCACAATCTGGAAGCAAAACACTGCCTTCCTGAGTAAGAACCTTATCCTATCTGTGAAACCTGATGGTGGTGGTATCATTGTTTGGGCCTGTTGTGCTCAACGAATTCTGAACTATGCCACCAAATTCTAAAGGAAAATATCAGGTTATCTATCTGTGAACTGAATCTCAAGAGAAGGTGGGTCATGCAGACAACCATCCGAAGCACACAAGTGATCATACCAAAGAATGATTAAAGAATAATAAAGTTAATGTTTTGGAATGACCAAGTCAAAGGCCTGACCTTAATCCAATAAAAATGTTGTGGGAAGACTGGAAGTTCATGTCAGACTGACAACAGTTACTGGAAGAGTTGAAACTTCTCACTCACAGATGGAATATTGGATCATTTCCCTCGGTAAATAAATGACAAAGTAAAAGGTGTTTGTCTCATTTGTTTAACTTGGTTCTCTTGATCTACTTTTAGGATCTTGTGATGTTTTAGGTCATGTGTATATATGTATATGTATGTGTGTGTGTGCGCACGTGCGTTTGTGTGTATGCAAATTCTCAAACAACGTTGTGCTGATCCCTAGAGACAGAATACATTTTCTGGGACTGACTATTAAAATGCGGACAAAACCGGGACAGGTGCTGAGTCTAGTCTGCTGAGAATATGGTTAATAAATGCAAGGATGCTGTAAGAACGTAGAAATACATCTACTAATATTCTGACTAACACTAAAGATGACCTTATTCTTTTACTTATTCGTTGTTTTTATATTGAGATATTCTGTTCTAAAGTAATTCTATTCTAAATCTTGTGACTGTGTGTATCTGTGTGTCTGAACTGCAATGCCCTCTAGACTGTCCTCTCTGCCTACCTATTACATCCCTCGTGATGGACCACAGGCTGCGTATCGAGAGTACATCAGCCTGCTGCCAGCAGTGGAGCACCCAGAAGTGTTTGGCCAGCACCCCAACGCAGATATCGCCAGCCAAATTTTTGAAACACGCACACTCTTTGATACACTCCTCTCCCTCCAGCCCCAAGTAACCAGCACTGCAACTACAGGGACAGGACCAAGTCGTGAGGACAAGGTACATGTGTGTTTGCATGCGTGTGTGTGTGTGTGTGTTTGATAGCAAACCTGTCCTGTCCTTCCCTTCCTCACTCTATTGTTAAACTTAATCCTTATTGTGTAGAAATTATGTAAATTACATTTGAGTGTCATAGTAGTTACTGAATAATTATTAGAAATTGTTGGATAGTAGCTGAAAAATACTTGGATGGGAATCGCATGGTAACTCTAACACTGGTGTTATGACATGAAATGGTTCACTGAAGTTCACTGTACAAGTTTTATGTGTAATATTTATCATGGAAAAGTAGATTGAAAAAAAAGTTTCCTTGGGTACTGTGTCAGTCTATAATGCTGTACATATACCTCACCACCATCAATGTATTTTTAAGAACACATTTTAAGTCAAAATTGTATCTCAAAACTACAACCTACATTTCAAATACCAGGCGTATGATACCAGGCTCATGCCATGTTCAGATACCAGGCTCATGCCATGTTTTGTGAGATAGCTGTTGTAGGCATTAAATACTTCTTTCACCACCGCCACCATGAACAATTCTGAACCTTTAAGTATCTTTATAGTGTAGGAATGGTGCATTTCACATTAAACCACTCTGACTCATTTTGTTTACATCTTCATGATTTGAAGTGAATAGAATAGCAGTAATACATAGGGATTTGTGTGTGTGTGTGTGGCTCTGTGTGTGTGTGTCTGTGTGTGTGTGTGTAGGTACTAGAACTTTCTGCTGATGTGCGTCAGAAGATCCCAGCACAAGTGGATTATGAGGGTACACAGAAACTCCTGCAAGATGATCCCTCGCCCCTTAATGTAGTGCTACTGCAAGAGATCCAGAGATACAACACTCTACTACACACAATCAGGTCTGTGTGTGTCTGATAGAGAACTGTGAACTTCATTTGATTTAGGACATATAGTGGCTATTGGCATAATTTATACGGCTGATCTCTGTGTTTCTGTGCATGTGTGTGTGCACAGGACATCTCTGACAGAGTTGGAAAAAGGTATCAAAGGTCTGGTAGTAATGTCCAGCAGTCTTGAAGAGACGTTTCAGTGTATCCATGATGCTCGTGTGCCTCCACTCTGGGAAAAGGTAAAACACTGTCCTGTCTCATGGCATGATGTAATTTTCTAATTTCTTGACATTTTCTAATCAAAACAAACGGGAAAAAAAGATCTGTCTAAACAGAGTATGTCTAGACTAAATGTAATTAATTGCACTACTAAATATGAAATAAATACATAATTATATGTTTTTGAATATATGTAATTAAATATTTTGAGTATAGCAAAACTACACTGTATGTAATTATACTTCTAAATTATACTTTAAGGGATAACACTACAACTTACAACCAAATCAATTATGTAATCACAACTGTATATAAAAGTATTGCAAAATCACACCAATAAAGCTTTGCTTTTAAGAAGTTGCTCATCAGTCACATTTTACCAGTGAAATGTTTTTGAACGCCTAGATTTTAAGATTCGGATCATAAAAAATCTACACAACTGAAAATACTGGCAGTTTACATGTCGCATTATATATAAAGAATATTGTATGGAAGGTAGCTCTCTAGCTGCTATATTATAGTTTTTGTATAGCCTTTGTCCACACTGTTGAGACACAATCTTAACCTTGCAGCTGTAAATATTATACAGTACATGCTCAACAGTATTCCATCACCTTTTTAGTAGTGAATCCAGCTGCTATAAGATGCCTACATTGCTGACATAGGTGTTCAGGTCCACATGCACAGCTTGTGTAGTCTTTCATTGCAGTAGAATGGAGCAGCTGTGCATGAGACTAAGGTTGCCATGCACAATAGTAAAGAGATAAATAGTGCAGAGCAGTGGAACTGATCATCCAGCATCAGCCCCTGCAGCCAAATCCCCACAGCAATGTCCTAACTTATAAAGCTCCCCTAGATTAGCAGAGGCATTTATTGCAGTAAATGTAATAGACAACCTGCCTATTAAAACTATTGTGTTTTGTCTTCAAGCTGTTAGACATATTGTACATTTCATGCTATAAAAAACATGATGCATAATTTTTGACAACACAAAAGAACACATAAGACCCCCCTAAAACACCTATATGTGTGTCCTTGCAGACCATTTTTCAACAAATACTCAGCAACTCAACGTGTCATGTGGGCACACACACAGTGGCTGTAATAAATCATTGTGTGGAGAGTGTGGTAAGCTGTGAGGGCAGTGGCCTGTGCTTGGTGGAGAGGAGTTGGAGTGGAGTAAATGAATGGTGGAGTGCTGGAAGGTCATGCTGCTAGAGTAGAGGCCAATGCACTGCGGTGCTGAGGATCAGAGGATGGCTTTCTCTCTCTCTCTCTCTCTCTCTCTCTCTCTCTCTCTCTCTCTCTCTCTCTCTCTCTCTCTTTCTCTCTCTCT
>JBBJLR010000013.1:2050552-2068976 GCA_037577145.1 Brachypetersius gabonensis
TCTCTCTCTCTCTCTCTCTCTCTCTCTCTCTCTCTCTCTCTCTCTCTCTCTCTCTCTCTCTCTTTCTCTCTCTTTCCCACTCTAACTCACAAACACACACACACACACATGCTCTCAATCTCTTACATACACACACACACACACACACACTCAATGCCTCTTCAGAGCACTTACAGACACTGTCTTACATGGACAAACGAACACAGGCTCTGTTTAAATATTCCAGTCATCCATCATTAGCACACCACCAGCCTCCTTATGCCAAGAGAGCACTGCTCACACAAAGACGTTTAGATCAGTGTGTGTTTGTGCGCGCGTGTGTCCGTTGATGTTGTCATGGCCAGATTGTCTATACTAGATTGTGCATGGTGCATTTTGGTACTGCCCTGTAATAAGCAAAATGAACAGGCTGATGTTAAGATGAAGGCATAAAGACTAAAACCTCTCTGTTAACTTTCTCTTTTATTCTTCCTCGGAAATTCTGCTTGCTTTGTTAATTCATTATTCTTCTTTCTCTCTTCTCCCTCACTTTTTGTCTCTTTTTTCTTTATTCACTCTCTCTACCACCTATTTACTATTACTTCTTGTCACTTTCTCTCCTCTCTCCTCCTCTCTCCCCCCTCTTTTTACTATCTCTGTTTACTCATCTTTCTCATATTTATCTTGTCACTCTCTACTCTATACCTTCTCCATGTCCCTCTTTCTCTTTCTATCTCTCTCTCACCTCTCTCCTCTATCTCTCTCTTTCTCATCCTTTGATGGCTTTAACTTTCTCTGACAGTGATTAGTTCTGTTTTGTTTAAATAAAACAATTGAAGGGAACACATATCCTTCATCAAATAAAACAGTGAAGGCATAATTTGCAGTCAAAAGTAATGAATCACAATATATTACAACATCGTACTGCAGTGCTTAGCATCACAGTGTTTAAATAGCATAATACGTTTGTATCATGACTTTATAATACTGGTATATCATTGTGAGACCTATTCTCACACCTATAAAAGGTAATGAAAATAATCTCATTAAATATTTCTGCATTCTCATTCCACAATAGTGCACACTGAATTAACTGGCATTTATTATAGCATTACTTATTTAAATGCCAATATTTTATTACATAACATGTGGATCAAAGGCTTCAAGAGCATTGCACTAATTTTGCCGAAGCTCATGCCAGACCCTGAACTCTATTACTCTGCCCTTGGCAAGTACAGCAAGGCTTTGAACATCATAATGTCACATGAAATGAATAACTGTACCATGGCTGGCAGCCAACCACCTGTGTAACCCTAGCTCATCATCATACACATCCCTCTCTCCCTCTCTCTCTCTATCTCTCCTCACCCTTTAGGCGTACCCCTCTCTGAAGCCCTTGGCGTCATGGACAAGGGACCTGTGCCAGCGGGTTGACCAGTTTGCGCACTGGGCGGAGACGGCACACCCTCCTGTGCTGTTCTGGCTCTCTGGCTTCACCTTTCCCACAGGGTTCCTCACAGCTGTGCTACAGTCCTCTGCACGGCAGCACAACGTGAGCACCAGGACACACATACACGCACATATGCACCAGGACACACATACACGCACATATGCACCAGGACACACATACACGCACATATGCATACATACAAACGTTCACATTTATACATACACACTTATTTACACACACACTTATTTTAGCACTTTGCGTCTTCAAAATGATAGCATTTTGAGGCATTAGAATAAGTGAAAGTTATTAAAGTCTGTCATTTGTGAACACACCACAGCTCACCACAGCACACAGTGTGAACAACAGGCACCCAGGAACACAGTGCCCGGAGAGCAGATGTGGGGACAGTATCTTGCTCAAAAGTATCTCAGAGGTGCTTTGCGGTCTGGGGATTTGAACCCATGATGTTATGATTGCCCTAACTACTAGGCTACAATGATACCAATACAAGGCATTAGAATCATTTGAAGAAATGCCAAATTTTATTAAATTTTAATTTTATTAAACATTTGACAACTAATATAAAATTTGAATCCAAATGTCCAAATCTGGATGTTCTACCACTTAATAAAAATGCTCAACGATCAGCTTCAAGGTGGTGCTACAGTACAGCATTTTGCCTTTTGGCCTTTAGCTCCTGATCTATGAGATGCTCCTGATCCAGCATTATTCAAGCTTATTGATCGCCTTAAGTCTTAAGAACCCTTAAGCTATATTTGTAATTATATAAAGTGGAGCTTTCCAATTTGTGAAAGCATACATATTAATAAGCATCCACTGCTCAAAAGAAGAGGGAGACATGCTTCAAGATTCTTCTCAGTTTTGGCCCCCCAGTGGTGGAACGAACTCTCTTATGCGATCAGATCTTCGGAGTCCCTCGCTGTCTTCCCTCACTGTCCTCACCCACCTCTTCAAGGAGCATCTTGGCGACTAACTATGTCTCTCACCTGCTTGCTTGCTTACAAGACTTTTCTATGACTTGTGTTGTTCAGATATTGTTTGGCAAGTGCTGGCTAGGTATTACCTGACAGATGTTGTATAGGTGCACCAAATGTGCAGTATTTCGGTTAAATAGTGGACATGGATTTTAACTTCTTTACAGGTTTAAGAAACAGTTGTGGACTGCTTGAGCACTGATGTATGTCGCTCTGGATAAGAGTGTCAGCTAAATGCCGTAAATATAAATGTAAATGTAATAATCATTCAAACCATGTTTACACAGCAGTATCTCCACTGCAGCTAAGCTAAATGTTAGTTCTAAGCTAGTTCTTTAGTTCTTACAAAAAATGCAAAGGTCTGCTTTTGAGCTAGTACATACAATAAACTGTATTGCATCTGATTTTGAAGCATTACATAAATCGCAGTTAATAAGAACAAGTTTCCTTGCTTTGGCACTTACTGACGTATTGTGCTAAAATTGTGAATGCTCTGCTGTAGTGTTGGGCAGAGAGCCCAGTGAATAACATATTCATTCCCCATGCAGGAAACTAGGGCTTGGATTAGGGGCCCAGGCAAGAGTGTTATCTTTCTAAGCAAGAATCTGAAGATCAATAATTATCAGAAAAAAACAATAGAGAACATACCTGACAATATAGCTGTAAACAAGATTGTTGCCAAATGCAGTTTATATTAACAGTGATGGTATGCAATGTCATGCAATACATTTACAAATGCTTTGTAGATGCATTGACCAATAAATCTAATTAGCTAACTATAAGACACTATGAAGAAGAGTTTATGACCTAATTGAAGTACTGGTCCCTGTTTAAGAGTGCAGCGAATATAAATAGAACTGACTGAAAGTAAATAGAAATGCCTGCAGTTAATTGTGAATTAGACTTAGCTGTATTTGGACCAAACTGAATAGATAGTGTAAGACCACTCTTAATGTTAGATGAACATTAGCAGAAATACATACACAAACGAATGCACATTCCTACACATACCTGTTTTTAATAACTATTAGCTAGCATTATTAATAGCTAATAACTACCATCTGTCTGTGGTTCAAACACTGCAGCACCACATTTAAGAGCCCTTTCTCAACGACAGCAATAAAGCAATGGAATGTGCTGCCTACCAGCTACTGGTCACACCTCTGTAGTCCATTTCCATTTAAACAGTTAAATATGATCATGCAGTCTAAAGGTGTTTTCACAAATAAACTCTTGACAGTGTCCAGAGAATCAGGTCTGGACATTGTCTAGAGTTGCCCTTTCATACCTGTAGCACACAGCAGGAAGTTGTCCATGTTGGACACGTTCTCACTTGCTGGAAATACTTGATGTGGTTCAGGTCAGGGGTGGCACGTGGATAGAGTGCACAGGAGGCAGGACATGATGTAACATGATGTAATCTGTCTGATAACTTTGGCGTCAGAGAGAGAGAATTACCTCTCCAAGTAGACATTTTTGTTGGAATTTTTATAAATGACCTTCTTCTTTATCCTTGAATGCTTGTTTTCGCATGACACCATCATCAACATGCCACTCAGTCACTGAATTCTCCAGAAGATGACCTGCTCTGTTCACACATGGACATTGTACACAGACTTTGTACTGGGTACTATAAGGGAAAAATCAGTGTAATTTCTGGTCCAAATTATTCAGACATTTGTGTTTGCACAGATCCATAGAGGCATCCATGGAGAGGTGGCTTATCATACTGCGACTGACCAGAGCAAAGATATGACCACTCAAAACTCATGTGAATTGGCTGGCACAGCCAAGTTTTCCTAGGACTGCACCACTAAACTCGCCCAAATGCATGACAAATATAAGAGGCATATGACAATATGTAATATGTTACACACGTGAGATGAAATCACAGACAGGGTGTGTAAATCTGCAGCTTGGGCTAGAGGGAAATCAGCCTCATCTTAGCCAGTTCTTATTTTTTTTACAACCTGTTGGTGGTGCTGTTGATTGGAAGTCCTTCTAGTCCTTCTTGTTTACAGTAAATAAAACAATGTGAATACCAAAGATACAACACATTACTTTTTTTTTTTACTTAAAACAGAGGAAAGGCTCAGCCCTACTAGCCCATTAATAACACCTTGCATATCCCTGCAATATTTTTACACACACACACACAAGTCTAGAAGCTAGAAACTTTACTAAGATATTTACTGTGATGAATTACTCTGTGTTCTTCAGGTCTCTGTGGACACACTTTCTTGGGAGTTTATTGTTTCAACAGTAGATGACTACAACTTACTGTTCCCTCCCAAGGTGAGTAACCAATGCTAGTATATGTCCATTAGGACCATACTATATCCTCTAACAAGCTAATTAGCTGCTGTTCACCAGGGTTAGGGCCTGAGACAGGAAATGATAGCAGTTTTGTTTTTTGAAATACTAAACACTACAAAGCATCAAAGCCTTTTTATTACGTTAAGAAACTGTTTGCGAGTGCATTGTGAAATGACTACCGATAAGCTCCCACTTGTGCATATTGTTAGTAGTCTTCAGTCAGTAACAGTGTTTCTTATGGTGCAGTCTGATTTTTAAAAAAGGAATGCATGTCATTTATACATTAAGAGTCTTTTAACTAAAGCTAGTACATCCTCAATTCTAGCAAAGAGATGAATACAGTTTTTTGTGCTAAAATGTTCAGTGGTTATTTCAAACAATAACCTCAGGACTCGATGTCGTTAAACTGTTCTGTCTTTTTTTGTAAATGAAAATAATATTAATGTAAAGTGTTTTTAATGATGCACAGTATCACATGTTGCGTAAATGAGTGATTCTTGGGTTCTTAAAGCAGAGCCAGTGTAATTTAAACCAGCGGTGGAAACCTTCCAGCCCAGTTTCCCTGATCAAACACACCTGGTTTATCTCATCTGTTAACTGCCAGGTTTAGTGGGTGTGTTTGAGTAGTGGAACAGCCAAACTGCTGGACATCAGTCGTCTAGGACTGTAGTTGTGCACTGCTGATCTAAACCCAAAACACTGTTTGCCACATCTGTTCTGTCCAACTCAGTTTGGTCAACGTTTTTTATGTTTTATAATTCACACTCGGATTGTTCTCTAGATGTTTTTTGTAAGCCCTGGAACAGTGTGTGTTGTTTCTGCACATAATGCTTCTCTGTCCTGCAGGATGGTGTGTTTATTCGGGGCCTGTATTTAGAGGGAGCTGGCTGGGATAAGAAGAACTCATGTCTGGTGGAGGCAGAGCCCATGCAACTGGTCTGTCCAATGCCCACCATCCACTTTAGACCTGTGGAGAACCGCAAGAAAGTAGCCAAGAGTATGTACACACACACACACACACACACAAACACACACACACACACACACACACACACACACACACTGCTAGGAACTTGCATTTGAGTTTTTTAAATAAAGTTTAGTATTATTTTTAATAAAAGGAAATAAGCAAATAGATCTTACCTAAATGTAGTTTGTTAAAGGGCCTATATCATAGAAAATTATTAAAGGGCCCATATCATGGAACCAAAAATGGTGTCACAAAACCAACACTTTTACAAATATTTGTATTCTGCCTACATCAGTTTACCCCTGCATATACACCTTAAGGTTACAAAGAGAGTTTCTGGCTTGACTACTTTTCATCCTACTTTTTGTATCAGTCTGCCTTGAGTATTCGTGTCAGTTTTAAAGGCACTGTAACAAAAACAGTCAATCAGATAGCTAGGGAAGTTAGAAAATTGTAGAAATGAATAACTGATTTTTAGAACCCATGCTATTTTTTTTCATCTCAGTTATAAAACTGAGACAAATTACAAGAAGAATGTAGGATACAGTCTCTTTAATTTGATGAGAGCACTGCAGCTGTGTTATCTACAGCTGGACTGGACTCAGTCTCAGTGTTAATGAGTCGGACTGGAATTGAGAAGGAAAAAATGTTCAAAACATTTTTGCAGGAGCTTGACATAATCCTCCCTTTTCTGTTTTTCTTTAAAGTGTTTTTTTTTCTCACTGCTGTTTTTGTCTGTCCAGTATAGTTCTTTCACATCTCTTCTTGTGTGTATGTGTGTGTGTGTATAGGTATGTATTCTTGTCCCTGCTACTACTTCCCTGTGCGTTCAGGAGGGGCGGGGCGCCCTTCTTTTATAGTGGGAGTGGATCTGAAAACAGGTGCTGTGCCTTATGAGCACTGGATCAAGAGAGGAACAGCACTGCTGATGAGCCTGGACAACTAGAGGCAACACTCACATTTTACACCATGAATTCTGTTATATGTTCATATCCGTTTTGCCATGGTGTAGCACATTCATGTGTCGTGTATTAGTTTGATAATTATTTTTACGTTCTTAAACGTTCAAATTGTTACCTTCTGTAGTAGTTTTGTAGAAGCTAATGAAATATGAAATGTTATTAAACATTAAACATGGATTTAATCCAAGTCTCACTGAACGCTCATTCATTTGTTGTGTTCGAGGCCTCTAGGACACGGATGACAAATACCATTTTTGTCTCCAGGACTTTTCCTAAAAGAGAAAAAGAGAAACGCCTGAAGTCCTCAGTATAGCACTGAGGCTTTACACAGGATACATTCTTGAAAGAGGATAGAAAACAAGAGTCCAGAAAAAGTGAAACTAAAGAATAATTGTGAGGAAAGAAGAGAAGGAGAGAGTGCATGTGGGGAGGTAAAGAGAGAGAGAGGGAGAGTTAGGGCCTTGGTTCAAAGTTGTATTCAGAGACAGGTCTCCTCATCTGAAAGAGCGAGACTTCCTCAGAACTGTAAGGGGCTCTTTACTGGGCTCCACGTCCGAGGCAGTGTGTGTACCTCTAACTGGTTGTTGGGGCGCTCATAGCAACATGTTGAATTCAAATTTAAATTGGGCCTCCAAGGCGCTATTGTAGTCGCTCAAAGTACTTCAGATTTTTTTTCTCTCGTTTTTCTTTTTAATGGACGCAAGGGAAAGAAGGGAGGGAACGACATCTTTTGAGTCCCCAAATGGAGGATGAAGTCCCCTGGGATTACTCATTACAGTTGTTGAATGTTCCCACCTCGGATCCATTCAGGCCACACAGGACTGGGAGGGAAGTGTGAGAGACAACCAAACACGATTTTCTTTCATTGGTTTTAGGTTTGGTAACCAGAAAGCTGAAGATGATCAGATTGTAACCCTCTGTAAATAGTTTTGTAAAAGCTAAATGAAATATGAAATGTTATCAAACATTAAACATGGATTTAAGATGAAGCTGAAAGCTGAAGATGATCAGCTAGACTTCAAACAAGAGTACAGGAGACTGGACTTAGAAGTGTGGCTGCAATTCATTCATTACTGTGTTCACTAATCAGGCCTGGATTTCAAATCTGTGCATAGTAAGGCACTCCACTGATGAGTTCTCTGATACTTCGCTTTCACACAATTCAGCACAAAAAGGGCATGTTTTTAAGTGTCTGTGAATAGTTTGATTAAAGCTAAATTAAAGATGAAATGCTCTTGAAAGTCAGACATTGATTTAATTAAAGATGTCTGACTGAATGCAATAATTTTGTGTGCTTCATATAGTCAGGGCCCTTCAGTTTTCATAAAAGAAGCTCCTTCACTTGAAACCGTTCTCAGAGAACTGAAACTTTCTCATCTCGGTCTCTGCTCGGGCTGAGGTGAATTCCTCTGTGGTAGAGGGGGTCCAGAAAAGGTGAAACTGAAAAAGTGAATGTAAAGAGAGGCTTCAAACCAGAGCACATGACGGATGCTCACAGAAATGTGACTCATGTGTCGCCGCACCAGCCCTGATTCACAACCGTACTAATGTGTTAAACGTTTGTGTGTGTGTGTGTGTGTGTATGGGTCTGTGTGTCGAGTTCGCCAAAGTAAAACCACAGGTTTTCCAAAAGGGTAGTGTATTGAAAAGCCAAAGTTTCCCGTCACACGACAGGAAACTTTCCTGTAATTCTGCACCCATAATCACCAGCTAACGGCCCTGACAGCGGCTCAGTAAATCAACTCGTGATGGTTCATCATTGGCCGTAATTTATGTTCCAACAAGTGGGGAAAACTTCAGCCGGGCAGGATTTACTGCCTGTTATTCCAGCTGCCCGGGAAAGAATAGAGCAATCCTGGAATTTTGGGAAGTCTGTGTGCTCTTTCTGTATGTGTGTGTGTGTGTGTGTGTGTGTTCTGGAGAAGAAGAGAGGCGGGGCAGCCCCGAGCGCCGTCCACCGAAAATAACCTGCATGAGAGAGAGAGAGAGAGAGAGAGAGGGAGAGAGGAGGAAGCAGAGCTCTCCACTCAAACATCAAGGGGGAGAGGGAGGGGAGCGTGTGCGCCAGCTTTGCGGCGCAATATGGAATTAAAACTGCGCAATTTCCAAACCCTTCTCTGGAAGGCCAGCAACGGAGGAGCTGCAGGCGGGCGGGACACGGATTTTCGGAACTGCTGTGGACTGCACTCTCTTTTCTCTTCTGCAAAGAGCCTCCGTGTAGATCCGTGCAGGAGGATGAGGGGCCTTTTAGTCAAAAACAAGAAGAAGAAGAAGGAAAAGGAGGAGGAGAACTAGGAGGAGGAGGCTCTGGTCTGATGATGTTTGTGGCCACGTTTTTGAACGTGCACATCTCCACCGCCTGCTCCTCGGCTTTCATAAGCTGGGATTTCACGAGAAACGCACCACGGCTAATGAAGATCTGGAATCGAAAAGAAGGACTTAAAACGCAGCCAGTGATCCAACGCGTGAAGAAACTACGCAGTTGCTTTTTTGGAAGGGGAGGTGTTCTTGTAGTATTTTTAATACGATGAGAAGAAGCAAGCCACCTCCCAGTTCCAGCCTTCGCATTTTAGCAGGTAAGGAAATTACTGTTTTATACTTTATCACTATTACAGTGCTGTATAGAAGCCTGTGTGTCTTAGTGTGTGTATGGTGGTTGTGTCATGTAATCCATTGCTACGTCGTTTCTAGATATATTCACAGCACATGCATGATTCCCTCCCTTTTCCACGTGTTTTACGCAGCTGTATGCTTTATTATGATGATGATTATTATTATATAGCAACATCTGCCTTAATCAAAAAGGGGCTACGAGTTCTCCTGCAGTTTTGGGATGAGTAGGCACTGAAGTTGACCTCCCCTGCCAGTAATATGGAAACGGATGAGATCATAGTCACTCTTCTCTGGAAGAGAGTGGGAGTGAGATGTTGTAATCCCCCCCCCACTCCAGACCCTACAGCAGATCCCACCTCACGGTGGTCTAAAAAAAATAGATAATTACGTTTTAAAAGCATTGCAGTCGTGTTAGATCAGATTTAGGGGATCTGTTTGTCGTGCATGCCCTGCTGCTCTTATATAAATAATGAAGTGTTGAGTAATAAGGTCCATTGAATGAAAAAGGCCTTCTCTCCTTCTCCAAACCGTTTGCTACATTTTCTCCCCCTACAATGTCATGTGGCGAAGTTGTGGCGGGTTCGGAGATTTTCCAGGAAGAGCATTTGAATTTTTTTTTCTGAGCCATGTTTTTTTTTCCTCTTCCTCTCTTCGCTTTGCTGAGCGACACCGCCCCCTTTTCCTCTCCATGCATTTCTTCTGAGCACAAATAGGGGGCGTCCGTGCTCCACACGAAGACTTCACGTCACATCGGACCAAATGTCTGTTGCGTTTAGGGTTCACACCCACACATTTAACATCCAATCAGAGGATCCGAACTAAAGTCACGGTGCAGATTATGTGTCTGTGAGGTTGTGTATGTTTCGTTTGTTCGCACTGCAAGAGCAATAAGACACAAAACACTCACAGTGTCTTACAGTTTTTACCGAAAAGAGGAAACATACGATACACTATATGGACTAAAGTATTAGGACACACCTCTTAATTACTGTATTCAGGTAGCCCCATATTTCCAGTGAAGGGCAACTTTAATGTTTCAGCATACCAAGATATTTGGACTACACATTTACATTTACATGCATCCAACTTTGTGGACACAGTTTGGGGAAGAACCATTTCTATTCCTGCATGACTGTGTCTCAAATAGAGCTCCATAAAGATATGGCTGGATGAGTTCAGTGTGGAAGAACCTCACTGGAGCTGGACAGAGCCCTTGACCTCAACCCCATCCAACGTCTTTGGGATGAACTGGAACGGAGATTGTGGGCCAGGCCTCCTCTTCCAACACCAGTGTCTGACCTCATAAATGCTCTTCAGAATGAATGTACACAAATTCCCAAAGAAATTCCAAAATCCAGAGAAAAGCCTTAGAGGGGGTGCAACTCCATAGTAAAGTCTATGTATTTGAATGCAGTGTCATTAAAGTCCTTTTTGGTGTAATGTTCTGGCAACCCAGTACTTTTGATATCTGCCATTGATAAAAAAACAACCCTAAGGTGACATCTGAAGGTGTTCTGTGCCATCTGGCACCAAGTCCCATGAACTGAAAGGTAGGGCCTTCATGGATCAGACTAGTTTGTTCAGCTTGTCCCACAGATGCTCAATTAGATTGAGGTCTGGGGAACTCTTTGTCATGTTCCTCAAACCATCCCCAAACACTTTTTGCAGTGTGACTGGGCACATTATCCTGCAAAAAGTGCCACTACAATAAGGAAGTAGCGCTTTGTCCTTGGTTTGTTCTTAACCCTACCTTAATTTACTCTTGACAACGCACCAAACCCCTTAATTTGAATTAAGTGGCCGTTAAGTTGTGAAACGGACCCTTATAATTTTACCATAATATTAGATTTTAAGCATGAGTGTGATACCTTTTAACCTTAAATTTAACGTGTTAATTCAGGAGGTTCTATTATTTAAGGGGCACATTTAAAAATAAGTAGGGGGAAATTCAGTAGTTTTACCCCTTAATCAGCCTTAATCTGTGCACATTTACCCTTAATTTTCCTTAATTGAAGGAAATTAAGGTAGTGTGTTTGCGTATAGTTCACGTGTGAGCTGTAGTGTATTTACGTGGGGTGAAGTGAAAGTAACAGAATGGTAAAATTAAGGTTTTTGGTTTCATAGTGTTGTCAAATTAAAATCCACATGTGTGCCAGGACCCTAGTTTTCCCAGCAGAACGTTGCTCAGAGCATCACAGTGTCTCCTCTGACTTGCATTTTTGTAGTGCGTCCTGGTACAATCTCTCCTCAGACTAGGTCACCTTATTCAGCTGCTCCATAGTCCATAGTTTGATGCTGATGTGCCCATTGTAGGTGTTTTCAGCAGTGGACAGGGGACAGTATGGGCACTCTAACCACTGAGCAGGTCCATTCACAGCCAGTGGTAAAAAACCATGTGTTCTGGTACCGTTCTTTCATAGCCTGCATTAACATGTTTATTTGTGAACATGTGGAATATAGTTGAATCTGAAGGTTTTACGTATCCAAGTTCTGATCTAATTCCCACAGTTGAATTTTTACTGTTATATTATTTCTATTCATATTGTAATAATTATTGTTGATATGTGACATGAAGCTGCAATAATTCACAAAGCACTTTTTTTATTTTTAAATTCTTCAAAGCAGTTCATTTGCATTCTAGTTTAAGCAGACTTTACATACACACAGATATGCTATGACTGTTTTAATGTTTTGAAAAACTTAAACAAATGAAGTGCACAATAATGCATTATGCATTTACATTAATGCATTATACTATTAGAACTACTTCTGTCCTTACTAAATGAAGGAAAGGGATTTTTTTTCCACACAACTTGACCGATTTGCCAGGTGTGGACGCAATCAACGTTATTAATGATCTCGTCCTCCAGAACTCCTACTGCACGACCAGAAGATGACATACAAGGGTCTGGAGACTTACGACTGTTTTGTGTGCGGATGGGTTTGCAGCCTTGCTGCTAAAGTAGCGTTAAATAACTGCCACCTTATATTTTCCTGGGTGAGTAAATGTGCTTATCAATTAGTTATTACTAAAAACTAATTTCCCAATAGTTAGCTAATTCAGCATCACATGAAAGCAAAGCCAAAACATTCAAGATGTACAAACCTCAGCCTTAAGTCTGGTGCAGTGTATGCAGAGTTATTTTGGTACCTACATAGCTAAAATTAACTGAAACACAGATAACAACGCTGCCACATCTGGGATACTGTGAAGATAGTGTCACAGTTTTAGCTAGCTCACTATCTCCTAGTAGCTAACTAGAGCTGAAACACTATCTGCAAATCACACATGTAACAGATTTTTATTATGCTTTCATCACCCTGGTCTGTATTTTTGGTCAGTTTTAGCTACATTTAGCGACTTTAAGGACATTGCATTCAAATATATAGACTTTAACATGTTGTTCCCCATTTACAACTATAACAGCTCTGTTGGAAGACTTTCCACAAGATTTTGGAGTTTCTGTTGGAATTTGTGCTCATTCATTCTGTAGAGCAGTTATGAGGTCAAGCAAGAAGGCCTGGCTCACAATCTCCATTCCAGTTCTTCCCAAAGGTTGGGGTTGAGATCAGGACTCTGTCGGGGCCAGTCAAGTTCTTCCACACCGAACTCATCCAGCTACGTCTTAATGGAGCTTGCGTTGTGCAGTGGTCCACAGCCATGCTGGAACAGAAAGGGTTCTTCCATTGTGTTGTGTTCTGGTGTTGTCCAGAATGTCTTGGTATGCTTGATGTGGCAATGGATGTGATTGAAACACCCGCATTCAATAATTAAGAGGTGTGTCCCAACACTTTTTGTCCGTATATAGTAGCTACAATGTTTAGCCTTACATTTTACAAAAAATTGCTCATCACTTTTGTGTACCATTTGATCAGTTGAGGCAGTCAGAAACTAAAGGCTTTGCCAGCGTGCCTCAGAACAGGCCTCCAGTTGCCTGTCCTTCAGTTGAAAAATGCATTGGTTTGTAATATCATGTCCGAGAACCAGTGAACTCTAAATAGGTGCATGGATCCCATCAGTTCAGTATTTGATGTGCTCATATCTAGCACCTGATACCAAATGGGATTAGTTACAAATAGGTTGAATGAGAGCAAAAGTTGGCAAAGGTAGTCAACCATTCTTATTAGCCCTCCTGTATTCAAGTGTCCCACAGCACATAGTGTGAAATTCTTTATATGCATTTAACTCATTCACCAAGTGAAGCAGTGGTCAGACAGGAACACATTGCCTGGGGAACAGTGTGTGGGGATGGTACCTTGCTCAAGGGTATCTCAGTGGTGCCTCTAGCAGTCCTGAAATGGTTTAAAATGACACAGGATTAAATCTTATTATATTAACATATAACATATTATATTAACATGTGTCCAGTTTCGAGCTTTGATGAGATTCAAGCTTGTCTGTTACATTTTTCACTGTTAAGTTCCATAAAAACATTGGTGCTTATAGGAAAACAACAAGGAGTTTTTGTCATATGCCCTGGCGCTGTCCAGTGAACGTTTGTCTTTGTCTAAAATCAATAATTATCAATTAAAGCTATATGTGGGGGGGGTGGGTATTGTTAAGATTTTACTGATACTGATATTGATACCGATAATTCTCGATACTTCTATTGATACTACTCTCCACAAATAAGGTACAGTATTTGTACAGTATCGTAAGTATTGTGTGTTTGTGTCAGCCAAAGATCAACCAGTTCAGAGAGGAGAGAAGGAGGCAGTGTGTGAGAGAGTCATTCACAAGTGAGGAGAAACTGTTTATCGTTCCCGTTCTCCTGAACTTCACACTTCACTAATGTTTTCCTGATGGTAGGAGTGTGTAGAGACTGTGTTGTGGGTGTGTTCTGTCCCTGATGATGTTGTGGGCTCTCCTGATGACCCTGGCATGGTAAATGTCCTGCAATATGGGGAAGGTTTCTCCTGAGGGTTGAGCAGTTTTGATTACCCATTGAGGAGTGTTCCTCTCCCGATCAGTGCAATTTCCATACCAGGTTGTGTTGAAACAGGTAAAAACACTTTCAGTTGTATTTCTGTAGCAATCTGGCATTCCATCCATGTGTTGACAGTAGGTGTGGGCATATATAAATTTTTTTAATCTAGATTAATCTCACTGTAATCTTGGAATTCATCTAGATTAATCTAGATTAAAATTATTAATCTAGATTAAAATGGCTAATTTGAATTGAAGTTCTGAAGCCCCCCCCCCCCCAAATGATCCCAAGCCACCCTAAATATATAGTCATTATTCTACTATTTAATTTACTATTCAATTATATATCCAAACAAAAAGACTATGAATTGAAATGAAAAATAATAAGTCTATCTATCATTATTGAATTAAAATTATGTACTGGCTGTTGAAGCAGGTGTAAAAAACAGATATTTTTTTTATCGCCCGATAAGAGTCTCACATTAACGCAGCTTGTTAACGCCGATAACGGCCCACCACTAGGTGACAGACCATTTGAGATCCTCTTTGCTGAGATGGTCATGGAGTCTGAGGATTATCACTCTCCACCCGTTTCATCTACATACAGTCATCAATCATTTCTCTGGTCCAGTGTTTAAGGGGATGATTAGTGTCTTGATACCAGCTCTCTCTTGTATATTTCGTCCCCACCAGTGATCAGTTATATGACTGGTGTTGTATAATTATGCTGGTGTTATTCTGGGAGGCCAAGCAGTTGTGTGTGAAGAGTGTACAGCAGGTGGGATCATGTGCTTACAATAATCTATATAACAGGTTATACTTTATCTTCTTTTCGATTGTATTATCGACTACCTCATTTAATTCATTGTCATGCTCCGGATTATCCTTACATTTGAAGTGAGTGGTCCACTGCCTGTATGCACTTAATTCTATTAACTCTGTCCCTGTCCCTTTTTGTGACCATATATTTCGCTACCTGGCCCTATTATACCATTCACTGAAATGACTGTAAAGTGAACAGTGGTACCTGTCAGTGGGTGGGATGTTGGTACAATTGATGTGTTGAAAGTAGGAAAAATAGACAAGTAAGTGAGAGTATCTGTAATGATACATAGATATGCACCAAACTGCAGAAAACACTGAAATGCAGAAGACGCTGTGAAAGAGGCAAAGTCCAAAATGTAGTAAAAGTCAAAAACCAGTAAATCCTTTCCAAAGCAGACAAAAACCAAAAGAGCAATCCAAATATCCAGAAAAAGTTCAGAGAAACACAAGAAGGCAATACATTAAAGAAAACAGGAAAACACTTGGTAACTATGCAGGAGTTGCCAAGTGTTAGTACCTGACTCTGGTCTAGGGCTTGACCTCAAAGTATCATCGACATGGACTAAGTTATGAGGGCTAATCATTTGTGTCAGAGCAATGCAAGGGCATGTTGGCATCAGACCTAGACCATGGACCAGTGGAGGAAGGTGGAGTGTGTGATGCTCTGGGAAATATTCAGCTGTGTTTCTTTGGCACATACTGCCTACCTAAAGGTTGGATCAAGTTTACCCCTTCATGGCAACAGTATTCCTTAATGACAGTGGCCTCTTTCTGCAGAATAATGAGCCCTGACACTGCAGGAATGATCCGAGAAACATGACAAGGTGTTCAATTGGTCCCAAAAGTCCCCAGATCTCAGTCCAATCAGCATCTATGGGATGTGCTGGACAAGCTTGTCCAATCTATGGAGCCGCTTTAAGTGGATTTCGTGCAGGGAGTGAGGGGTTGAAGAAAAATAGTTCTAGTACTATAATGACTTTAATACATAATGAAAAGGCAAATGTAAGCAGAATTACATTTTTGGGGTATGTAAGAGAGATTAAAATTTGACTGGAGAACTGTTATTAGTCTGAAACAAACCAATATGTATAAAATAGGATTACGGTATCAAGATTTTTAGAAGTACAGAAAAGCAAATTGTAATATTTTCATAATCAAATGTTTATCAAAACAGCAAATCTTTAATTAATTAATTTATTTTTGTCCCTTGCAATTCTTAAAACATCAGAAAAGCTGATTGTGGTCATTGTGTACTATAAAATGTTTAAGACAGGGGTGTGGAGGGCTGTAGTCCAACATCATTTGGTGATTTTGAAGCCGCTGGTTCACCTTGCCAGTTAATTGCCAGGTTTGTACAGTATTGTACAGTATTGTACAGTATTTGAGGAGGAGAACCATCAAACTGTGCTGGACTCGATTGGTCAACAGCCACTAGATGGTGACACTTGCACTGCTAAAGTACAGTTAATTACTGTTTCTCTGTTACTCAGAACAAACTGAGCTTTACTATACATACAAGAAGATAGAATTTACAGAATATCCTTTTTTTTACACATTTATCATCATACATTTGCTTATGATAGTAATGGGAGAACAGTTCCCTGCATGAGCCCTAAACAAGGACCTAAGAATAGTATGAACATCATGATATTTGGGCAAAACCATATACACTCCTATACTGAATTCCCATTGAAATAACAGCTACATACAATGATGATACAATAAAATGTAAATGGGAAATTTCACAGCTTTTCTTTTTTATAACATTATCTGACACAGATTTAACTTTCTGTTTTTCCATGGCAGACGCTTGTTCAGCATGGTTGAAGTTCGGCTGGCCAACATGAGAGTCGCTTGGAAAGGAAAGCCACACCAGACGGTGTCTAAAATAAGACGATTTTCTGTTATCCAGTCGGCGGAGGTGATGAAAGTCTGCTGCAAGAGGAGGAACCGTGAACACGGATGATGCTTCGGCATGGGATGGAGATGTCTGAGGCCTGGAGTTCACCCAGCAGCCGTTTAAGGAGGTGCCACACTACCTGCCAGGAATGGCAGTCAGCTTGTATTTTTCATTCCATAGTAGTGAAAAATATTGCAATTAGCCAAACAACTCTAACACTGTAAAACATTTAGTCCCTTTAGGTATTCATTTAAAGAAGCTAGACTTAGGCTGACATTGTATCTTGCCTTAATTAACATGTAAAAACTGATTTATCCTGTGTTGAAGCTAATGACTAATTTAGTGATCAGACAGTAATGAGTGTTTTTTAACATTTTGCTGTAATCTGCTTTGGTATGGAGCACTGATACTACACTAGGTACTGATGTCAAAAACAAAATTCTGATATCAGAACAAACCTGTTCCACTCCATATTACCTCATCATGATTTTGCATTAAAGAAAACAGGTAAAGAGTGAGTAAGAGAAAGGAAAATATTATGCTGTATTGTAACTTTGTTAAGGCTGTCACTAACAGCTAGTTCTATAATGGATTGATCTCCCAATTATTATGCACTTGATTCATTGATTTAGTCATTATTCCTTCTGTCTGGCCACTTCCTATCCATTATACCAAAAACATGACTGCAAAATGCTAGAGGGCGCTCTGAGCAAGTCCTGAATTAATGGAGATGAACAGTAAACTGAACAGTTTTTTAGATGTTCAGGTTGTTTGAGATGTTCTTTTTATATGGGCATGTGTCACATTCGAATTTTCCTTTAATGTGGGCCATTTAAAGCTTGTGTTGAACTATTGGGATGAACTATTTACAAATTAAGATTTTGGACAAAGGCTTCATAGCTACTCATTTATTTCAGACTCTCATAAGCATCGTACTGGCCGTTCTCCTCTCTAGATTCCATCTGTCTGACTTGTCCTTTCATCTGTTAACGGAACAGCAGCTGAATTATATGTTATACAGCATCATCGAGTAAATTTGCTTCCATAAAATCAACATCGTTGACTAACCGTTGGCGCCTTACTCATGCAGCTCTGGGGATGATCAGTATTAGGCATGTTGGAGCATATGCTTTCCGGAACAAACGGGAAAGTTGATTTGATCCTGTTAGGATTGGATTGAAGGGGATGATGAGATGTTTGCAGACATGTCGTGTGTGTGTGTGTGTGTGTGTGTGCGCGCTGATTTATAGAGTTGTAGTCATGTTTCTGGTAAATTCATGCCGTCACAGTTCTGTAAGGTATCAATCTTCAAGACAAGCCTGTCAGTTATGTTACATCTTAATTCCGACTACAAGTCACCTTCACACTCACACATCCGTACACACGATAATACATGAAAGAGCATTTTATTTATACACTGCTCACAAAAATTAAAGGAACACTTTTTTTATTGGGCCTGGCATGAAATCAGTTAAACCTGTCTGATA
>JBBJLR010000013.1:2123471-2142981 GCA_037577145.1 Brachypetersius gabonensis
TTTTTTTTCCCCCCCCCCCCCCCCCCCCCCCCTCTGCTGCTCCACCCCTGTCGGCTGTTGTGTTTTTCCTGTCACACACTTTTCTCGTGTGATAGTTGGCTTTACACTTTGAGCTCTTCCTCTGAGAGCACGGGGAGGGCACGCTGTTTTTCAAGCTGCCTCCCACAGTTCTGCTTTGTGTGTCGGAGTGTGTTCTTTAGGCCTTCATAGCTGCAGTAGGCACCGATGCATAACTTGCATAATGAGTGTGTCAGTGTATAAATGTAGAAACTCGTATCCGGTAAAGTGGCCCCTTATAGTTACGTGTGAACAAACCACAGCACAGCACACAGAGTGAATGAATGAATTAATATCTTTATTGTCATTGTATGGATGCTTAAAATTCCAGTGCAGAAGGAAAAAAGTTTGCACACAAATTTGATATTACACAGAGTAACATTTTTGCAATGTTAAGCATTATGGCTTGTGAATAGAAACTGTTCTTTAGTCTATTGGTCATGTTTAGACTACAGAAAAGTAAAGTAAAGTGGCCCCTTATAGTCACGTGTGAACAAACCACAGCACACAGTGTGTGATTATTTCTCTCACCAAGTGAAGCAGTGAGCTGCCACCAACAAGAGAAGCAGTGTATGGGCACGTTACATTGCTCAAGGGTACCTCAGTTGTGATACTAGTAGTGTTGGGATTTGAACCCACAACCTTCTGATTGTAGGGGTGTACCCTAATCACTGGCCACCCAGCTACCCCAGACATCTAGTTGGACCACCCGAACAGCAACAAGACTCCATGGACCTTAATTACGTCTGATGCTCTCCCAACTGAGCTATCCAGGGCCCATGTAGATGTTTAGATGTACAGTATTCACTTAATCTGCCACAATAACATCAGCCGCTTATCTTCCATGGAGCTCCATTTGGTTGCTCCAGCTCCAACACAGCACTGGGCCACGACCACATGTTATGTGCTCAACAAGATCATAGTATGTTTGCTGGCTGCCTAAATTACGTGGCTTGCATGCTAATGTCACCTACAGGTTGGATCCACATTGCAACAGAACTGTTTGAGCCATTCATACATAGTGTGTGTTTAGGAATAGTCAAAAAGAAACTATCAAGTTATCTGGTATCCAGTTCCAAGAAACCTGAAAGCAACTTCCTGCTCTCACACAAGTGGCTTATTTACTCTCTCACTCAAACTACATGTGGACACTGGTCTGTGGATGCGGGTTTGGGATCGGTTGGTTTGGATGTGGAATGTCTTCTTTTTCTCATGCACGTGACATGTTTGCCCTAAGAGCTGCAGTTCTAACACGGTTAAAGCTGTGGAGATCTGTTGTTTGAAAGGAAGAGTAGAATAAACTAAAAAAATGACACTCGAATGATCTCCTCTTCTCTTTGCAGTGATCGAGGCCTGCCTAATCCGCTGACATGATTGGCTGCCAAAACTGAAGCCAAGATTCGTGGACATTCTCAGGAGCCAACACTAGATGCTTAATTGAGAGGTAAAAAACATGTTTGTGTGTGTGTGTTCTTAACATCTAACAGCAACTTGGTGAGCAGCAGATTATTTCTGTCCTCCTGAATTCTAAATTCAAAGATCTTGAAATATCACCCAGGTCTTATAATAGTTTGACACAAACAGAGCTGAGAATGAGAGGCGGCGTGGGCATAGTGGGCTCAAAATATTCAAAATACTCACTCACTCTCTCTTTCTCTCTCTCTCTCTCTCTCTCTCTCTCTCTCTCTCTCTCTCACACACACACACAGTCTGACTGGCACTGGTGAGCAACGATGCCTCATCAGCACACTTGTTCCCGTGTGTTGTATCTGTCTTTAAACAGGGCGGCATGTGAGTATGTCACTGCTTAGCCAGGCATTCAGCAGTTTGAGTAAATGCTGAATAACCGTGTCTTACCGGCAGAGTGTGTCCATTCTTTTTGTCCACAACAAACGTGACACTGTGAGCAATGCTGGCTAATCGCCACACTGGAGCTGGGAAATGCGATGATCCATAAGTCATGCAACCGTTTGCGTTTTCCGAGCAAACTTTTGTCTGCTCCAACTTACCAAATTCCAGAAAAAATAAACATCATCATCATTACATCCCTAGTTAGCCTCGCTTTTTCGTGCGTGCAGCCGCCTTTTCTGATGTCGGCTCTAAGTGTGTCATTACTTAGTGCCTAATGAGCTGAGCTGCCTTAAAAAACATGCCTTTAAAGCTTCTCCAGTTAGTTTGGCACAGGCCTGCCCTTCCAGCATTTTAATGAGGTTAAGATTTGCATTTTAAGTTCCTGATCCATGTGTGTGTTTGTGTGTGAGGAAAACATTTAACATAAATAAACATTAATGATTATAGAAAGCATAACCTTTAGAGAAGGAAAATGACTTTCTTGTTCATGTAACAATGCTTTAGTCCTAGTCGTTTTGGACCATTTGTATTGGTATACTCATCATGAAATGTTCACACAGTTTAAAAAAAAAATATCGAAAATAAAACGGAATTGTAAGGTTTTGCAGTGACTGCGATATTATATATTTGCTGAGCTAGTATTTAAATTAGTAGTAGACATTGTGTGCATATGTGGTTTACCGGTGCACATGTATGTGTGCTAAACAGTGCTGTTTAGCCCAAGTGCACGAGTGTGTGTGCGCGTGTGTGCGCGTGTGTGTGTCTTTGCATCCCTGTATGCTGGAGTATGATTCAGTCATGTGGGCAGGTGTCTGTGGGTTTTGTCGCTTGATCCTGTTCCCTGAAGAATGCTGTAATTTTAGGCCCACATTTTTTTCTTTTCTTAATCTATCACTCCATCCTGTTCAGCCCTTCTGTTGTTTTTTACCCCTCCTCCCTCCACGCCTCTCTCTGTGTCTCTCTCTCACTCTCTGTCTATCTTTCCAACACGCCTGGCCTAATGAGATTAGCCTTGGTGTCTTTCTTGTTATACACACAAACACACACTGGAACAGAAGCACAGTGAACACTCAAAAGCTCAACAGAAGGGCACAAGCTTACGCTCACACACACGTACACGCACGCACACACATGCTCACAAAAACACAGCACACACTACACCGCTGGCTTTGCTCCAGAAGCCCCCCCCCCTCTCTCTCTCTGCCAGGAGGCCCCAGGAAGGGTTATAATGACCTCAGTGCACTCATCCTATAGGTGAACTCCCACCAGCCCATCTGTGCTCCACTCTCACACTCCCACACACTCTGCACTCAGGGCCCCCTACAGGCTGCCTGCAGTATTACATGACCAAGGCTTTCTTTGTTTGGAAGTGTTTCATAGACCAGTGGTTCCCAACCTTTTTTCCTTGAAGCCCTCCTTGACTGTCAAGACAAACCATGCCCCGCAACCCCAACTCCTACCCGCATAGACGTACAAAAAGAATAAAGTGATTAATTACAAACTTTTATTCTATAAAACAGTTGTAGGTTTTTGTTCTTATACTCTTATAAACATACACACACACATACATTTACGTTTCTCAGTCATTGGAATTTTATTAATTAAATTTGTACAAATATAATTTTGGTAACCTCAGTGCAGACAAAATTGTGCGCAACCCCTGTGATCTCTAGCGCCCCCCCCCTAAGGGGGGCCCGGACCCCAGGTTGGGAACCACTGGCATAGACAGATGCTAAAAGGAGCAGTTATTCAATAAACATAAATAGTTTGGTCATGGTTTGACTGACATAACCGAATAAAAGAAAATGAGCACTGTATTGGCTATTCACCTTTGCCATTTTAACGATTTCTGCAGTATGTCCTGCTGCTTTGTTGTTTCACTTTCGTGAGAATGTTTTAAACATGTTAATATGTATGTTGTATATTATATACACAAAATGCATAATTTTATATTTGTGTGTGCATTCCTAAGAGTGTATGTTAAACACTGTAAAGTGTTTTTGTGGACACTGTTTAAGCTCTATGTAGATGCTCTATGCTTTCTAAAGTAAGTCATTTTGAACCTTTCTTTGCCTCTGCAGTTCTCAGGAGCCGTGGTAGACGAGTTCTGCTCAGTGTTGGTGTGTGGCCTTCTCTCTGCTGCAGTGGAGGGCTTCACGTACACAGCCAGTGTGGTGAGTAACTGCAAAATCAGAATACAAGTCAATGCTTGTCTGTGGACCAGTCTGTATTCCTGAACAAAAAGTTGTTGTTTTTTTCATGGCTTTTCAGCAGCATTTAATCTTTGTTTTATTTTAATTTGCTCTATGACAAATCTTTGGGAATGACCTGTGTGTGTGTGTGTGTGTGTGTGTGTGTTTTAACAGACTGGATGCATCACACAGCAGACCAATTTGGCGTGCGCAGCACACGGGACCCTTTCCCTCTAGACGGATTTAACCGTGGACCATGGGCTCCCGTGGGCAGCCGTGCCTGGCCCCCTCCCTCCAGGTAGGTATCCCAGACTATCACTATCAGTGTAGTTAAAAAAAAAAACCCAACTAAGTCAGTCTTAGCTCTATAAGCTACATACATTTGATTACCACAGTCATTTTCCTGTACTTATAAAAATAGCTAATAGATGGTAAGGGCTCTCTGCAGTTTTCTAAATTATTCATAATCAACCACTTGCTAATGGTGTGGTAAATAGATATATATACCTCATAGAGGCATACCCCTAAAAATACCTTAGAAAACCGTTTCTTGGAAGGTGATAAAAACAACGCCCCCACCCCAAACAAATACTGAGCATTGATGAGTTGTCATTGCACCTAATACATACATTACTCATCACAAACAGAGAACCACATAGAATGGTTTGCGTTTGGATTTTTTTGGTAATGATTTATGCTTATTTTTCCTGACAGATGCACACCTGGTGTCAGTCAAACGCAGTTCCTCCCCCAGCTCCCACCTAGTCACATGACAGGGCTAAATCATCAGAGTAAATTCTTCAACAGTGGGTGAGTGTGTGAGCGCAAAAATCATCACAATTGATCATTTGCGATGTATCTTGTTTTTAACTCTTTGTTTCTGTGTGTTTTTGTTTGTCTGTAATAGTCCCCTTGGACGAGGAGAGAATAAGCTGGCCCTTTCTCAGGCCTTGCTTCCAGGGTTACATAGGGATCTGCGGGCCCCTTCAGCCCCTCCCAGGCCATGGGAGCAGATTGGTCAGCATTATGATCAACTGCCCAGTAATGACCATACCCGTTTACACAACGCATACAACGCAGGGCCGCCGGCACACCTCACCGTCCGAGCCAACCAACTGTTGAAGGTGAGAAGAACTCGCATTATTCACGATGATGATATTTTTCCATGATTAAGTACAAAGCAAAGCTGAGACATGATATTTTCAAAGATGGATGTTCTCACCGGCTGAAAATACTCTGTGTGGTTTATGTGGAGTATGCAGGAGGCAAGATATGATCACATAGCCAGTTCTCAGTCTGCTTATAACTAGTATAAGTTTATGAATCTTCTTCATCCTCAGATGTTTTTCTTACGGTTTCGTGCCGGTTGCATAATAACGATATCAATGCTCCCAATCACTCGCTGTGAATTCTATGGAAAATTACATGCTCTATTGGACGCACTGGGACTGGGATTACATTCATTGTGCTCACTCAGCTGAATTCAACATTTGCATTCCTACATACAGCCCCACCGGGTATTGTTTAGAAATTATCTATACATATATGCCTGATCACATCCATGTCGTAATGTCAGAACAAAATGTCTTATTAAAGCGTACAATTTAATCTACCTACAAGTATTTATATTATTCTATATTTTCTTTCATTGTAGTTTAGCACATGGTAATTAGGTGTATACTAGGGCTGCACGATATTAGGAAAACATGCGATAATGTTGTTGAGTGTTGCGATGGTGATATCACATGCGATAAGTAAGTAAAAACCTAGCCTTTATAGTGTTAATGTTTTTCTGCTTTGGATTTGCTGGTGATATAGACTCCAGGTGCTGACTAGTCTATGCAGGGAAAAAAAATGAAATGCAATATTTCCATTCCAACATGTTTTTTTTTTAAGAATTTACTTAAACCAGAGCATTTAATGCCTCCCATAAAACATTTCAACCATTGAACATTGTTCAAAAAAAATCTGAAAATATTTTTTAATAATTTTAAATCTCAAATAAATGTAAACATAATTTAAACTATAGTAAGCCCGAAAAAAATAGCAAAGGGAACAATCTATAATAGTAGCACAGAAGATGAAGAAAACTGCCCAGTGTTTTTCTGTGGCACTGGGTGAAAAACTTTGGAAAAGTGACGGTAACTTTGCGTTATATTGTGCAGCCCTAGTGTATACTGTTTTAATGTTAATCTCTCTCTGCCTCTCTCTCTCTCTCTCTCTCTCTATATATATATATATCTCAGTATGGTCCCTTTCCTGCACACCATGGGTCGAGGCCCATGCCTCCTCTCCCAGACATGTGGGCACAGTCCCAGCAACAGCAGCAGCCACCACCTAGGGACCCTTACTCTCATGCTAGCCAGTTAAAGCGGCCAGCGCCCCCTTTGGGAGAGCAATCTGTGATCCAGCACACTCCTCATCCTCTGAATAAACCCAGTGAGGACTGCCCCAGCCCAAGCAAAAGGAAGAGAAGCTCAGAATCTGATCAGGTATTGACCATTTTTTCTCAAAACCCTTTTAGGTTATGTAGGTATTTTTTTTTTTCCTTTTCTCTGTTATATTTCCCGACTTGGGCATACAATGTGAAATTATGCTCTTTAAATTATTAGCTTTTTTTTATACCTCAGGCTATTGCAGACATTTTTTACTCACTAGTTCTACCATTCATGTTCTTTAACAGTTCTACAACTTCTAACCAAGCATAAATTGTATTTGCAGCATATGACCAATGCTTATCAGTTCTCTGGACCAGTGGGAGCTTCCCTGCAGCAGCCTCAGTCCCACTATTCCACACCCAAACAGGGCTTCTGGAACCCTTTGCAGAAGGGCACATCCTGGCGCCCAGCTGAACGCAAGACAGAAATCACTGAGTTTGAGGTCAGTAAAAATGGAAAAATTGAAATTGTAAACCATAATTACTGTTAATTATGTTTGGCTTATTCACCTCTTTGTTTGTTAACAGGACTTGCGCAAACCGTCGGGAATGGGTGATTTCAGTTACAAACAATCCTCATCCTCCAAACCCTCACCGATCTCTCCACCGCCCATCCCCACTCCTGGGGGCTATGGACAAGGCAGAGGTCCCTCTGCCCAGCGCCACAACCCCTCCCAGTCACCACAGTCTCTTGGTTCCTCTTCTAACAATGTTCACCTCAACCACTCAACAGGCCCTTATCCCAACAACAAACCCTCAGCTCAGACTCGGGGGGAGCAACAGGGCATTCCCACCCACAGAGCACATGAGTCAGTGGTGAGCTCCACCAGCAGCCAGGCACTCCCTCCACAACCATCAACCCCGGCCAACAAAGATCGCCTTGCCCCTACACCAGCACACCATGCCACTGTGCCTTACAGCCACCCCAACTTTCATCCCCATCCAGGGCTGGTCTGTACCACCAGCGCCTCCAACCATGGGACCCAGGTCGCCACACCTCAATGCAACACTCAGAAGCCCTGGAAAAACCAGGCCAAACATGCCCATCATATCCCAGTGAGTGCAAGATTCATTAGAAAAAACCCAATAAAACCAGTGAAAATTTTAATAAAGTTTATGTAGATTTTTGTTTCTCAATTGTTTCATTTAAAAGCAAGAATTTGAGTATTTTAAGTGTGGCATGGGGTTTATGATGTTAACACAAAAAAATCTTTGTGTTTTACTTTAGGATTCAAGTCCCTACCGCCCACTGGTGGAGCCTCAGGTCACCCCTTCATCTCTACAGCAGCATAACCAGAGTAAGACTGGGAAGAATCAAGATGCTGGCACTCCCCAACGTTTAGGTCCCTCTTTGACTCGAGCTCCAGTTATCACCCCCAGCATGCCCTCCTTGGAGCTTTCAGGTCGTCCTTCTCTGGGTCTCTATAGTAGTGTGGAAACTGTTCCGAAAATAAGTTCTGTGTCCTCTACAAACTTTTCTGCAGCCACCACCAAGAGCTGTGGGAGAGCCACAGACTCTTTATTGCAAATCTCAAAAACCAATCCAACTTCATCTGTGCAAGGTCTCCCCCTTCAAGGGTATCAGGGAACCCAGTCTGTCCCAGAAACCCACCCTCACCGCCATCAGGATGCCAAAACTCATCATCCCCACCAAGGTCAGGGTAGACCCCACTATAGCCCGATAGTTTCTTCAGTTCCTTCCTCTCTCAGCTCAGGGTTTCAGAGATCAGGAAATAGCGTCATCACCAGCAGGGCTTCAAGTAACCTCCCGCAGGTTGCCAGTTCCCCCCTCCATCAACCACAGCCTGCGGCACCCAACACTGTGAACACAGCTCCTCAGCCACAGTCAGATCTTTTGATGCCTCCCCATGCAGCCCCAGCAGTGTCTCAGGTGCCCCCTGCCCAGACATATCAAAGACCATGTCAGAAACCTGTCGTCTCTAACCCAGAATCCTTTGAGGAAGCGCTGAAAAAACTTGATGCTGAACTGCAGGACCACATGCGAGCTGAAGAGAGAAGGAGAGAACAGGAGGAAGAAGGGAGAAAACAGAAAAGGGAGAGCAACGAAGTAGGAATGAAGGGTAATGAGGAGTCTGCAGTTGAGAGTCTGGAGCACTTGCTGTCAAATAGTGCTACTGATCCACCCCCTCCACGTTTGTCTCCAGCAGCTGCACCCTCCTCAGTCACACCACAGAGCCAGACATCGCCTCCCTGGCTGAGTCGTGGTGGCATTCCCACTCGTCCTCCCATGCCTGGCACAGCTCCCCTAGAAAGGTCTCGTCCACCTCCTCTCACGCCTCAAACAGACTATGCCCGTGAGAAGCAAAGGCAGAGAGAGCAGTGGAACATCAGAGCTTCGCTAAGTCCCCCTTCACAGAATACCTCAGGAATTCCCACATCTACTTGTCCCTCCAACCCTGCCCCAACAGATCCTTCAAATAACCAAACAATACAGTCAGCATCCTGTCCATCCAAAGACTCCCCCATGCAAAAGAGCCCTCATGAGGTCAGGGCTATGGGTGCTATCCCCAAACCACCAACCTTACGAGAACCCCCAAAACTCTACCAGGCCTTCCCCAGAGACACACTACCATCTTGCCCACCAACAGGTACACATTCGAGCAATCTCCACAAGAGTATGCCAAGTGGTGGACTAGGCAGTCTTGGCAGCAGTGCAAGTAGCTGCAGTGGGGACTCAGATAGTGCTCAGTTTGAAGAGGAATCATCCGAGCTCTTTCCTGATGGTTTGGCAAACATCATGAAGATGCTGGATGAGTCCATTAAGAAAGAAGAGGAACTGTACTCTGGTCAAAGTGATGGACAGACTGGCACAGAGCCACCATTTACTGTCACTGTGGCACCCATGAAGAGCTATCTTTGTGCTCCTGACCTCATGCCTGCCCTGAAACAGCCATCTACTGAGGATTATTTGACAGACACCCATGCTAGCCCCCCTGTCTTGAGCCGTCAGGGTTCTCTGGCATCCCCTTGCAGCCGTACCTCTTCACTTGAGGAAGAGGAGGAGACGTTGAAGATCATCCCAAAACGCACCAATGCAGTCAATACTCAATGTCACGATAATGGAGTTGGCATCACAGGAACCAACTATCGCCACAGTGACCTGGCCAAGCTGTATGGACTTCCAGAAGTTGTGAAGAGCGAGTGTGAGGAGGATGAAGAAGAGCAAGATGATGATACACCTTCTTGTTCCCCACCACCAATGAGGCCGCACCTGCATCAGACAGGCGTGAACAGCATGTTTAAAAATTTGGCCTCTGTGTTGGAGAGCCAGAAGTATGCCTATCGTGGTGGACCATTCGGTCGACCTCCACCATCTGCCCTGGTAGGAGTGAAGTACTCTTCCTCACTTTCTCTGGGCCCAGATATCTGCAGACAACAAAGCACTTCTCCCACATCAGGTTCAAAAAGCCACCCAGGCTTTAGTAATCCAGCCCAAGCCCCAGCAAATACTACCTCAGAAGAAACACATCCTCTGTCGCCATCAGGTGGCAGAACAGAGAGTAAAAGAGGGGCAATACTGAGCCAGTCGGATCTTTCTGAACATGAGGGCAAAGAAGAGATGCGGAAGAGGCGCAGCTACAAAGATGCTACTGGTGATGTTGAGGTCTCAGCTGAAATGGAAAGGAGGCCCAAGCTCACAACTATCTCAGAATCATCACTCGCTGAATTGGGTCGCACCTGTGAGGTGATGTTAAACCGACACCAACTTCCTTCAAAAGCATTATCAGACCACAGCAAGCCAGAGGTGCGGGAGATGCACAAGCCTGAGAAGCAGAAGGAGCGGAACCGCGAAAGAGAACGAGAGCGTGATCCGGAAAGGAAACACAAACACAGCAGCAGTAGCAAAAAGCATGAGGAGAGGAAAGAGAGAAAGAAAAAACACAGAGAAAAACGAGAGGAAATGTCCCTCTCCTCTACATCCTCCTCCTCCTCCTCCTCCTCGAGCTCCAGTAGGCGGCACAAGGATGGCAAGCCACACAAAGAGAGGAAGGGCAATGGGGACCTTCAAAATAAGGAGACCCGGGAGAGAGAGCGAGATGGAGAGAAAAAGAAAAGGAAAGAAGAAGGAAGTGAAAGACAAGAGTGGGTTTCTTGGAACAAGGAGAAGAGTCGAAGTTCATCACATCATTCCTCTTCTTCATATGCAATGGGTTCGACAGACTTTCAAAAGCTGAAGGCTTTGACAGACGGGCCACCCAAAGAGCTGAAGATTCGCCTGATTAAGGTGGAGAGTGGAGACAGAGAGACTTTCATTGCCTCTGAAGTAGAGGAGAAGAAGATTCCCCTGCAGGAGATCAGCATCAAAAACACAGCTAGTGAAATCATCAGATCCTGCAAGTGAGTGATAGCTGAGTTTTTAAATGTTGCTTGAGCTAGGTTATGCTGCAGATTATGCTACAGTCATGCTCTCAGTAAGTGCTAAGGATCAGGACTGAAATTATCCAAATGATAAAAGACTTAAACAATCAGGTTATCAGAAATATGGGTTATATACAATGTGTATGTTTCAGGGCGGCCCGCATGAAAGGGAAATTTAAGGAGTCCTATCTGCTCCCAGCTTTCTCTGTGAAACCAGTTTTGGAGCATTCAATCCCACTGGAGAAACTCAACCCTCCCACACCCAGCATCTATGTGAGTGTATTTCTTTCTTTAAGAACCTGTACATTTTACCTATGGACATTTATTCTAAATGGTTTTACTCTTTTTTCCTTGCAGCTGGAGAGCAAGAGAGATGCCTTCTCACCTGTGTTACTTCAGTTCTGCACGGATCCCAAGAACCCAATTACTGTAATCAGAGGGCTGGCAGGCTCCCTTAGACTGAGTGAGTACTACAGCATCATGTTTGTTACTCACACTGCATCAAGAAGAAATTTACTTCTGCATCACAGGTTTAGCATTAAAATGATGAAATAGCAATGCTTAGAAGCTACATCTATAATTTAATAATTCATATAATTCAACATTTGGAAAACTACATTTCCAACCAAAATGTTCCCATTGTAGACGATATTCAAGTATGAAAAAACCTATTATTTACACTGTTTGTGATTGCATCTCCGTTTTCTTTTCCTATGCACAGATTTGGGTCTTTTCTCCACTAAATCTCTGGTGGAGGCAAATGCGGAACAGGCAGTGGAGGTGAGGACTCAGGTGCAGCAGCCAGCCGATGAGAACTGGGATCCCAGTGGAAAAGGGCAAATCTGGCCCTGTGAGAGCAGCCGATCACACACCACCATAGCCAAATACGCGCAGTACCAGGCCTCCAGCTTCCAGGAGAGCCTCCAGGTTGGACCAGTATTATTTTAGTATAATTGTTATGCTTTACACACAAATACACTGATATGAGTATGTACTGCTATTTATTCACTTTGTTTCATCTGTTTCTGCAGGAAGAGAAAGGCAGTGATAATGAGGATGATGATCAAGATGAGAAAAAGCCTGTCATTAACATAGACAGCACAGGCATCAACTCATCAACTTCAGGCGTCAGGTATTTTAAGCTACCTAAACCTCAGATTAAATTGATTTAATTTAACCATATCAGTTTGCTTCAATCTTTGACCACTCTTATGTTTATGTCTCCATTTCAGTCCAGAACAGAAGTCAATGGGGAAAATCATAAAATTTGGCACTAACATCGACCTGTCGGATCCAAAAAGGTAAGAACACCGTCAAGAGCCATTTATGTTCAAGGGTTCTCTTTTTCTGTAAGCTTCCTTGATTCTTTTGCCATGCTGACCTCTACTGGTCAGTCTGATGAGTTGCACGTTTTTATTTTTTCAGTACTTTCAGACCTTGTTAAGGATGGATATATGTGTCTTACATTTGAATGACTGTCACCATATTTGATCTAATTCTCATGGATTAATCTGTTATGGTTGCAGTAAGGTATTTTTCTGTTTTCAGGTGGAAGTCCCAGCTGCAGGAGCTGCAGAAGTTGCCTGCATTCATGCGCGTGTCCTCCAGCGGCAATATGCTGAGTCACGTGGGCCACACCATCCTAGGCATGAACACTGTACAGCTCTACATGAAGGTCCCCGGCAGTCGCACACCAGGTGTGTATGTTTGTGCATCGCATGTGTAATAGACACAAAGCCTAAAACCGCTAAATCAATAGGAGGCAGTCTGTGATGGTCTTCCTAATTGAGGACCACATGTGACCTTGCTCAGTTTGCCAAAGTAATCATGCTTAGTGTTATAATTCTCTGTTCCTTTTCCTGTTTATAGGTCACCAGGAGAATAACAATTTCTGCTCCGTGAACATTAACATTGGACCTGGAGACTGTGAGTGGTTTGCTGTCCATGACAACTACTGGCAGGCCATCAGTGACTTCTCTGAGAAGTAAGAAAACCTGGTTATTAAAATCATTAGGAAATAGTATAGCATTCATCACTGTTCAAACTCTATTAGAGATTTTCACATCAATATCAAGATATTTATGTGAAATTAGGCTGCTGTGTTTGAGGCTTTAAAACAATAAATATGCTTTAATAGTGTTTGTTAGTATTCTGTATAATTTGCAGGCAAAAGCATACAGAATATGCTGGGCTTACTTATCCATGTAATGCTGCCTACAAGCCTTTGCAAGCAATATAGTCTGTACAGTAGGAATAATTTGTACCTGACGTACATAAATATCAGTGTGTAAACCTACTAGAACTATTACTTTTGGCTGAAGTTGTCTGTTTGGTTGGGAGGTTTGCCAGTACTGACCTTGGTGGCTTTACCTTCTTTTTTCAGGCACGGTGTGGACTATCTGACCGGCTCGTGGTGGCCGGTGCTTGAAGATCTCTACCGCTCCAATATCCCTGTGTACCGGTTCATCCAGAGGCCTGGAGATTTGGTGTGGATCAATGCAGGCACGGTGCACTGGGTCCAGGCTGTGGGCTGGTGCAATAACATTGCATGGAATGTGGGGCCACTAAATGGTAAGAGCCCCCAAGTGGCCGAAATTTGACTCATTTTAGCAAAGCTATACTGAAACTACAGTTTAATTTGTGAACTATATTTGTCTTTTTTGTGTGTATTCTGTTAAGCTAGCTGCCTATACTGTTGCCTCTAGAGTTCTGACTCACACAATGAATAAATGAGGAAACACGTTTTTAGACACCGATGCAGTGTTGTGACTTTCCATATGTTGTTCTTATAGGGTACCAGTACCAGTTAGCACTGGAAAGGTTCGAATGGAACGAGGTGAAGAAGGTAAAGTCCATTGTGCCCATGATCCATGTGTCTTGGAACGTGGCCCGTACAGTCAAAGTCACTGACCCCGACATTTACAAAATGATCAAGTGAGTATTCAACAGTATGTCACAAGATTATTGCCTCTTAATGTGCTAACACTGTCATTGTGCTGTTTCTAATGCATTTGCTTAAGACAAGAAGCATATTTGCATACATACAGATATCTGTTCTTATTTTTAACTAACAAAATAAAGTTTACACTCTTTAGAAATGTGTTGTTTGAGTATAAAATGTAAATGATAATGGTCTTTTCTGTCTTGCCATCAGACACTGTCTCCTGCAGTCCATGAAGCACATTCAGATCCTGAGAGACCAACTGGTCGCTGCAGGGAAGAAGATTTCCTACCAGAACAGAGTAAAGGACGAGCCAGCCTACTATTGCAACGAGTGTGATGTGAGTAAACCAACATAAGATAACACACTTTTTATAGACGTGTAGTCACACAGCACTGTATAACAAAATTATTAAAGCACAATAAATAACATGAAAACATTGTAAACTGTTATTTAAAAGAGTCTACCAACCATAACAGCAGCTGGATCCACAACCACTAGTTTTTGATGTTTTACACAAAACGACTTACAAACTTTGGACCTGAGATCGAAGAGTGTGGAAGACAGTATGTTTAAGAATAAGACTAGAAATGTATAATTGTTTAAAGCTGTATATGTAAGTGTGAGAATTTCAAAACGAAGCCTAAATTCGACAGGAAGCCGGTGTAAAATAGGAGTAATATCATTGAGCTTAGGAACAGTAGGAACCTTGCGGCTGCAGTCTTATGAACAAGGCACTGCAATAATCAAGCCGCAGTGAAACACATAATTTTCTCCAGTTCAGATGATGAAACAGTAGGTCGTCAAGTAGGAGCTGTCACTGCCTGCACAAATGGCTTTATCCCAGCACTTCAAATACTCTATAACCATGTAGGAAGATTTTGTGGTCTTAAAGATTGTACTCACTGATCTTGTGTGCATGTGTATGTCTTTGTGAAGGTGGAGGTTTTTAATCTGCTGTTTGTGACGAGCGAGAGCGGCAGTAAGAAGACGTATGTGGTGCATTGTGAGGACTGTGCCAAGCAGCGGAGCCCCAACCTGTCCAATGTAGTGGTGCTGGAACAATATCGCATAGAGGACCTGATGAACACTTACGACTCCTTCAGCTTGGTGAGGGGACACACACACGCACAGACACACACACACGCACAGACACACACACACACACACACACACACACACACACACACACACACACAGACACACACGCACAGACACGCACGCGCGCGCACACACACAATCACACACACACAGACACACACGCACAGACACACGCACGCGCGCGCACACACACACTTAATGAGGTGGTACTAATTTCACCCTTGTGCTTATGGCTATACCCTGTGCATTCCACAGACTCTCGGAGTTTGTGACTTGTCATGGTCTAAACAATTGTTTTCTTTTCTTTTTAGTTGTCGGGGCCCAGTTCTCGGTGAAATCGACTCCGCCGCCACCCCTTCCCCCACAGCCATAACCAAAACTCCTGCTCGCCAGGACCAGTTATTTTAGTCAGAACTTTTTTAGTCTTTTGTTTTTCCTGCATTTACATTTTTTAAAAGTACTACTACTGCTAAAGCTTGTCGAACAGCCAATCGTAAACCAGTTTACTCCGAATTGTTTACAAAACCAATCAGCCAATAAAACTCCACTTTACTCTCAGCAGCCCAACATACCAACCTCAGATTGGCCCTGAGAGACTTACAGCGGACCGCAGTCTGTGCCGCCCCGTCGCCGGCGGCGTAATTGACGATACAATGGCATCTCTGTGTTTGTTGTTTATTGGGTTTTTGGTTTTTCAGTTTAGTTTTTTTGGGTCGTTCTCTTTCTGTCTTGAATACTGAAAAGTGTAAATGCTGTTTGTATTTTTCGTGGGTGCTGTTTTTTTTGTTCTTTTCCTTCTTAATTTATTTTCAAAACTAGAACAGCCTAGATATATACCACATTGGCCTTGTGACTTGTATTTAGTGAAGAGATGAATGAATAATACTAATAATAGATATATAAACATTTTTCTAAGGCATTAAGAATTAAAAAAATTAACATTTGTTTGGTATGGTTCAAAACATACGGGTTTAAAAGACTTTTTTTCAGTTTTAGATACTGTGTCTGAAAATATTGTTTATAATATCTTGATTTTATTTCCTTGAAGAGAAAAATCCATTGTCATGACGAAAGCATTTAAGATTTTAAGCGTCAGGTCGTCTTTGCGTTCAGTTTTCTTCGTCTTTGTGAGGATTCAGTTTGTCTTCGGTTTGTTAAGTGAATTGTTTTACCTCTTCATGCCTAATATACAGATTTATTTTTGAGTTTTTTTTCTTCTTCAATTGTACATTTTTTTATTTAACTTTTTTTTTTTTCTATTTATTGGATATAAAAATGTTCTCCCCCCTGTTTTGGGTTATCAGAGATGTCTAAGGTTTTTTTTTATTTTGTAGTTGCTCTATAATTGTTAAAGGAGTGATCCAGAGGTGCTTAGTCCCTTAAACTCTTCTTATGGTCTATATGAATATATTAAAAGAACATTAATTCTTTAAGGACTATAACTTCACTTTTCTGTAGATTGTAGGATGCAGAGCAGCTGTAGTTTAATTAAAAGCTGTCTTTTGTATACAAGAGCAAAAAGCCACTTTTTTTCACGGACATTAGCAGCAAAAACGAAATGCAATTGATGATCACTGCTGCGCATTATGACCCCTGATTCACTCGGATGGTCCCTTAGTTTTGTGGAATAAAAATGCGAATAAATACAGAGCTGTTTTTAAAGTATCTACACATTTAGTGGTGCTTGAGTTTGTTTGAAATGTGTTCTGGGAGAACACAGTCGCGGTGCCAACCAAGGCACGGATCTCTGCTTCTACACAAATTGACTGCAGTTGGTTGTCATAAACCAAAAACCTTTTGGGGGCTTTTGTTTGTTTGTTTGTTTGTTTGTTTGTTTTTTTATATCACATCAAACTGTAAATACTGTGGCATTTTACTGGAATGAGGTTAAGTGTGAATCGAATTATACGTTCGATGGATAACTGTAATTTTCCTTTTTTTAAGCTTTAGTCTTAAGCTTGAATCAGTTATTTCACATGAGAAAATGTTGGTTACGATTACGATATATAAGGTGCTGAGTTCTCTTTGAACTACTCTTGTCTCTCTCTCTTTTTTTTTGTTTGTTTCTAAAGAAAAAAATCTATTTTTCCTGTTGCAATATAATCCTCTTCTTTTGTGGTTGTTTATTTAAAATCTGCACTGTTTTTAGAGAGTTCACACAGAAAGCAAACTGAGCCAGACAAGTCTTAAACACTTCGTGAATTTGTGTGACGTTCCTATGATTATTAATATTAAATGCTTTTGATAAACTTGGAGTGTAAGTGTTTATTAACTGAAGAAAATGTTTCATTATGTAATCTCCTGGAGGCCGTTTTGGATTGATGGGAAACTTCGACATGAGTGGAAAAACACTTGATTACTCATTAAGATTACAAAAAAGCTCAAATTGTTCATTTATGGGGAAAAAACAACAAAAGATATGATGAACAGCAGAAGGCTTTTATATCAGTTACCCAAATTAAATGTACCGGTTTTAGTAGCAGGAACCAAAAGCTGTGTTTGTGTGAGAGAGAAGATCTGAAGTCTTTCAATCCCACACCTTCAATTTAAACCAGAATTAAGGAAAACTAAAACTAAAGATTAAAAATAAATGTAACATTTAACACCCCCTCGGAGGTTCAGGCACTGAATGAGGAGAATCAGAATAAACACCGATTTGAATCCGCAGTGCGAGTAGATTTTGGGCAGCTGATGGTCTAGTGGTCAGGGAGTTGCCCCTGCAATCAGAAGGTCATGGGTTTGAATACCAGGTATACGAGAGGCACCACTGAGGCACTCTTGAGCAAGGTACTGTCCACGAATGGGTTAAATACAGAGGACTCAAGCAATTTTCTATGGGATCACTATGGTATATAATTTTATAAAATTAAATATTCTAGGCAATCTACTGCATTTATAGCAGTGATGTTTTACACTGTATATGAAAAATGAATTTTTAATGAGTTTACTTTATCAAGCTTTGATCCTAAAATGAGTCCTCCTCACACAGGCCAGTTTGATATGGTATTAAATGATGAGCACATCAGACCTGTCTGTGATAATGTACAGAGTTCATTAATGATTGTCAAATGGTCTGTTACACAGGCCAAGTGATAAAACTGGTGTGAAACAAGTGACTGCCTACTGTGATGGGGTAGTTCTCCACTTCAAGAAGACTGAAGATTACAAAAAAGCTCAAATCTTTCATTTATGACAAAACAACAAAAGATATGATGAATAGCAGAAGGCTTTTGTATCAGTTACCCAAATTAAACGTGCCGGTTTTAGTAGCAGGAACCAAAAGCTGTGTTTGTGTGAGAGAGAAGATCTGAAGTCTTTCAATCCCACACCTTCAACTTAAACCAGAATTAAGGAAAACTAGAACTAAGATATGCACAATACAATACTTTTTATATTTTGTAGTGATTTAAGTATGAGGAGGTTGAGGGAAGAGCAGAAGAGAGAAGATACAGCAAAATGCGAGGCAGCAAAAGCAGAACATGGAGGTGAAGTACGTAGGGCAAGTAAGTCAAGCTGCCCAGCCCAGGGTGCACGGGGTCAAGGGTGGCTGTTTTCACCAGAAATATTGACCACAGATGACCAGTCAACATCAGCGTTATCTGGTATTAAAATGTATTCTCCAACATTTCAACACTAAATGTATCAATGTGTTGCAATTACAGCAGGTTGTAAAAGGAATCCAGGTTTGCGCAAGAACCCTTAAAGATTCACAGCCCAAACTGTGTAAACAAACTCACCGGGGGCAACATGAGTCCTCTCATCCTCTGATGCTCTGGCTTCTTGGATCAATGCCTGTAGAAAATAAACAAACATGAGTAGAGCTAGGGAGGGGGGAAACATGTAATCTGACAAAACCTAATTACCAGCCTGTGATCCTTACCTCAGATTTTCTTATCTGCTAAGAAACATCCCAGCCCCTTCTTTCCCTTCTCTTTATTCTGCTCATGTTTGACCACTCCTTCTGTTTCTCAGATACGCTTTTCATCACTAAAAAGAAATCCTGCGCCGCCTTTCCAGCCCTGATCCACATCTACCCTTGTACTTCTCCTTCTGCTGGATCTGCATCTATTCTGATGATGTGTGACCCATACATGAACTCTGGCACGTCACGGATACTGAGGAGGATGCATGTGCTTTCAGAACCCAGGAGGTTAAAGAATGTTCTCTGAAAGCTCATTTCTACAAAGCGACACAGATGAATGCCTTGGAGGATTAAGACACTTAACTTCGATTTGAATGCAAGTTTAAGCTTTGGCTTGATCAAGTACAATTAAACATGGACAAATGTTCTAAGACGGATTGTGTTTTCCCCAGAAAAAAATACTTTAAATAATATTTTACAAACTCTCACCACATCCAGTCCTGAACTTAAAATAGTGGGTTAGAAACACATAGGTATGAAACCCAACAACCCAGTATAACCCAAAAAGTATATATGTTTGTATATACGTGTATACACATTACACACACACACACACACACACACATACATGTATACATGTTATCAAATAATTTGAAAGAAGAGACATTTGAAGAGATAAACTAAAATAT
>JBBJLR010000013.1:2157380-2169880 GCA_037577145.1 Brachypetersius gabonensis
AACAGGTGACGTGGAGAATCAGACAGACAATGAACACACGACAGGAACACGTGACTAACTAAAAATAGAAAAAAAACCGGCACGTGACCGGGAACCAGGGCAAACTAGACCGAACCGTTACAAGTAGCTTCTGAACAAGTCATAGTAGCTATTGAATATCATATAGTAGTTTCTGGATCATTAAATTAAATATTGAATAATGTATAAAGATTACTGAATAATTAATATTATTTACTAAGAAAGTTGTTTCTGAGTAGTAAGTCTTAATTTGAATAAGTATATTGTGTGTGTTTACTGCCATAAACTTTCAAATTCCTGCAAGGTCCTGGATGTTTGTCTGTGTTACTGATCTGTCCATTGTTGTATCTCGCATCTACACACACACACACACATGTCCGCACAAACACACACACACACACACACACACACACACAAAAACACACGTTAGCCATGCACATTTCTCAAAACTGCCTAACGTGTGTTAGAGTGTCATTGTGTTTGTGGTGGGGAGCTGCTGGCGTCTCTGTGCTTCTGGGAAAGAGATTTGTCCGTTTGTGAAGCTCTGGCCTTTTGGAGCGGGTTTTAGTTGTAAAGCCGGCCCCTTTGTCCAGCCTGACCCTGGAATGTACTGCTAATGGAGGGCCGGCGTGTGTATGATGGTGTGACTGGGTTTTGGGAAAGACAGACTGTGAGAGGAAGATTATGTAAGAGTGAGTGAGAGTGAGATGTCTGTGTGTGTGTGTTTGTGTGTAATGTCTACTTCTAGGTTATGTAAAGTCCATAATGGGTCGGCGCCGCTCCCTCCCTCATGTCCACTCAACTGACTGGGGCATCCGGAACCAAGCAGAGAGACAGGCCGTCAATTTTGTTGTTCAAGGTAGAGTGTGGTAGTGTATGTTTGTGTGTGTGCATGTGTGGCACTGTCGGTGTCAGTAATAAAATATGCTCCAACATGCTGCAAGGAAATAAACCAGTTAACGTGAAGTTAACGTATTAGTAAAATCAACATGGGAATAAATCTGGGCTCCCAGTTGGCACAGCTAAGTACTGGCAATGCCATCAGTAGATTGCAAGTTCAGAGTTCAGCCCTGTTGGTGCTTCAGTCATCTGTTGACAGGAATCCAAGTAAACCCAGCTGACACTGCTGTGTCTGGATCGGTAGGATGGCCTTCCCGCTCCCCATGCAATCAGTGGGATGCTACCTAGCACAGACATCTGCTAGCTGATCTAGAAGAACAGTTATCGTTCTCCTCCAAGTGTGTTAAACTATCAAATCACATTGCATTAGCGACAGCTGGAAAAGATGCTGTCGCATCTTGGAAGTGGAATTGGACAAAAAATGAGGGGAAAAAGGAATAAATTTATATGCGTGAACTTGCATAAAATGTATAAATCATTGTGAATTAACTTAAAAATGTAATAATTTTCTTTTTATAAATGCATGTGTTAGTGTGAATCAAAGCAAACAATCAGTTTGAATAACAGTTGAGTGTATTAAATCAGTGTAAACGAACTTATAATCACTGTCAATTAGCTTATGAATGTATTAAATCCATGTGCAGCAACTTCTAAGTGTAATGCATCAGTGTCATTTAATTTAGTGCAATAAAGCTATGTCAAGGGGAATCAATATATATACTCTCGACTGAACTGTGTGTGTGTGTGTGTGTTTGTGTATGTGTTTAAAACAAAAAACAGGTTCTGCTGCAGACCTCTGTAAAATGGCCATGATACAAATCTGCTCACACGTTTCCTCCTCTACTGTTTTCTCTGCCAGGTATGACCATCCTCCCATCTATTCATCCACATTATCTATCAGTCAGTCCACTCATCTTCATATTTATCTTTCCACTCATCTTCCTTTCTACCCATCTGTCTTTCCAGTCACACACCACTTCCATCTATATATCCATTCATCATGCCATCAATCTGTACTTTATCTTATATTTAGCTCAAGCTAACTGCCAGCCTGGTGTTGGAGCATTCTGCCTTTTTCCTCCTACACTATTTCTTCTTATCCTTTTTATTCTATTGTTAGCAGGCCTATCCACTTTGTGCTCCCTCTACCCATCTCTCCACTTTCTCTTTCACCTCTCAATGTGAAGCACTCAATTAGGGACAGTGTAGCCTACAAGATCAAATCCATTTATCTCTGTTACCGTCATTTTTCTGTTCCTCTCTCATTGTCTCCCTAAGCATCTTCAGACACCATGTCTGCACAAGATGGGTTTGACTGTTTATACATGACCCATAGAGCTGAGTGCACGTAAACAGGCTTTAAACTCATCATATTTATCATTGTAACCTAGGTGGTACATTGGTCACAGTGCAGTTATTATAGTACGTCCTTAACTGATAGCAAGGGTATTGGTCGGTTTTACTGCATTTTGTATTTTAATTTACCTTACAATGATCTAAGCAGAATTTCCATTTGAAACCTGTTTAAGGTTGTCACTAGAGCTTTACAGGAATATGAGTATTTATTCTGTAAAATTAAAGCAGTACCCTTTTAATTTATTTTGTCAAGATTCAAACAAAAGCCAAATGATTGCATGGTACTGCTAAAGTATTTTATCTATTTTGCTTGCATATATTAAGTTATTTGTTCATTTTAAACAACATTTTACATTTAAACTTTAATAGGATCCTGAACTGGACATGAGGCTATATAGGATGCAAGCAAAGAACACATGGTTGAATAGTCACAACAACATATTGAGCATTTTTCCTATGATTCTACCACTTGTTTGATTTTGACTAAACATCTGTGATGAATGCAATGGAACAACAATCGTAATACTGAATTAAACTGGATTTAACTGAAGAATTTGACTGTGTGGTCAGGCTGGTGGCTCAGATCCATGATGAACTGCTGTTTGAAGTGGAGGACTCGCAGGTGGAGGACTTTGCAGGTTAGCACAAGCCCACATTAAGTACTGTGCCTTAGAAGCAAGGAACTCCAGAACTTTTTATGTTCTTGCTTATGTGTGTTTTCCTGTCTGGAAACAGTGGTGGTGAAGAAAACTATGGAGTCCCTTCAGCATATTGACTGTCTTGGAGTCAGCCTCACTGTGAGTAACCAAACAGGTTATTTTGTTTTCATTGTTAATTTGTTGTTATTATTATTATTACTATTATTATTATTATTATTATTATATATTAATAAAAAAATATTTAAAACTTTAAAACTTTTCACCTATCAGTATATGACCAGTATCGACCACAGTATGGTCAATATTGTGTTGCACCTAAAAGTTCTGTATAACTCAATTTATTAAATATGTAAAGCCCACTCTCAGCAACCTGGATCATGAAAATTATTAATTATAGTAGTCTGTTGATGCATTTTGAAAGAAAACTCATAAGTATAAACAATATGCCGGTGTAAAATACAATAATAATAATACAGTGGGATCATTATCATAATAGTATTCACTCTTCAGTACTGATTTGTACAGTGTATATTGAAATGCCATGGTGTGTTAAGTTAGACGGCAGAGAGTATTTAAAAATGTTTTATTCAGTTTTTTTGGGGGGTAGGGACACCAAAAATGGATGACAGCATCATCTACCCCAATGCTGTACTGATAAGCATTGTACAACTCTGGCAAAAAAATAAGAGACCACTGCAATTTATTTTTAAATCCGCATCTCTATGAGTGACGAGCATTCTGTCCCAGTGCCTGTTAAATTCCTACTCGAGCACCTCATTCTGCTTTATGAAGTATTGATCACCTGAATCACATCTTATTTAATGAGGAAAGTGAAACTGAACATTTTTGCAGTGGTCTTTTATTTTTTTCCGGAGCTGTATAAATTTTATTTTGGTCTATTGGTTATGCAGTTATCTAATTACAGTAATTTATTGATTAGTTTACAGATTAAAGATTGAAGTTATGTGGCTTAATTTGATCATTTTATGAGGTATTCATTAATATTAATTTCATACAACTTTCTTAGTAATTATGGCTTTAAATAAAACTGTTTTGTTCTGAACACACGTAAAAATGAGTTGGAACCTGTACAATTTGAAGCAGGGATGTGTAACAGAGGTCCTGGAGGGCTGGCATCCAGCACAGTTTTGTGATTTCCCTGCTCCTCTGGCAAACTGTGCTGAACTCCAGCCTACCAGGATGACAGTTGTTCACCCCATTTATAGAGTATCGGCATCATGTTATGAGACCTGCAAAAGCACTTATTTTATCTCAGTAAAATAATATTAGCACAAATCCATACTTTTGAATGGTCATGCTGGAATTTTCGAAAGCAAGTTTTTAGGGGTTGCAAGGGCATGAGATGATGGATGAATGCAGGTTTTAGAGAATATAGGTTCTTTAATCGTGCTCTCCTGATCTCATTATGCTGCTGTGTGCAGGTACCGCTGAAGGTTTCTGTGTCTAAAGGGCGATCGTGGGGCTCCATGTGTGAACTCATCCTCCCCCGTGCTGCTGCACACACCTCTCTTTAGCCCCTTCTTTTTTCCCCCACAGCCTGTTCCACTGTATGTTTGTCTTTGTCTCTTGCTGTACCTCTCTGCTGGCCTTACTGGGTCTCATTGCTTTTGCTTTGCCCTCTTTTTCTGTTATTGCCCACCATTCTCTCCCTGCGATCCTTTCCATCTATCTCTCCTTTCCGCAGCCCATCACCATGGCAACCGCACTGCCACAGCTCCCATTTCTCGTTTATTCTCCAGCCGTATCCGGGGGCAACCGTAGGAGCAGACTGGATTGCACCAGCTCTTGCTGTTTCTCTCCATCTTCTTTTTCTTCTCCTTCTTTTCCTTTAATCCTCTTTTCATCACTATGGTTGCATTTTTGTGTGTTCTGCTCTCTGGTGTAAACCTATCACTTCTCTAGTTTTTCTGTCTTTTCAGCTGAAAATGAGTTTTTCATCATAGATTCTTTATCATTTTTAAATATAGGCCACATATTCTTTTAACTTGTTTTTTTTTTTTGCATTAAGTATTAATTGTCTGACTTAATAAGTTATAAAAGTTAAATAATTTGTCACAATAAAAGCATAGCAGCAAGTAGAAAGGAATTCATTCAGATGTCAATGTTAAATATAACTAAACTGATAAATATTTCCTAAGCATTTCACTTTTACAGATTTTAGCTCACTTGCTTCTGTGAGGGGGATCCTGTTACTCTCAGATCATGCTGGCTTTCTCAACATCTAATCCGACAGGATCCCACCGGTTTTCTTTTTCAACTGAATGTAGACACTGTCCTTACATACACACAACACAGTGTCACTGCCAAGCACACTGACCTAGTTTTTCAGTGTCTGGCAAAGGTGTCAGGTCCCCAAAGTCCCTTTTAGTAGGCGTCCCACACACACACACACACACACACACACACACAAGCCCTCTGATAAGTGTCCCTCAGTAACCGGCCCCATTACCGCTGAACTCTGTGCCTTTCACTGTCTGCAGTTATAATGGCAACCTCCTTTTAAGACCTTGGGGCTGCTTATTATAAAAGGTTTAACACCCAACTTCGAATGAAAGTGCCTATTCTTTTGTCATTGAACTGTATTACTATAGATAAGAAGATTATTTCTTACATGCTAATTTCGTAAGCTTCATGTTTCTCATTCAAACAGTCTAGTAAGCATATTGTCACTGTTGGAACAAACAGTATACAAACACACACACACACACACACACACACACACACACGTCCCATTTTGTCTTAAGACTATAAAATGTCCTAATCAAGACTAGGCTCAATCCCTGCCTGGTGAATTGACTCTGCATGATTAACGAGGTTGTTCGTAAAAGGAAAAATTTAAAGAAGCCTGTGCAAGTTTTAGGAATTGTTCTTTTAATTAATACATTATGTACATCCATTTCTTTCAGAATGCAGGAACTCTTTTCTTTACATCTTTACAATGTTCTCGTTTGTTGCGCAAGAGAAAGAAAGAGACCAGATCAAGAGAAAGAAAAGGAAAAGAAATTAACAGTTACAGCAGTTCAAAAATAACATCAGAAAGAACAAACGAAGAAACTGAGGCATCCTTGTAATTACAGACCTCGAAAGATCTAGGTGATCACAGCGGCCACACAGAGGTTTAAGCAAGGCCTGGCCTGTCTGGTTCTAAAGCCATACATTCTACCCTCCCCTGTTCACCCTTGTACGTGGCCTGATTATTAGTATATTTAACAACTCCTACCATACACAAACACCTCGTGCCCTTGTCCAGTTGACCCAGCCCCTTGTGTAGTTGCATATTGTCTCCCTGCTGTGCTTTTTGTGGACTTCATAGAGACAGGCTTCCAGTGACTTGACTGAAATGACTGAAACCCTCCCATTAACAGCACTGTTGTATCAAGGGGCTTGCTAGCAATACATGCTAACTAACACAGGTACAGGAAACTTAAAAACTCCATTCACATATCATGTCTTGAGAAAAGAGTTAAGAGTGCAGAACACAGCTGGAGATACCCAGATTTCTAGCAAACTGTCAGGGCCTTACAGTGCATTATACTTTGACCTTTTTTTTTCTTTGCTACACCAGTAACAGATTACTCCAAACTTAAAAGCCCCTTGCTACCTTCTCTACCTTCAAGTACTGAGAAGATGCCCCTCCCTCTGAAAGCTGCTCTTGCCCTGACTGCCCAAAATGCATGCTGTTTGTAAACTGTAGATTAGTGCGTCTTTGAAGTTGAATTTCAGTAAGTTCCATGAAAATATCTTAAAATAAGTTAACATTTTTTCATAGAATTTATTACAAAACAATCATAAAAGATTTCCCAGCTGCTATTTACAGTAAAATACACTTTACAACTTTACATGTATTAAAATGGTATTAAAAAAAAGTTCATTCCTTTCTCTTTTTTTTTCCTCTTTTTGTTCTCAGGAAAAATCATTCCTGAAATCTTTCTTGATGTTGCAGCATACCAGTTAAAGTGTTGCTTACATTGCTACTGTTATTGTTTATAGTATTTAATGCAGAAATCAACTTGTTTGAGACCAAATACAGGTTAGAACATGGAATAGCTTTCAGAGGGCTTAGAGCATCGCTCATTACAGTCAGCTTGAGCGGTCACCTCTCCATGGACTGCCAAACTGTACAATGCATTACATGCAGCAGTAGATTACCGTAAACCGTGTAATTCATATTCAAGTTTAGTAGAAACACCTTAGTCAGTTAATAGAAAAAAAAGAAACAAAAAATAACCACTTGACAGTCATGCCTAACCAACAGGCCTTGACCTGTCAGAGGTGACTGTCACCAACACAGCCACCATCGCCAGTGCAGCATGAGGGATCGAACATGAATGCAGCATTTTTACCTTTTGATTCCTAAGTTTGTACTTTGTAATATTCACGTTTGTCTTTTTCTCCCCCCGTACATGTTCACTTTTTATTGCTCAATTAGATGGCACACGGGTTCTACCTCGGGTTGTAAATGATTCCTCGACAGCAGTGGTAATAACACTTGCGCACACTGACAGATAAACGGCATTAAAACTCAGTAAAAAAAAAACCACCTTTGGCAAATTCAGCCCTCTGGAAAACAAAAAATTAAAAAAAAAAAAGGTTTTAGTAATACGCTTTAATATGGTGTGTTGTACATTTGCATATGGTACATACTTTCTGTTGGCAAAAAAGCAGGATATAGAAAAACCCGCAAAGAAATCCATAAAAATAAAAATACAATTGAATTGTTCCAAGTGCTTCTGCATTATTGGCACCTGCATCCATGATCAAGACAGAGTGCTTTTAAGCAGAGGAGTGAATGGGGGCAGCTGGGGATCCACGCTTTGGCGCCTTCGCTTGTACCAGATCCCCTGAGGGAGAACAACTGAAGAAGCAAGCCCCCCCATCCCCACCCCCGTCCTCTAAACAGTGGAATATTCCTGTAGCAGCCATCTTCTCATGCAGGTTACTTAGGTCCATCTGAATGTCTCACATTAGCAGTAACTTCCAGCTCGTCATTCAGACACAAACACTGGATATTTATATACAACAGACATTTGAATGCTGTTGTATTCTGAGAACAATATGAATCTTAGCTGCTCATTAACGTTTCATTAACTTGGAGTTTATTTCTGAAGAGATTCTCACTTTACATGTTGCAAAGCCAAAACATTCCCCCGTTCTTTCTTTTTAACACCTCTGAACTATGCTTCAGCCTTCACTGTTACATCAGTCATAGTATTACAGCTGCCTGCGATACTAACAGCATGTTTACAGTCGTTCAAATGCACATTTAATTTCTTCTGCTTTGTGTGCAAAACTTTCTTTTCTTGTGCAAACTACAGTAACACACCCAAAGAGCACTTTGCATGTTAGCAACACTCCAGTAATTGTGATTCAGTTGACATGTGCCAACATATGGCTGCCATAAATGTGAAAAATGCGGTTTTGATACAGTTGCAGCACACACAGTTAACAAGCTTTAGAGCATCCAAGAGCTCATACATTACAGCCTGCCTCTTACATTCAGTAATCCGTATCTGCCGTCACACTGGCTGTGTTACCTTAACATATATTGAACAAAACATTGTTAACTCACAGACAAACTGGCGTTTGTGTAGTCTGGGTTTTTGCTGATTCTCTACAAACATGCACTGGATCAGGGTGTGCTCCTGCTTGGTAGAAGGCATATGACACTTTATTGGGAAAGTGAGCATGGGTTATGGAGTACTAGTGCAGGTAAGGCATTTTTTTTAAAGATCTGTATAAAATGGAGTTCATATAGGTTACCAGCTCTGGGAAAGGAGCTATATGTAGGTTAGTTTTTCTGTGCAAGTTTCAATTAATGCTGATGTTATGCTCTTATAAATCACTGGCAGATACTGAACGAGAACCAACTTACTATTATGTCTCTTCTATTTGCTTCTAAATGGGCTTATAACCCTGCTTTTTATGCTAAATTGGGCAGAATGTGGCTAATATGCAGTTACAAAAACATCAACTGCATTGACCAAAAGTCAAAAGATTCAAAAATAGCTCTGCATAATCAACAACAGACTTTAAGCAGAGGTTTTATCATTTGTTTAATTGTAGATGTAGCTCCTTTAAGTGAGGTTAGTAACCTGTCAGCTATGGAACCTGTCTGCAGCAATCAGTTAAAACATCCAGACGTCTCACACAAGTCCAATTTCTTTGACAACTTTGAAGTTGTCTGTCTTGGCTTTGTTAGTTCAGTTTGGTGTTGCGCTTTATGTTTGTGATGTTTGGTAAGATGTCCAATTTTAACAGCAAAAGTAGTTATAATGAATCAGAGAGCATTTGCTTGCCATTTCAACTCCCGTGTCCAAGCATGGTGGGTCATCTTACTTATTACAGTGAGAAGCTCTTAAAGCCACAAAACTTGATCTCGCCTGTCATTTAGGTTAATAAAAATATAATGCTGCATTCAGTTGAATACTTTTATCAGGCTTCTTACAGTAAGCAGGATATTCACCACCTCCATAGCTTAAGTTGAAAAAAACTTCTTTTTTTACATTAAACAACGTGAAAAGAAAATAATTCCACTGTTAAGACTTCAGTTCTGATAGATTGTGTTTTTCGTAAACATTGTTCATTCAAAGACATGTTCATGCAAAACAGTAGTTTTTTTCTTTAACAAAGACACACATTGTTATATGTTTTGCTAAAAATAAAAAAGAAGCTTGTTCTACTTTTTTTTTTTTTTTAAACAGAGTTTACTTTTCCAGGGCAGGCACCGTACGCACAAACCAGGTACAGAGGCATGCCACACACTTGCATTGCTTTTGCATTCTACTTTTGGCAGCTGTGATGTCATCGAAGCAGCGAACCAGTAAGTGTGTGTATTTCAATTCCGAAACTTTGTCCTCTATAATGCATTGCGGCCCACTGCTGACTTTCTTGGATACCAAAAGGATCTGTACTGCGACCATGACATCACAGAGGGAATTTTAGGGATAGTACAAGCTCATGGAGAAAAAGCAGCGCAACAAGGCTCAGTGGCGCATGCAGAGATGAAGTGGAGTTTGAGGGGGATGGGGATGGGGGGTCTGGCCCAGGGTTGCAGTCAGATTAATGGATGGGAATGTGGTTAAAGTCAAGGGAAATTGGTAAGGGTGTTTTTTTTTTCTTGCACTACGTTACTTATTTTTCACATTTAGTTTCTTAACTCTATACAAGAATATGTAACAAATGAGGCTTGCTGTGGTTAATATCTCTCCTGTTGCTGGTACTGGGATAGGAGAATGCAGATGGTGAGAGAGATTTCCGTTATGTACGTCATGTGTATGTAAATTAAATATTTCACATCTACATATTGAATATGTATGTAAAATATTAACATTTACAGATTGTGTCTTTATGCAGTAAATTTTCAGATCAAAATTTGTGCTCAGGTTGTTTCTTTTCTGCCATAATATTGCTGTGAGTTCACCCACACAAGGTGAATCCAAATTTCTTGAGTTCTCACATAGTTTTTAGTAACATTTTTGTTTTAGATATTGTAAGGAACGGTAGCATTGTACAGTTTTAATACTTATAAAACAGTAGTGTTATGATTGATCATTTTCCCTTATGTCAGTGATAAAATTATACAAAAATTCTAATAATTTTGGAAAACAACATATCTTGTATGATTTAATGCATTAATTATTGTGATAATGTTTTAGTGGATTAAATTGACTTTATATTGACTTTATCTAGGAATTACTTTAAGCAGTTTTAACAGACTTTACTGTTTATTTCTCTTCCTTTTCTTAAGACATTAACTAGTTGCCTGCTAGATTCATGTGTATCTAAAAGAGTGGTGTGACATTGGAAAGGGTGGACTGAGCCACAACGATATCAATCCACCTTCCTCTCTACACCCCTCCGTTGATTCCCCTATCTTTCGGAAAAGTCCATGCTGGCTCAGATCAGCCCCTACAGTAGATGCAAAAGAGTCTGACAGACCAAACTTTTGCCTTGGTTTGGTGTATTGATATTTGGTTTTTGGGCGATTGACAACATATTACTAGTTGGGAAGTTCAATCAATACTTGGTTTCTACATGTACGAAAAATGACTGAAATAAAGAAACACTGGCTAAAATCCAAAAATACCAACTAAACCAAAAAGACAAAAGAACTTAGCAGTTTAAGAATGAATAGAAATAGTGGTAGAAAGAACACTTACGACCTTTTTTAAAAAAAAAAAAAAAGTTGGTTTAAGAGTGGCTTGGGTTTGAGGGATTCTGAGGGTCATTGCCGGCGTTCATACTCTTTCACGTGTGTTCTCACGTTCACTCTTTCGTTCACTCTCACATTTTCTCACTCTTCGTGGAGCTGTAGCCTGTAGCGGCTGTAGCGGATCTGGAAGAAGAGCCTCTCGAAGAGCGAGCGGCTCATTCCAGGCAGGGTGTAGTCCTCACTCTCACCCACCCTCTGGAAACCCAACGATTCATACAGCTTGTGGGCGGCCATCTTGACTGCTGTCGTTCCCAGAACCACGGCCGAGTAGTTGTTGAGCATAGCAAACTCCAGCACCCGCCGGCCCAGCACCTTCGCAATGCCTTTCCCACGGAAACGAGAGTCCACCGACATGCGCCGCAGCTCCACTGTGTTGTCTTCCTCTCGTCCCTGTGCCGCTACGATGCCCACCACTTGGCCTTCTAGAACCGCCACCCAAAAACGAGAACCTGCAGAAAAACCACACGGAGAACTCAACATCTGCAGAACACAACATTTCTTACCAGTAAACACTCAATGATCCAGTAGTACAGCATGATGATTCCAGTACTTCTCATTGTTTGTAAAATAGAATAACACTACAGTAATATTGTATTCCGCCTGTATTAAACTGCAAATGCAATTTGGATTCAGGGAGAGGCACATGCATAAGTATATATAAAACGTACAGGTGAACGGTTTTCAGAAAAGTGGCCTTACACTGCTACAAAAAAATCTACACAAATTGCAGCTTTTTATATGTTTCACAGTTCATTGTCATCACTGCTCATGGAGGGGAAAAAACACTTAACCTAGATCTAAGGCTATTATTACATCACTTACTATTTGCTAATTGTTAAACTTGTAGTTGACTATTATTGGAAAACAATAAATCTTTTAAAGCCCTTTTCCCCAAAAGGTCTCACGAATTCACTCAATTCCCTGCTAGAAAAACATGCTACATAATATAATTCTCTTTTGTAACCGTTGAACTTCAGGGCAGACATGATGCAGACATCACCAATGGTTTTTCCCTAAAAAGAATTCATCTCCTGGGTGCTGTCCTCCACCAGCTTATTACACTTTCCACGAGCGTATCTCTTCTTGTCTAAGAACATACTGTCTTAGTACTGGATGACTTTCTACCTTAAAGCCCTCAGGCAGATACTTTCAAGCAATCTGAACTCTGACTATTTCCCTTTGGTCACTGCACAGTGCTGTTCATTAGCCCAGCTGTAGTTGTTTCATTAAAAATACGCCACACATATTATTGTTGAATTATTAATGATATGGTAATGGAGAAAGTGATAGAAGTCATTTAAAAATAGCCTACGCTAAGATGTCTGGTGCGTACA
>JBBJLR010000013.1:2174876-2187930 GCA_037577145.1 Brachypetersius gabonensis
GTGTGTGTGTGTGTGTGTGTTTGTGTGTGTGTGTGTGTGTGTGTGTGTGTTTGTGTGTGTGTGTGTGTGTGTGAACAGTTCATTTGGAACGCCAGTTCTGTTGCCATGTGTGCGTTCACAGTGCAGTGACCAACAAAGAACATGTTACTGCTCAAAGTTGAGAGTAATTTTTAGACTGGCAGTGAAAATGGATGCAGAGAACCATTTCGTGAAAATGGATCATCAGTGTGAGTGAAGTTCTAGAGCGGGAGTATTCAACTCTGGTCCTGTAGGGCCCGTGTCCAGCACAGTTGGGGGATTTCCCCACTTAACCTACTAATTAACAGGTGAGCTGGTCAGGTATGACTGAGCACAGAAATAAAGAAACCAGGCCTCCAGGACTGGAGTTAGATACCTCCTGGTCTAAAGGCTTTAACCAATACCTTATACTATGATCCTATGTCCAGAGAGAGTCAAAAGCAAGTTCAAATCTAAAAGCTCATTAACCCATAGGCAAAACTATGAGGGTAAAAATGTTCCAATATTGGTTTAACTTTCCATATTTAAAATTGCAAGTTTGAAATTTAGTTTTCTGGTTACTCCCTTTTATTTACAGACGGTGTATAACAGCATGATTTTAGGCCAGGAAACTGTTAATTGCGGTAAGAGTGGGGGCTTAATATTCTCTCATATTACTCACTCTTCCTCTCTGCTGTTCATCTTAAAGTGACTAGCCATCATTCAAAACCTAGTGCAGAAAGTAAACTGAGCCTTTAACGTGTCTAGTATCTTTCTAACATGTATAAGCGCTTGACTAGGGAATTAACATAAGCAGGAATGGATAGCATGTTGGGTTTATATGCATTTCATTGCACTTCAGTGCATTCATATTGTTCTTATCACTATTTCTGTGTGCGGTGCTTTCTGAAGGCGTCTCTACAATGTTTTTGCCCCTCTTTTCACACCTCTGAGGGTATGGATCCATATACAGTCCAGCAAAACCAAGTCAGCATTTTCACGCTTTCTGTCCATCATCTCACCCTGAATAACCACACACCCACACACACATATGGGCTAATACACAAGGAGCCAAGCTAATACACTTAAAGTAGCCATACACAGCTTTAATTGCTCCCTGGGCACTGTGTTCCTGGCTGCACGCTGCTTCACTTGCCGAATGGGTTAAATGCAGAGGAAGAATTTTGTGCTGTTTGCACTGCGTGCTGTGGTGTGTTCATGTATGACACAATGGTCACTTCCACTTTTACTTACTTTAACCAAGTAAATACACTTACTTACACTTACTTACTTTAACCACCCCCTCCCTCTTATGAAGCAGTGCATCTGCCAGACTCTCACAAACTCTTCAGTAATCAGATATAAAATATATAAAATGTACAGATAGAAGTGCATGTTTGTCCAGATATACTAGAGAGCCTTGTGCAGATCTTCACACTAGTTTATGTTAACTACATTTGAACTGTTGTTGAAACAAAATACACACATGCACTCAAATTCTTAACACACACCCTGGTCTAGCCTCGTGAAATATTGTACATCCATAAAACACACCAACTCCCCATTCAATCACATTCTCACATTTGCCACAAAGACTATACCCCCCCCACACACACACACACACACACTCTCTCTCTCTTCCAATGTGTGTGCATGTGCACGTGTGCGTTTGACGGCTCCATTAACTGCAAGGCTTTTTCTGAGGGTATTAATCACTATGCCAATGCAGCTCTTGGTGTACACTCATTAGTTTTAAGGCTGTACATGTGTGTAAGCAGAAATACATTCTCCACAACAGCCTTCAGTCTTTGTCAAACCATTTTGTTACTCTGTGCAGGAAAACGATAGTTTTTAGTAAAGTCAAAACCATGACCATGTGTGGTCACTTAAATGTTTCACATGCTTCAAAAGGTTTGTGCTTGTTACCTTGTGTTTGTGTTTTAATGATACTTTAAGTACCATTAAAGACAGACTGAATCTCAATTGGATTTTTAACCTCTATATAATACAAATGCCATTTTTTGTCCAGTAAATAATACACAATAATTACAAGCCTACTTCTACTACTACTACTACTAATAATAATAATAATTACACAGGTCAAAACCATCAGAGATAAGTTTATATGAGTTTTATGGTGTTTTTCATGGTGATTTCTGTGATTTCTAAGCGTTTTTGAAGAATCAGTTACTTGATTGGTGCCTGTGGTTTATCTATTGCAAATCTAATGTTACTCATATTACTCATAATTCAAAAAGTTGATGTGACTGAAAGAAACTGAAAACAGATCTGAAATCAGCATTAAAACTGGTTTAGAAAAGTGTGCTGTAGTTTCTGATGTTTACAAAAAGATTTTTTGTTGACCTGTTATTATTAATAGTTGTAGTAATGTGTGTATATTTAGATGCCAAAATAAGATTGGAAATCACAAATAGGAACTAATAGAAATGATGCTTCATATGCGTATGAGTCTAAGTCTGCATGTAATCCTACCTTTCCAGCTCTACTTTCTCCACCCCCCCCCCGAGCTCACTGCCTCATAATTAAGTGACTAACCCAGCTAGAGGTCGCGACCTTAACATCATAAAGTGGCCATACCTTCTGTTCCAGTAAAACATGTTCACAGGCTGCGTTTAAACCGCCATATGAGTGGACTTGAGGGGGAAGAGGAGTTAATTACACTTTACTATGCCTTGGGGCTCTGGGTTAGTACCACCCAATAGATTTTAAGATAAGAATGCAAACTTAAAGGTTAGAAGATGTTTGTCATTGTTCTACTGGTTAATGACCTGAACTTCACTTAAAACACAAGCAGCCTCAGGCTTTAATGGCCAGTTTGCCTTTTAAATTTTGGCTCAACCCAGGTGCAGTGTTGCTTTGTCTGACTTTGGGTCTTTTGTCCCCGCTTGCTTGAGGAATCCACTTGAGATGAATATTCTGCACAAAAATATTCAAAATCTTTTCTGTTTCTGTTTTTCACACTAATGTGTGGAATCATCTCATGTATGATGTGTAGTCTTTTATAAATAAGTACTGTAGTTGTTTTCATTTACAAAACAGGTTGTGATTTCAAAAAATGAATCATCCTTAACCATTACAAGGCTTGGAAATCATATCCTATGTTAGTAAACTATATTGCTTGATAGAAGAACTGTTTATTGATAATATAATTAATATTAAGTCATTGTTAAGTTATAAGTTCTAATTGAACATGGCATTGTTTTAGAAAAGCGTTAAGCCACTCGTGTGTTAAAGGGTTTAATTCTGTTCATTGTTGTGCCTCACACTCCTCACACGACCCAGGACCCCCAATCGCCTATTTCTTTGTTAGGTTATTCTGAATGCACTGCACCGACACTGCCTGTTGTTAACTTCCATATGCTTTTATCTGAATGGCATATTTCTATTGTCCTGCAGACATAAGAAACAGATTGATTCTCTGTGAGAATAATCAAAGTGAGCTAGAAAAAATGCAGATCTGCAACATTAAAGGAGCATCTCTCTGAAGCTGACAGATAACGCAGCTCCTCCGGCAGCAGCTTGGAGAAAAAGAGGGAGAGAGGGAGGCTTCCACATTAACATAAAGAGTCGAAGACAGTCAGAGAGAGAGCTTCCCCAGGGAGACCCCTTTGTCTGCATGCTGGCAATATGCAAAACCAACACACACACAAATGCGCGCGCATGCTGAGGCTCTGCTTTACAGCCATCTCCTGACCCAACTCTCCTATTCTCACTCTTTTTTTATCTCGGCTAAAATAAGACGCCTGTACTGAGCTGATATTCCAGAACAGTCGGGTGATGTTTTTTAAGGACAACAGCCAGCATCTCTTCTAATACCTTCCCACAGTATCCAGATCATCTTGTTTGCTGTGCGTTTTAGATTTTTGCAGCTATGTTAATACAATGTCCCTGAAATTTTAAACTTCTCCCATTCAAGAAAATGTATCTTATTTCTACAATTTCAATCAGTTTTCTCATCATGAAATGTTCACACATTATAATCAAATGGTGCCAAAATAACTGAAAAGAGTTATGTTTTTATAATGTTTTTCATTTGTAGATGTTTTTTTATAGGGCTACTGACTATAGATCTATGTGGGCACTGGGGTGCTTAAGGAGTGCTGTTTATGACTACAGGGTGCTTTCTGATGCATCAAGGCTGCAATACACAGCGGTGAATCTGAGTTCACTCAGTAGGGTACTTATTATTATACCATAAAGGCTCTTGCTGGGAGATATTGTACTAGATACTTCCCAAACAGAAAAACTGCTTCTTTTCGGGAGCGCACAGCGGAGTGCAAACCCCAACCCCCAATACACTCACGAAACATGTTTTTCTTATTAATACTGGGGCACCTGGCCTTTAGTGGCAGACATTTCCTTTTGTCAATACACAACACACACACATAAGATGCAGAGAAGATTAGAGTTTTGGTTGGCTAAATTGGGCAGGGACACAGGGATGATGGGACACAGGTGTGTGTGTGTGTGTGTGTGTGTTGGGGGGTGGGGTTGTGCATGCCATGGGCTACTTGTACTTACTCATGAGTGGGGCCTCTCCTTGTATTGCTTGTATGAAAAGTTACATTGCATTTATAAATTTGTGTGTGTGTTTTCCCTGGTTTACTTGTTGGTAGTCATTAGGAAGTGAGCAACTACATTCCACCCAGACATGACTGATGATTGTCTTAACTGCAATTGATTAGCCAAAGCAGAGGTCAATCATTCTCGGGCCGAAGGAAGCAATGATGGAATCTGCCCAAATGACTTTCCGAGCCTGACAGTCCACTTCTAGCCATGTTTGAGAAAAAAATTATTTGGGGATTTTGGCAAGGGTGGGTAATTCCCTCAAGTTTTCTTCACCTAATCATACCCCATTAATGGGTAAACATTTCCTAGATAAGAAAAAAATTGTTCAAAACATTTAAAACTTAGTTACTGTTGCTCACTCTTGGTGCTTTTATTTGAAATTATGCAGCATAAATTGAAGGTACTGGATTACAGACCTGTTTTTCTTTGAGAAACGCTGTGTACCATAGCATAACTAAGCCTAAACTGTGTCCGATCGTATCGTTTTGCACACAAGCAGCAGAAACGAGTCTCATCATTCTTGGTGCTATGCGGCACCAAAGTGTGTATCAGCGATTTTTCCCCTCCCGCGATCAATAGACCCACGTGACCCTGAGCGCTGAGCCAAGCCCAAGCTGAGCACAGACTTGCTGCATATTTTATGAGTCCACTGCATCAAAGAATTACTTCAGCCAATTAACCCATACTGGACCACTAAGGGGAAGCGTTTAAGATGGGATTCGATGTAACATCACTGACGGCAACTCTTTCTGAAGGGTTAGTGTACTGGCAGTGTGCTTTGTAGAACTCCTCCAGGACTGGAGGTGAGATGTCCTAACTGCGAGTGTACACTTTACGCTTAAATATACTAGATGACGATTGTGCAGATTTAAACAGAACAGGGCACACTTGAGCTGAGTATGTCACACAAAATTCTTACCAGTTTCCCCTTTGGCTACAAATAACTATAAATAGTCACTGTTAATCAATTGTTAAGTACAATTCAAGTACCCAGATTTTCATTTGCAACGTGTGAATATTGGCAAAGTGGATGACTAGTGTTCCGTCTTACCTGTTGGTTTCATGTAGTATGCTTCAATATCGGCCATATCTGTGTGAAGCGCGCAGTCCAGGTAGCTGAGGATGACTTTCCTGCTATAATAATAGCGCGCTCCCATTAGAATGAGCGGCATGCAGCATGTCAGCATGACGGACTTGGTCATGACAAAGCACATTACTATGGAGAAATGGAAGAAAAATAAACGTCACCTGTCAGAAAAGAGAACCAAAAGTTTGATTTTTGGTAGAGGAAAGACCCACAAAAAAGACAGAACAGGCAATCATACATTTTGACACAATGTGTATTTATACTATGGTGTTAAACGTGATCCTATTACATAATCATTGTTGCAAAGAATGATTGTTGCAATTATTGGTAAGAATAGCTAACTGTATAAATTCTTGTAGTGTGGAGAGTGGTGTCAGTGGAATAGTTCTGTGAGGAAACGGAGGTCTGAAAATGGCAGTGTGTTGGTGTTGATTAGTTGGAGGCATGGCCACACGGTGGCACTTCTGAGAACGCGCACAGAAAAAGCTGCGCCACATGTGCTGCAATACCGCTTCTGTCCGCTGCACACACACTGGCGCTGTGGAACACATACACTCGGTCCTGTTGCCCACTACATACACACACACACACACACACACACACACACACTTCAGGGAAAGTCTACCAGTAGCCCATAGTGCTAAACTTAAATTCATACATCTACAGTTTATAACACCAATTACTTAAAATTGGGTACAGTTCAACAACTTAACTTTATGCAGTTTAATGCGACACTTGGGTTTAAAAAAACTCAAATGGGATACAACTGCATTTTTTCTTGAACTGAAATGTAATTTAGTTCGTAAAACTAAGCATGAGCACTGAATTGCTGAAAGAACCCTCAACTGTACCCCAAAACTATCCATTCTTTCAGTTATGTATTTTTTTACTCAAGCATGCATTCATTTATTCGTTCACCATGCACACACAGCATGCTTCTGAACCCCCAGCCAAGTTCATGCTCACAAATAAAACTGCAAGTTTTATTTGTGAGCATGGGTGAAAAAGGGGAACCCTCTCCAGCTGGACCTCGCTATTGTGTGTGTTATAATGCTTGATTTTTAAAAATTAGGATTAAATATTTACCATCTCTGTGTAAAATCAAAGGTACAATCAAAATCATTACTTTGGGGTTATTATAAGATATAATATGGATAAATGTGCTCACATTAACCTAGGAATAATGTGCAAACCTATGCCCGGTTTGCATATAAACTGCTTGTAATTATGAAACACTAAAAGGAACTTTTATGCATATGAATGCGCACACAGTGACAAACACACGAACTGAAATTGGAGTGTGCCATTCCTCTGTCCTGGGGGGGGGAGGCTGATTTGCACAGACAAAGGGTTTTGCATCAGAGGCCTGAGAAATGTATCAGTTTCTGGGACTGGCTCTGTTTAAAGTGTCATAAATCATCAGCAACAGCATTATTATCGAGGGTTTGATAGTGAAGTCTGCAGCTCATGCACATGGAAGTGGGGAAAAAGAGAAAACGTGGCCGTGATGCAGCACGCACGTACCCCCTTGTCCGCCCCTTCCTCGGCCCCCCCTCCCCCATACCTGTCAGCACTGCATAGAGGAGCTGAGTGTGCGGCTGCTGTCTGAGCCCCCTGAAGGCTGTGTTGGGTATCCTCTCCATGATGCCCTCGTAGAAGATGCGCCGCACCTCCGCGTGGTCCTCGCGCTCGAAATCGCGGATGAAGACCCTATCGCGTCTCGCGCCCTTCCCGGGACTGGGGGGCCACATGGCCAGGGGCTCGCGCTCAGGCCCCGGTATGGACTCGTGCTCGTCCGAAACGATTTTAGTCTCGCAAACCATTTTTTCAGAAGGAGACGAACAATGCATGCAAACCAGTTAAATCTGGAGGAAGAAAGAAAAAAAGAGGAGAAAGGGAAAAAAACGCGAAAAAGTAAAAAAAAAAAAAAAAACAGTGTATGAAGAAGGGGTTTCTCCTGTTGTGTGGGAATGAATAGAAGAGGGGGGGGGAAGAGAGATGACACTGCAACCCTGAGCTTTGTCACGACCGAGAGATGCCGGTCGACCCGCTGCACCGTTTATACACCCCAGAACATGCGCTGCTGGGGGCGGGGCCTGCTGCGGAGCACTGATTGGACAAGAGAGCGCCACACGAATCTTATTGGAGAGGAGGGATCAAAGGAGAAATATCCCTTCATCAAATAAAGATGGGGAGAGAGAAAGACATGGAAAAAAAGAAAGGGAGGGAAATTGATACAGTAATGAGAAGAGGAGGGATGGAGAAAGTTATAGAGAGAGAAAGAGAAAGAGAAACATATTTAGGGAAATGTAAGACGAAATAAAGAGTGATAGAGAGAGGAGACCGGGATAAGAAACAGAAGTGAGAGAAAAACTGATAAAAAAAAATAGATATAAAGAGAGAGATTTTTTTTTTTGGGGGGGGGGGCTGGGGGGTACTGCATTATTACATAACAAGAACTGCCTTAGGGGGGTGGGTGTGTCTGGGGGTCGTTGGTGAGATGGGACTGGTCTGAAAAGGTTCCTGGCGCATCTTGGCAGTGAGGGGTCTGAGTGCGCGTGTGTGTATTGGGAAGGTGTGTGTGTGTATCTGTCTCACTCTGCGAGGCATTTTTGCTGCACTGCAGTGCTCCTGATGAGTTTTTTGTTCCCTAACCCTCCCTCTTCTGGTCTTGGGCTTCCCGCCTTCTCGTATGTGTGTGTGTGAGTGAGAGAGAGAGAGAGAGAGAGAGAGAGCACTGTGCTCACGACTCTCCACCAAATTCCAGACCAAACCCAAACGAAAAGGGTCCTTCACTCATTTCCCCTCATGCTGAATCCCGTTAGACCCCACTCCACGGATATGTTTGTAACTGATGGAGGTGTGTGTGTGTGTGTGATACTAAAACTGCCCATCCGCGTGCAAAACAAAGCGCCTCCCACGTGCTCGTTTATTAAACGGTGCGAAAGCATCAATCACCCCAGGTCCAGCCAGTGCTAAACTCGTGCACACAAAACACCGAAGAGCCTTTTTCATCTCAATAACGTCGCATTCCGATCGCTTTGTACTGAACTAGTTCAAACTGGATCTCTCCCTCCTTACCCCCACTCCCCCACCCAAGACACACACAGCTCTGGTCTGGGAGTCTCGCCTATACAGCATGCCAGCATACCCCCACTTCTCCTGAAATAAAATAATAGTAAGAAGAATATTAATATTATTTTTAGAGCGCGTGCTCCCTGTACTCGTTACTCCCTGTACTCGTTTACTCTCTACATTCCCTTTTTTCGAGTCTGATCCGTACATGATGCCATCTTGCCCCACGTCTCTTAAAGTCGAGGGATTTCTTTCTTTTTTTTAAATAATGTTAATATATTATTGTTATTCATTATTATTTTAACTGCACTCGTTACTCCCTCGTTACTCAAATCTCATCCACATGCCAGCATTCCCCCGCATCCCTGAAAACCTTAAGTCGATAGATCTCTTTCCAGAAAAAAGAGGTTATTGTATGTACTCGTTTCTCAGCATCAGCACCTGCAGCCTGCAACCAGCAGACCGGCCCGACTGCGCATGCGCGGGGCTGCTGCGTTGGAGATGATGAGAAGTGCTGTCTGTGGCTAGTTGCTGCTACGTGTTGGACGCGAGAGATGGGCTTTTAACGAGATGTGAGACTATTAATTCGGCTCCAAAGCTGAGTAGATTTACAGCCTAAACCACCTTTCACATTTCCTGAGCACAAATCTGAGGGGGGATGTCTCGTACTGCTTAAACGGTATGGCTAAAAAAGATAAGATAAGAAAGAACTTTATTCGTTCTGAGGGAAATTCTCATGTCATAACGTGCTCAGTGCAACAAGAAATAATAAAAGATGTTAAGATAATAGAAAAAAATAATTAAAAAAGACAATGAACAATAGTGCAACAAGAACATTATTGTGACATAATAATAGTGTAACACTAACATTGCAGTGTGTAATGTTTTAGTGTACTGTAATAACAGATCAGTAATCTAAAACGGTTTATGAAAGTGTTAAGGCACTACAAATACAAACAAATGCAATAAAATAGCAACACATGATGACTTTTAAAAAGTGACTTCTCGCTAAATTATGTTAAATGCTTTTGTGAGAAAGCAACAGAAAATCCAGATTTGGGGGGCGGGGTCACAAAGCACTGGGCTTTGCATAAAAAAAGATGTCTGAAAGGAATATGAGTTAAAAATGTGTCCAGTCAAGTATTGAGCCATGATAAAACTCAAAACTGAAAAGTAACAACAAAGCAGAACAGAGAGCAGTTGACCATAAAAAATAGTAAATAAATGTAAAAAATGAAAATGAAAATGGAAATTCCTCGCCAATATACTTGAGCAGAGATCAATCATTTTATTACCAAAAATATTTTTTTTTTATTAAAAAAATATTAAAGAAAGTACAAATCTCTCAATCTTGCATTTACAGCCCTAATCACTACAGAGAATACTGAAATGCACAAAGGTCTAATTTGCTGTTGTTTTACTAAGAACAATTATACTTGCTTTTCTTTCAGTCAATTAGAAGACACTCTTATCAAAGACAACTTACAAGCGATGTAAGGTTCTTACAAACTGATATACAGTCATAAGTACAGTATACATTAATATGTACAGTAACCCCTCACTTTTACGTGGGTCAGCAGTCGCGGATTCAGTGTAACAGATTTTTTCTGAGAACCGAACTGATAATTGTACGTGGAAATCCCCACAATAACACGGAAACTGCAAATATCCTCCACTTTTTTTGAGCAATAAATATATGTGTGTATCCGAGAATGTTATGCAGAGTGCCGGTGAAAGCTTGCTGCAGCATATTTTAGCTTGACTGCTTTGCATGACTGCTCCATGTCTTGTCTTCGTTTTTCAGTATTTTAAACTTTTTACCCCCAACTTTCAAAAGTTATCTCAGTTGATTTTGTATTAGTAAGCTGTGTCCTGTCTAAACATGTGGGTAGAGAGAGTTATTTCATTTTTTCATTTGTGTACGAGTCTTTGTTTTGACTCAGTGCACGCTGCTAATGATGATGGTTTTAAGCAATTTCCTCTGGGATCAATAACGTTTTCTGATTCTGATTATTCATTTCTCCTTGCTGCTGCTGTTTACAGCGTCAGTGGCACTCCAGACCAGAATCTCCCCCGTGGATCTCAGTGTTTTTCTTGTTTTCTGTTTTGTACAGAAGAAAATAAACATACCATGCTCAGTGAGCAGGGCTACTAGAATTGCCAAAAGTCCAGACTTTGTACCATGTACTATAGACACAGGCTTTGATAAATGGGCGGACAGGGGACTAACATTCATTGAACAAATTTTCGAGGGGTCAACTCTGAAATCATTTGCTCAACTTAAACGGGAATTTAAACTTTCAAACAAAGATTTCTACAAATATTTGCAACTGAAACATTATCTCCAGAAGCATAGCGAATGGGAAAAGATATCTAAGGAACCGATAGGAGTTGAAGAAATGCTTATATTATTCTCAAACGGGCAATCAAAAAAGGGACTGATTTCTAAGATGTATAAGGCGCTACAAAATGAGACCAGTGTTAATAATATGGATGTAAAGGAGAAATGGGAGTTGGAAGTAAATGTTGTGATAACAGATGATGAATGGGAGGAAACACTTAGGTTAGAACTTAGATTGACTAAGAGTCCAACATGGAGGGAGTTTGATTGGAAGGTGAAAATGCGATTCTTTAACACTCCTATTATAACCTCAAAATATAGTAAAACATCCCATTTATGCTGGAGGGATTGTGGGGGGGGTGGGGGGTGACTTTACCCACATATTTTGGGATTGCCCAAAGATTGAAAACTATTGGAAAAATGTACAAAAGGAAATAAAGAGAGTCCTGGGTATTGAGTTACCCTTGGGCCCCAAGTTGTACATATTAAGGATACTGCCAGGAGATCAGATAACTCTAGAATACAAATACCTGGCAAGAGTCTTGCTCCTGATAGCAAGGAAAGTGATAACTACCCTATGGATGAAGTCACAACCCCCCAACATCACGCAGTGGAGAGACAGAGTGAAGAGAGTCTTCATTATGGAAAAAACTACAGCAATACTACAATTAAAACTTGAAACATTTAATGCCAGATGAGAACCAATAACTCAAATAATAATGGAACCCTAAACAGCTCTTAATTAACTTATTTAATGCAACTTAATTTGCCTGTTATTGTTGTTATTATTTATTCATTTCTGTGTTTTTTATGTTGTATAAATGAGAGGGTAGGTTTGTTTGTGTATGGGATTGCTTCCTCCTTAAGGTATATCTCCATGTGTTGCATGTATTTCATGTCTTATATTAAAAAATAAATAAATAGTTTAAATTTAAAAAAAAAAGAGGCGAATACGGGTTTACCGTTACATTTTCTTTAAGGGTAATGCATTAAACTTTCTGCAGGAATTCAGGGGTGTGCAGTGTTGAGTTAGGTGGGGAGGGGGTGTAATTTTACTTCAGAGGGGGAAGGACGCTAAAGAAATGAGAGCTGGCATGTTTAGAGTTAAAGAAGGACATCTCACAAGTCATTATGGTTTGAAACTTGAAGTTATTGGCCTTCGCCTTTGTTGCTTTCTCGTTGTCTTTTTTATCTTCTGACTCCACTTTCAACCCCTGCTTTCCATAAGAGAAGGAAGCAGTGACCCCAGAGGCCACAAAGATTGAGCAAAACTTCCTAGACTGCACTTCAGGTCATTAAAACCTCTAGAGCGAACTCTCTGAGGACGTCAATATGGAGTGCGGGCAGATGTTATTCTTTTAGGCTGAATCAAGAGCAGTTCCGCCCTCACCCACGGCCAAGTGTTAAACCACTGTAAAAGAGGATACAACTGGTCTGAGGTCAGGAGGAGGCCGACTGGCGGAGGAAACAGAGCAGACATGTCAGAAGCAGTGTCACACGGTGTGGTAAAGGGGTGTGGGGTCTGAGACATGCTTAAAATGGCAGCCAGAGTTCTCCCCTACAGGCAAGTCATCAGAACAATACATGCAGATCTGCTAGTGACAAAAAGGTTGAACCAGTTTTGTTTAAAAAATTTTATGAAAATTTAGGAAATGACAGTCACTCCTCTTTCTGCCTATGAATGTACCTTTAAAACTACAGTTGCAGACTTAGACATAAAAGGACCATGTTGTACCTTTGATAATATATTTATGTTAAGATAAGACAAACCTTTATTAGTGCCACACGTGGGAAATTTGGTGAACAAATGTGGACTAAACTAAACTGTGCCAGTGCTGTTAGATGTTCTGTCTATTTTATGTTAATGTTGTTTATGTTTACAAGTTATCTGTGAGGTTTGACATGGAAAACAGGAGGAAACAACTAGCTGACTCCACTGAACAGTCCAATCTGGATCAGCAGTC
>JBBJLR010000013.1:2207182-2240028 GCA_037577145.1 Brachypetersius gabonensis
TCTCTCTCTCTCTCTCTCTCTCTCTCTCTCTCTCTCTCTCTCTCTCTCTCTCTCTCTCTCTCTCTCTCTGTCTGTCTTCCCCCATCTGAGAGTATGAATATGTATATGTGGCTTCACCAAGCCCTTACATTGTGGATATGTTGTCACTTTGACATCCATTCGGTTGGAGGTGAGCTTTCTAAAGCCCTCAGCTCTCACTTTACACTCTCCAGGTAAATGGTGATTTAAAAAAAAGGTCAATTAACAACTCTGAAATAATATATAAAATTAATTCTGTAAATGTATTTAGCCCTTCAAGATTATTTTTGCTGACTTTGATCAAATTTGTCTCTGAATAGCAGAGCAGTGTTTAACTGAAATTCTGTTTTCATAGTTTTCCTGCAGCTGTGGTGATGCCAGCTGTTCTCTCAGCTTTATGCATGTTTTGCCTGATGCTGAGAGTGGGTGAGTGTTTGCATTTGGTTTCCTAAACAGGATCTGTTCTCCTTGTCATTCTTGCTGTTTCTCATAGAAGATGGGGAAAACAGATCATTTGTAGGAACAAATAACTACTTTTTAATTCATTGACTTGTTTTTATTTGAATGTGGTAGTTTAGCTTTTTATCTTTTTTAATATCTTTTCTATGTTGTAGATGGTCAATTCATATACATTTACAAATATTTGTATGCACAAATGTTTGGGCTGCACAAGAAGAAAATGCCTATGTGAGCCATGCCTCACCAAAACGAGCTTTCAGAGGATCTACAATCGAGAATTGTTGATTCACATGAAGCTGGAAAGGGATAAAAAAAAAAATGATTTCAAAGACTTTAGAAATTTGCCAGTCTAGAAAGGCACATTATCTGCAAATGAAGACACTTTGGGACTGTGACTACCAAAAACAGCAAAAGATTTGAAGGCATTATTGGAAATGGCTAATATCTGTATTCACAGTACGTAAAACTTTGAACAAGCAGGGTGTCTACAGCAGGACACCATGAAGGAAGACGCATTATACTAATGCTGCATGCCTGAAGTTTGCTCTACAGTGGTGTTGATAAAATGTTTTGTGGACTGATGAAACTACGATTATTAATTCCAAGGGTTCACATGCTTTTCCACTAGCATGCAGTTTTTTATGGTTGCCCTCAATAATGACATGAAAGATCAGATTTTTTTTTCACCTACAGCCAAGTTTCAACCCTCTGGCAGAGGAAAAAGGCTCTTGGTGGTACTTGGTGGAATGCATTGATTTAACGTTCCCCCTCATCTGATCACTTGATTCCATTTATATAGTTATGTTTTGCAGATTTCCTCTTAGGAAAGACTTCTTTTGAAATGTATGGTTCTTTTTTGCCTTTTACCATCAATGCTTTTCAGACCTCATCATTACTCATTTTTGTAACCATTTGACAATCAGTGTTGTCCCTAATTCCTAGTAAACTCATTCCTAATCCTGTCCTTGTCATTTCCAGTCCAAATCTTAGCATCTTCATCGCTGCCTCTTGTCTCTTGCCCAATTCCACTATTTCCAAACCACACAAACTAGCTGGTCTCATAGCTGTGTTCCTTCTCATTCCATCACAAAGTTTGCTAGTTGTCCTTCTCCTGGCCAAAGTGCCTTCCTTGCTTTCTCCCTAAATGTTTCTGCAGTAGTTGCCCAGCTGTCTGGCAACTCTTCATTACAACCCCTAAACTTTACACATATGTGAAAGCTTTTTCATACACAGTCATACACAGCTTTTTCATACACAAAAATGATTTCGCTTTAGTTTCCTGTGACTCAGCTGTGGCAGCTTCAAGTATAGTCAATTCAAATAAGATAAAATCAACGGAAGTGTGTGTATAATGTGTGTTTGTGTGTGTTAGGGACTGCGCTCTCACCCTGCACTCCCAGTGTGAGCACACTGGACTTAGGCTGTTATATACGGTGGACCTGTTCTGATCTCAACTCCAGCACAACCTTCACCGTTCAGAAAAAGACTCAAGGGTGTGTATGTTCACACACAAACCACTAACCGCTAATTTATTTTTACACCCAGATTACTGTGATTGTGTGCACTGATGAGTCAGATCATATCTGACTGTGTATTACCCACATGCTGCAGTGAATGGGTCAGTATCAAAGTGTGGATCAGGAACTGTGGATGAATATTGCAGGATGAAGGTGTATCGCTCAAACATGAGAAGCAAAGAAGGATGGAAAATGAAAGCGTGGGTAGGGCAAGAGCTGGAACTGACAGAGCGCCTCTGTCTCTGGTGTGTGGTTTAGCTCAAAGCCACAGCATAGGCTTCATCCCTGTGTGTGTGTGTGTGTGTGTACAAATGTGTGCACCTGCTTTCCTATTGTCTCAGAAATGAAAAAGAAAATGATTTTGCTTTAGTTTCCTGTGACTCAGCTGTGGCAGCTTCAAGTATAGTCAATTCAAATAAGACTTTCTGATGATCAGTTAGTCATTAAATCATGAGACTATCAGTCAGCCAGGGAGTGCCAAAACATTTGCATAAAACTGCATATGTCAGTATAAGTGTATACATGGATTAAGCATTTTTAATATGTTTGATATTATGATAGTCAATAGATTACCTGATAAATGATGGGGAAATCTTTTGTTACTTGTTTTTCAGAGAAGAGTGGCAAAATGTCTCAGAGTGTGTCCAGATCTCCTCCAATTTCTGTAATGTTTCTCAGGCCTTCTCGCAATTTATACTCTATAATATGATCAGAGTGGGAGTTAACCATGGCTATGGAGAGATTCAGTGGACCCCAACACAACTATGTGACCCCACCAATGACAGTTTGTACCAATACATTACCTTGTTTTTACTGTTTTACTGCAAAGGGTATCTTAATCGCCCAACATAATGTAATATATTTTTGTGTAAAATGTGTGTACAGCCCTGCTTACAACAGATTTTAGCATATACTTCACTTTCATCATATAATTCCATGCAGTCACAAACATGGCTTTCTACTATTTGTCCCGTGTTCATTATGAAAAAGATCTATAGTAGTAATACAGGAGTTTCCACAGGATAAAAAAAAGAGATTACACCAGTTTACAGGATACCACACCAAATATACATTTTTAAATAGCAGCACTGCAGGAATATTATAAAAGGGAAATTATGGATTATTACACAGCTCTATACAATTCACATTACTACAGAGTTTGCCATCATTGCTGTTCATTTAGGTTGTTTTAATTTGATATATGTCAATGTTTTACATCGACACTCAAACATTACATTCATAAGTTGTTGCTAAAGATCTCATTCTTTAAGAAAAGCCATTACTGTGGAGTTTGCCTGCCATATCCTGCAGGAACAGCACCCACTCTTCTGGAGAGAACTTCCACTGTACCCAATAGCTATCATGCTGCAACAAGAACACTAGTGAGGTCAGATACTGATGCAGGGCTTAGAGCAGTCCAGTCAAGTTCCTCCACACCAAACAGGTCTACATGTGCGTTGCTTTGCGCATGTGGCAGTGTCATGTTGAAACAGAAATGGCCTTCCTCAAGCTGTCATTACCAAGTCAGAGATCCATAACTTTTGAAAATATCAATCATTAGACGCTCTAGCATTACTTTTCGCTGGAACCAAGAGGTTCAACTCAAACTGTAAAAAACAGCTCCATAACTCTTTCACAGCATTTACAGTTAGCATTCTGCATTCTGGCAGGTAGCGTTCAGCAAACGCATTCATTCATCAGACTGCCAGATGTGAAGTATTTTTGTTCACTCCAAATGAAGTAAGCGCACTTACAGATGACCAGGGAAGCTCTAGCAGGGCAGAGATATGGTAAACTTAGAAATGTAGTGTACATCACACTGTACCCTGCTCACACTGAACACCCAGGACATTTGTTTAAACATGAAAACATCTTTGTCAAACAGCAACAAGCTATTCTAGTGAAACTGATAGAATTGTGGTACACAGATGTGAAGAGGACTGTCTAATAAATAAAGTGTTTGGAGCAATATGTAGAACTTAATGTATATTTGTTAATTCAGCTTAAAACATTGTATAATGTAGTTTTGTTATTATTATTATTAGTGTAATTAAATTACATTGAGTGTGATTTGAGATTCTCTGGCTGCAGCAAATGCGAGGTTCAGTCCTCCCTCTGTCTCCGTCTCTCTGGAGGAGAGCAGGCTACTGGTACAGCTGGAGTTCCCCTGTGCACCTATAGTGGCGTGCCAAAGTGAAGAAGAAGAAGAAGAAGATGATGAGAAAGAGGAAGCGTCTCCAAGCTGCTGTCCCCTCACTGAATTCCTTGTCCTCAATACCACAGTGACGCTTTACAATAACCACAATGCAGCTGATACTCAGGTGTCCAAACTCTGCCCTAGTTTTGTTTTCTTCTTTAAACATTCACTTTAACTGAAATTCTGATCTATCTAATAATGAAAGAAATGTCATCAGGGCTGATGCAAGTATAATGAAAAGGTTACTGACATCACTACCTTGAAATCTTTACATATTAATGTTTTTGATTGAAGTACTCATGTTGTACTTTAAGCTGGCAGAATGTTGCTATGTAATATTGCTATGTAATTTAGTTGCATTGTTCAAATGCATTACATAAATCTGACATTCTTAATGTAAAATTAGTGTGATATTCTGCTTGTTCTCTTGTTTGTTTCTATTCCAGACTCACACTAAGGTGTTTGATAAAAGTCCTGTGACACTGCACTTTATTAGGCCGGTGGCAGGTCAGGAGTACTGCGTTGTGGCCCAGTTTGCTTCCTCCCCCGTATCTGACCCTCAGTGTTTCCATGTCCAGTCACCAGGTAAATCAAGTTCTTGAGTAAATCAAGCCACACAGTCACCTGATGCTTCACGTTTTCAGTGTTTACTAAAGCATTAATGTTTGTGGGCCTTTGTGTTGGGGAATGTCTTGGTGGTGACTGTCTCTCTTTGACTGCTCATTACTTAACACTATGAATAGGACAGCACTTTTAGTGGAATAACATGTCTTTGTGCTTGTTCTTTAGAAAGCCTGAAGTTTGCAGCTCTGTCAGGAGTGTTCATTGCTCTTCTTGTCATTGCCGTGTGTGTGCTTGGGAGACGATGGGCTTCATCTGACGCCAAACTACCGAAATCTCTGGTACTATTTTCATCCAGTCCAAACAAGTGATGAATGAATCCGTCATTGAATACTATTACATTGTACTATTGCAAAATGAATATTGGAGCGAAACCTTGTGTCTCATTAAAAGTAACTTTATAGGAAATAACTTTCCTGACTTTCAATAAAAATAAGTCATTGTGGTTAATCCCAGGGCCGTGCACAGACCTTTTCAGGGGCATGGGCTGAAACTGAAAAAAGGACCCCTCCCCCCCCCCCCCCCAACCCCTCCACGAAAAATTATGATTAATAATAATAAAAAAATAAATATAATGTGTGCAATTTGTCCATCATTAAAATGACGACATCACTTTATGTCAGCATCACACCGGTGTGGTGGTGCATTATATGAACCATTATAGACATACTAGGGTTTATTTCATAAAGACAACGTTGCACTTATTCAAACAGGAAGATATTTTACCGTTACAAGACGTTCATCTGCTGAGAAGTTTGCGGCGCTCAGGGGGCGGAGTTGTGAAGTTTGACTGACAGTTTGAGCGGTTCTAAGAGATACGCTTTTTAATGCCTTTAATTGGTTAAATATTTGTTAAAAAGACAAACAGACGTAAAGGGTTACCAATAGCATTGATTTATTTAAAAAAAAAACTCCCCAGAAAACGGGGCACTTCCGAGTGTAATAACAAAAAGGGCATGTGCTCTGCACAGGTTGAGCTCTACCTGTGCATGTGCCTGGTTAATCCTGTTGGTCTATTCATTAAGACATTTTAGACAATGAAGTTCTATAAACAAATTTTTACAAAAATTTAATGTGTTCACGCCAGTATATTTCAAATGTTCTAAACAGTACTCTACACTATCAAACACCATTTTCAGTTTAGAGGTTGGACTCTGGTTGCCAAGCAACACAATAATCGAAGCTTAAAGGCACAATGGTTAATAATAACTTAATGTTAACAGAATTCAGCTGAATTGTGCGGTCATAATGTTTAAAGATTTTAGAACTTGAACTATTGTACATTTTTAATATTTACTTAGTTTTTGTGCCATGGATGTGTGTTTGTGAAGATGTCTCTTCAGAATATAGATCAGGAGAATCCCTTTGTGGGTGAATCTGGAAAAGCAGCCCTAGAAGAAGAAGAAGAGCACTCTGTGGTTGTTGTGTCCATTGTACCGCGCTCCCACCTGTCTGCACTTTCTGAGGCCGAGTTTATCTCTTCGTACTCCCACAGTTCTGAAGATACATATTACACTTCACCCATTCTGCAGCTCGATACTTCTGGTGAACATGGAGATGGGGAGTCTAATCTGGAAACAGATGCAGCTCCATCTCAAGATGGTTATCCAGGGCATCTATGGTCATCAGGCGTAGCTCACAGAAGTCCATCATGTTCACTGGAAGTCTCTTTGACTCTTTGTCTGGCGGATTCAGACGTCCCTTTAAGCTCTGTGAGAGTAGCTGGAGCTCCGAGTGAGGAGATGGAGCTGGATCATCTTCCTGGTGTACTTGCGTATATGAACACAGGTAATAAGTCTCCAACAGTGGCTGGTAGTGATCACTGACAGTACAAAATGAACTCAGGAGATCAGATCATATGTTGAAACTAAAAATGACACTTCTTTCTCAAACATGGATATTTGTTGATATGATCCATCAACACCGTCATGACTTTTTCATGAGGAAGACTGAGATGGTGAGTGATTTCTTCAGTTACAACTGCTTTAAAGCAAAAGAAAAGCCCCTTTTTAGCTGCCCTGCCTTACCCCTGGAGTTATGCTGAAAATCTTGTTATATGATTACAAAAAATAAATAAATCAGATTCTGATAATAATATTCAAAAAGTAAAAAAATATATTTTCAGATTTTTACATTACTGTGTATTTACTGGGTTATGTTTTTGTAACGGCTATTTTATAATAATCATGAATCATACCAAATAAGTGAATCCAACCAAAGTGAAGTTTAAAATTTTTAGATTTTATGATGGCTTTTAATTTCCTAACAAAAAAGAAAACGACATGCATTTTTACTCCTAATGGCTAGTTGTTGAGAATTATCATCTACAGGTTTCACAGAATACTAATTGTGATCTACACCTTCCATCATGCATATTCTTAATCTTCTCCTTTTGTGTAGTCAGGTCATGACCTTGTACTTATGGAGTCATTTCATGATCACTGTGAGACACAGCGAATGTGTCGCCTCGCTGTGTTTTATGTATGAATAAATCAAATAAATGGTCAAATGGAAAGGCCCTCAATCTGTAGGACACTGTTAATGGGTTCCAGATTTGCTGTTGGTTTTGGGATACCCCCATAGAGTGGTGTGATTCATTTCTGTAGGCTGTAATAAATCCTCTCCCGTCGGGTTTACCCCCCCTGTGGATTCTCCTGGGGAAATGTGAGTGGGTCATACACTCTTGGCCTTCTATAGCTTGTTTTTTTCCCCACATCTTTTCCCTCACTGACTCAACATCGCCCGTCATGGCTTCGTTTTCTGTGGCCCATGCAACAGAATTCACCTAACGTATGCAATTTTTTTTTTTTTCTGGAAGGTCTTAAAACCAGAATAGGCCTTCAGGAGCAAGAGAGTTTTGAGAAATACCATGATGCCACAGCATTGTTGCCATGTGTGGTTTTAATTATAATAATTGGTCAAGTTGTGCATTTTACCTCCTACTAAGCTGGTTAGTGTCAGAGTGCACTGAACTTTTCAAGGTTTTTGAACTCGAATTGCCCTTCGGTTTGTTCTGCTCTGTTGCATGCTGTTTAATCCAGTGGAAAAAGGCAGCCTATTTACTGTTGTCATTTGGCAATAGGAAGCGTTTATGGTTTTGTGCCAGTGTGACCTTTCTGGTGAATTATTCCACCAGCAGATTGATGTGTGCAACCTGTAAATCAAAAATGGAGATGCCAAATAGCACGCCACTAAAAATATATGTTTTCAAATGTCAAGTTTCGAGTTGACCAAAGCGAAAGGCAGGAGAGCGATAGCTGGAGGAAACAAGCGCTGCTTTAATAAAGCCACAACCCACAGGCCTGAAAAACACCCTCTGTCAAATGAAAGAAAAGCTGAAAACAAGCGCTTGAGATAGAAACATGGGGGAATGCCCAGAACTGACACTTGTATGTACTTGTGTGTGGCTCTGCTTCACAACTGATTGGGCTCCTTCCAGTATATAAAGCAAAAAAACAAAATAAAATACAATTAAATGTTTTGAATCTGAGTCTGTGCCTGATCTGGATATACTGTGGAGCTTTCAAAATGTCAGAATTTGTAAATTTTCATTTGTTTCCTTACTATCTAAATCATGTTTAGGGAAACATTTCCTATATGTCTTGTTTTCAGTTGTGTGTTGTTGGGTAAGGTGAGTAATAAACACATGCAACTAATGAGGGTCTTTTATGGTGGACTGACTCACTGGGTGAGTCACTCGCACCTCGAAGCTACATGCAGAGCCTTATATGAATGTTAAAAACAACCTGTCTAATCCCTGAATGGCTGCTTTTAAACTCAAACTTTACATCTCTGCTGCATGAGGATGCACAGTGTATATTCTGTTGTTTCATTACAGATAAAATGTATATATAAAAATCTATATTTTAATACATTTAGCATCATAACCTGTTTGCTTGAGTCCTGCATGATTAGGATGCAAACATATGAATGAACCTTTGACATCAGTTTGTTGCTGATGAACATTTCAATGTATATCAAATTATTCGTTTGTTAGATTAATTGTTGTTTGTCTTCTGTGATTAAGGGGATATTCTGGGATTTATAATGTAACAATGATCTGAATGAAACCATAGGAAACAATAGTCACTCAAAAGAATGAAACCACACTTTTCTGTGAAATTTGCAAGTTAGTATCTATTTTTAAGCATGTGTTTTTACATAAACAGTGCAATATAATTTTATATATGTATAATATTTACAGAAAATTAAACTGTCCCCAAACCACAGTATTTCTAGTGGGGTGGGTGGCAGACAGGACACACACTGACAGAGTTGTTCTTGGCACCCTTTTCACCCTCCACTCGCATTTGTTCGCTCCTGCTTATGCGACTACGGCAACAACAGTCCACTTCTGAGTTTTGGCCACCAGCACATTTTCTCACCTGCGCCAGTACTGTTGGGGGGAAAAACAAACATGTTAAGCAGCTAAAGAGACCAAGAGATCAGTTCTGTATATTTTTTTTTTTTAAGAGTGAACAAATATTTTAATACATGGTTGCAGGTTCCTACTGGTTTAATCATTTGGTCTATAAACAACTGCTCAATTAAAAGAGGCTGTTATTTAGAGAAATCAAATTTGCAGTATTTTCCACTTCCCACAGAAGGAGAGAATCAGCCAACCCAAGTTTCGAGCCTAAGATTTGTTGTTTTATTTTGGAATGGGAGCACCAAGGCTAGTAGTTACCCACACCTTCTCAACCCGTCAAAAACAAAATCAGTTCTTCAAAATTTAGACACACTTGTGGATGTGGTTTAGGGGACAGTATGACCTCTAAAGTATGGAAATGAATACAATGTCAACATGTAGCTAAACGCTGCAGACAGCCACTGTAGACAATTTCAGTCTGCAAAAGTGTTTTGAAACCTCGTGAATGACAATCACAACAACCAGCCACCTTAATAAAGAGTTGGATACATTTCAGCTCTTTATTAAGGAATTAGATTGAGAAAAGTTTCAGGTATGTAAAATATTTGGGTGACGTAGTGTTTGGTTGCAGTGTTGTCCTCACAAGTGTAGTTATTAATTAAAAAATAAAATTTGGACTCCAAACATGTCTCAGCTTGTTGACTACATCTGGGTTAATTGGAAAATGTAAATTTTATTTTAAATTCCTTTTAATTTGTTTTGTTTAAAGGTAGTATCCTTTTCGTATATATGTATAATGGCCTGATTTTAACACTACTGTACCTGGGCAAATTTGTGTATCTGTTCCACCACGGCAGCAAACAGAGCTCCCACACTTTCATCTATCAGACTTTGCATGTAGTGCACAGCTTCTTCATCTGACAGGTCCAATCTGAATTTATCCTGCACCTAAAAATGGAGGAGACGGAGGAAAGAAAAATCTGCATATCTGAACCAAATATACACTGATGGGAAATTTTTTACAGAAATACAAAAACACACCTTTTTCACCGTCTTGTCTGGCTCAAGAGCGATGTCAGGAATATTGGCATCCACCATGAGGGAGAACAGATTCAAAATGAGGTTGGAGTATCTGGAAGAGGACAATGCCACACAAGCTCATTAAACCTTAGGATGAATTAAGACATGCAAAGTCAAAGCTAAGAGGTTTAAGAGATTTAAAAAAAAAATCACTATTAAAAAGCAATTCTGTATGCAATGCTGTTCATGGCAATGCAAGAAATAAAATAAACCGTGTGTGTGTGTATGTATGTATGTTTAGGTGTGTGTGTGTGTGTTACCTGCGTAGGTGAAGGAAGGCGGTGTAACACTGTTTTCTGAATTCCTGGTATTGTTCACTCTGCATGCCCCCCATGCCCTCCACCATCTCCTTACTCAGCTTCATTGGTGGAGGCAGGGGTTTGGGGTCCCGCCCCAGTATATAGCCAAAATCAATATGGAACAGCTTCCCTGCAGAAGCAAGGAAAGGCTGAGTCATGAACACACACTATATTATACACATCTTGGCATCATATTGTAACATTAGGAAAAGGGCCCAACTAATTATACCGGTCTTGGTAAGCAGCAGATTGTCCAGGTGTCTGTCCCCAACTCCTAGAATATAGGTGATGACACAGTAGCCAGCTGCAATAAACGCAAGGCACAGGTATGAACAATCTACAGGACACAAAGTTTAATTAAACAAAAAGGCCAACAAGTTTAAAAAAAAATCTTTTCGACAGGCCTTTCTCTTCACAGCCAAAATTCAGGTCACCAAGAAAAATGTCTGGCTCACCACAGCTCTTGACGTAAGTGTCCATCACCTCAGAGCTGATACCATAAGGTCCTTTATCACTGGGTGCGTGTTTTCTGAAGAAACTCTGCAGGACATGATCAGGGATGAGTTGATAAACTTTCTATTTTCACCACTCAATATTTTAATTTCATTTTTAATTAATATTTTAAAGTAATTGACTATGTTAAGAGCGGAATATGACTTTTTAGACACAGTCCCCCTACTTGTATCAGACATTGTCCAGTTACTTACAACTGTACTGAATGAGCGATACAAGTGTCTCCAAGTGTTCTACCTGAATATTTCCTTCAGTAGCCAAAACTTCTGCCACAGGAACCGACTGCACAAACTGCATAAAACCTAAAAAAACAAAGCAAAGCAAAAAACACACAACACATGTCTGAATATTAAGACTTTCAATCCAAAATGCTGTTTATCCATTTTGAAAATTTGTTTCTGAAAGGTATTGTATCATTGCTGTGTTTTATGTGTAAAGCCCACTTCCAAAAAACCATAAATGAATGTGTATACAAATGTGTGACTGACAGTAGCTGATGTAAAATTAAGAAGACACAGCTGCCGTTCCTGACAGCACTAACCGTGCTTTGTGCTGGTGGCCAGCACCTTGTATGGTGTTAGTTTGAGGTCCAGATTCTCTTTTCTCAGCAGCTGTGAACAAGAAAAAAGACTTAAGACAACACAGCTTCCACATCTAATGAATGAAGCTGAAGAATGTGTATACACCTTGGTGTGGATGTTGATGAAGGCATTCTCTCTTAAAAATAGCAATGTGCAGCACTTCTACACATGAGGCTCTCCAGTGTGGGTCTGTTGTGTGTGCGTGTATATGTTGTGTATCAGACCTTGTCCATGAGTGAGATGATCTGCAGGATGAGCTGGTCCTGTCGCAGGTCGTCTCCATGCTTAAAGATTACAGGATACTGCTCACCGTCTTCAGCCTTAAAGATCAGCTTAGCTGGCATCAGAGCACTCTGAGGAAGAAAGAGAGAAAAAAAGGGATAATTTTAAAACAAACAGAAATTTTGGTTAATAGCGTCAAATTAAAAAGTCTGCATCTTCCAAACAACAGTAGGATAAGACAGACTGTAACACAGACTGGTGGAAGGAATGACGGAATGGAAAGAGGAATCATTGTGGTGGTGCAGTACCTTAAAAAGTGTGGCAGTGTCTGGTATAATTCCTCTGATGCGAACTTGAGGCTCCAGTGGAAGGGGTATGGGCTCAATCTCAGACAAATTCACTTTTTCATTATCAGCCAGCAGAGCCTGCAACCTCTCCGTCTTGCAGCACACACACACGTACACACGCACACAAACACGTTTTCTTTTCTTACAGTTGTAGTAAAACACACATAACTAAGTTACACATAAATAGAAGTGCCTACATGTTATAACGTGTGCCTGTTTGTGTATATATATTCTCTGTCACACAGAAACAAATACATATACACACATAATGTGATACGCTAAAGTTAATCAGCAGGTTTTTGTCAATTCTCTAAGTAGATATAAGTATATATAATCTAAGGGGAGATACACATCTTATATAGTATTTTTCAAAAAATATTTGGTGCTATTTTTGACTTTTCCATTTACTTGCACAACTGAACATTTTAGAAATAAATATATTGTAAAAATGTGCAATCACTTTAGCACAATCACATTTTATATTTTATTTAGAAAAAAAAATTGAATCAGAAACCTTGATTGATTTTGATGGAAATTGCTTAAAACCAGTAAAGGTGTATTCTCTGTACTTATGTTTTAGAAATTTACAAAATTTACAAATAATGTAAAGTGATTTAATATATGACTGTTTAAAATAATTTTCCTAGATCTAATCCTAAAATGAATTGGCCAAAAACAAGTGGTTCTACGGTTTTAACTGTAAAAAAGTAAAAAGCAATTTACAAAGTCAAGATTATGTTGGCCTTGGTTAGTCTTGTTATTTTCTTATTTTTTATGGAGTCAAAACAATTTTATCTCTCTCTCCCACACACACACACACACACAAAATCTAGCATTTTAAGGTTTGTTCGAGATCTACCTTTTTTTTGCGATTGCCGCTCTCTCTCTGAACAGCCTTCATGAGCTGCACAAGTCGGTCTACAAACGTTTGCTGTGCGGCCAAAAGAGAGCGCATCACTCTCACGTTCTTATCACCCTGAGAAAAACAGAAACATCCTTCATCACATAAAATTCATAACAATGTTGACTTGGTTGCAAAGAAATCAGAACTAATTAGAAAATTCATGATAGGTGATGCACCTCTAATGATTAATGTGTATTACGTAATATTACTACATAATTTGTGCATTATGTAATTTCTTGATATTTCTGAAAACATAAAATATGAAACAAAATGCACCCAAATAATTTCAGATAAGGCTGAAAATCATAAATATGACATGTGATCAAACTGAAATTGGCTCTCAAGATGAGCATCAGTCAAACGTTTGCACTGCTTTCGGGGATCAATAGCTTGAATGCCAGTGAGGCTGCAATCATTCATGGCTAAGTACAAGTTAGCATAATTAAAATCGATCTCTGTTGGGGGAATAAGACCTGCCCTCCATAACTGAGGTGCTAGTTGATGTAGGTATTTGTTAGCTAATGTGAAAGAGCTGACAGTATTCTCCTATAAGTGTGCTGAACTGTCCACTGAGAAGACGCAGCAGCTGGTTTTACATGTCTTGGAGAAGTATGTGCGGTCCTACACCCTTGTGTAACAGAAGGTGATTCAACTACTGAGTGCGGCAGGCCACTAAAACTGACCAAAAACTGCAAACAGTAATGCAACTGGAAATAAAACCCTCTACTTTGAAAGAGTAGTTATTAAAGGTACAAAAATGTGACATCTGGCATCTAAAAGCTCAAAGACAGAAATCAAGTGTTTCTCCATGCAAGTGTGCGTTAATGTGTATTTTACCTTAAGTAGAGCTTGGCTGAATCTCCTCATCACATTTAGATACATGTCATGCGTTTTTGGGTCTCTCTGCTGCGTGTCCTGGTCTTCACACTCCACTATTACATACCTTTAGGAGGAGATAATGTCACACAGACACACACAGACAGACACACACAGACAGACACACACAGACAGACACACACAGACAGACACACACAGACAGACACACACTTCCTAAGGCAAGCACAAACACTGTATTTGTAATTTGCAGACAGATGCTGAAATGTATAAAATTAGCAGAAGTATGGATATTTACCAGTACAGATAGTTTGCCAATGTTGAGTTTTTACAGGCACGTGATATAAGGAAGGTACACAAGTCCTGCTATAGAATGCAAACACACACACACACACACCCAGAGTTACATACCACCGACAATAAAACCACCAGCGCCGTCACCATCATCCTCCTCCTCCCCTCCACCACCTCTCTTACCTCCAGATTATCTCCATCTGTGGCATCCTTGCCTTTCTGTGTGCTGGGGGTGGCCATGGCAGTCGACGCCATCTGAGAACTGATGCAGTATAATTTCGTTAATATCATTTCCAGATGTTTTGGGATTTTTTTGTCTTTTTTATTCAAAACTTTTTTCAGTTAATTAACCTTTTAATTTGTGTCAATTTTTAAATGCTTTTCTTTTTATTTGAATTCTTTCGTGTGACAGTTTTGAAGCATTGGCTACATTACGTCAGTAGATCAGTATGAGGAATAAGAAAGCTACATGTATTTAAGTACCTTTTTAATTTTATTGGTGCTTGTTTGTATTGTGGTACATCACTACATTTTGGGCATGATGGTGGAGTTATCCAACGCTGATATCTAAGGCAATTAACATACATGAGGCTAAACTTGAGCTGACATTTCCAATTTGCTTTAAACTAACTTACAAACCTGTGTATTTCTTTCACTAGTCACAGAGCATGAAATTACCTGAACACTTTAATGAAGTGTTGTAGGTGTGTATTTTGTTTGTGTTTCTAATCATCTGCAGATTCTGAGGGACAAACTCCCAAACAAAAGTCAAACTCTTACGCAACGAAATATTTTTAAAAAGAATAAAATTAAGGAACCAAACATGTCCCTTAATGTACTACGTCCCTGAGTGCCTTGAGACTTAAGTTAGCTGGACAAAGCTAGATTGTACCTGCTGCAAAGTAATTATGTGGACAGTTTTCCTACAGTAAAAAAGTAACACAAAATGCTTTCGTCCACATATTTCATTTTGCTTGTCAGAAGTGAAAAAGTCATCTCTGATTTCTATGGTCAATGTTAAAAGTCAAAGGTTCTACATCTCGTGTGTAATGACTCACCTGTCCAAATCACCCAAAGTGGAGCTCTCACCCAGGCCCCCGTGACTGTCCCTCTTACTGCCAGGCTCCAGACCCCCCTGGATATCATTAAAGTTTTCATACTTAAGAGCCTGAACCAGCTGCAACAGGTACATCAACAGGTCCTGCAAAGGAACAGAATCAGTTTTAGAAATGAGGGTTTAGACATATATAAAAAGAGAACAATAGCTTTGAGATTGATTCACGTGATTTTACTGACTAATATATGACCGCACCTTTTATTTCATACTAATGACATACATCATATACCCCTTTACTATAAAAGACAGCACTTTTTCTTCTATGAAGGTTTCTTCCAGTCTTTTTCAGAAATTCACCTCATCATCAGCCTGCTGTAAGCGGGCCACAGCATATCGTCTGACGGTGGGGTTGGTAAACTGGGATGAGAGAAGCTCCAGAGAGTCCTCCACGTCCATTGGCCTCCACTTTCCCAGCAGCTCCAGAGCCTGCTTCGCCTCCTGCGGCAGAGCCCAGTTCACACACTTCAGGAACTTGGTCAGAGCCTGCAGAACACACAAGCACAAGCTCTTCAGATGGAGTAAAGAGATATGTATCAGAATAGTCATAATAAATAAAAAAATGCAAAGATTTAAACATTTTATTTAATATATGGGGCGAGGGGGTGCATTGACAATACCCACAAATGGCCTTATAACAAAAATAAAATGACTATTTTACAGACTTTAACATGTTATAAATTTCAGTAATAAAAGCTGTCTAACGCAGAAAATATTCATTGAATGTGATCACATAAACCCTAATAACACAATCATTACCTAGTAGTAGTGTTAGTTTTAGCAGAGTTCTAAAATCAGATTCAAGAATCAGAATCCAAGTAATCATGTTTTTGGTGCATCTGCATCCTTGTCATAATTTCTGTCATTTTTCTACACTAACAACCAGCTAGAGACGCAAAACTAGCTGGAGAACTAAACATTTAACCCTAACTTACAACAGTAAAATTGCGACAAATGACAACAATGTATAATGGTGCCATATAAACTCATGTTTGCCACAAGGGTTTCCACATATTAATTTTATGTCACATGCCATGCTTTGAAGAGTTTATTGGTGTGTTGCTAAGCAACAATATGTATTTTATTACTAAAACCCGGTATTTCCCAGGTTTTTGTTAGGAAGTCAGAAATCAGTGATAACACACAGTCACAGCTCAAAATGTAGAGGTTAAAAATCACAATAGCCAATATCTCGAGCTGACATTTCAAAACTAAACAGACTTCACTTATTTTACTCAATGCAAACACAAATGCATTTGATAGATGTAACATAAAGTTTACCAGATATAAATGTTCTTATACGTTGTCCAAGAATACGACCTAATAATCATTAGCACCTCGGATTGTTGGACATTTGGACGGTGCATTTGGATATTCAGTACAATCATAACCCGGAATGTGGTTTCATTACATAAAATTTTAAAAAAGATATTCAGTGTTTTTATCAATGGTGATACATCAGAATATTGCAGATTTTACTGTCCAAATAATAACAGTCATGGCCAAGTATAAATACACCTACACACTTTAACGCACCTTTTCCTGAGTGGTGAGGTAATATCTGAACTTCCACACAAGGTCCTGTTCTTCAGAGCTCAGCTGCTTGGTAGGTGGGTAGCTGACAATAATCTACACACAGATAAATGCTGCATCAGAAACAGTGGCACTCCAATCACTCATACTACGACACAACATTTTATAATCTCTTATCCTCACTTACATTGAGCTGGTCTCTAGTAGTAGCGTTGGGCTTCAAGTCATGGTCTGATGGTCCACTACGTAGACTTCGGGCCAGCTTGTGATGTTTGCTCTCTACTAGATTCTCCTACACCACAGACATTACAACCACAGCATTTATCAGATGGATGTCGGCTAAAAGCTTCATCACATCTCCTGAATGAAGAATAATTGCAAAGATCTGAGTGTCTTCCCAGAGCTGTTTTCTTGACTCACCATACACATTTGTGGGTCTGGGACTTTGACTATGTCTGAACTTGTCAGTAGAGGGGTTGTTTCATCTCCATCCTGTGGACACAGGGGCAATAACATGTTACTATTAAAACACTGGTCAAAGTCCTTATGGGCAAGTCTGCCCACTAGTAACTGTCCTGGCAACGGCACCAGGCAGTTATTTCCACTCATACGATAATAGGTTATATGAGGAAAAGTGTATGTATCTAAAATGAAATTTATGGTTCACAAAAAAAAATATTTCCCCATGCTCCATATGTAGCATCTGAAGTTTGTGTCCTTAGTTTTGAGAGGGCTAATGTAGCAAACAAGTAATGAAAGTTATGCAAGTCTATGTGATCTAAAATCTTTTGATTGCAGTTGAAATAAGACAAACAGCTGCACCTAAAATCTGTGTCAGTTTGAGATTATAACAGACATGATAAGCCTGGCTTGTGTTACCAACAAGCTGACCGATGGGGCAGGACTTCCCCTCATACATTGTTTCAGCTGTTTCTCCCTCTGATTATGTCTCTGCCTTGGTTAAACTAAGGCTTTTTGAAATTGAAAAGGGTCACCAGTCATCAGTAAAAGACTGGCCTCTGAGCAGCAATTTATCAAAGGTAATTTGGAGTCACTAAAACTACTGGCATTCACCTACATACCTTTTCATAGTAAACTATGCTGTATTCCTTCTCTCCATTCTTTACTCGAGGGAATTCCACCATGAGGTACATGAAGTTGGAGCTGCGTTTTTCACTCTGTAATGAAGGCACATTTTTTACACCGCATGAGACTGACGCTTCATCCAACAGTGTTTGAAATGTACACCTTAATCAGGCTTCAGTGGGTCCAGAAAACAAACCCTTTCAAGACCCATCTGTGGTTTTATAGCTCCGTTTCACAGTAACTATGGGTTGCCAAAGTTTTGATTTTGAAACCAATTCCAAGTGTATTATAGCAAAATACCAATTGTTACAAAACACTTATCATTATCTGAAAAAAATATGTTTTTTTTAAACGTTTTAAATACTGGTAAAATACAATAAAATGCAATGCTGGCATGTTTTCATGACTCTCAAATGTCTCACCTCATTAATCATCTCAATCTCTCTGAAAGTCAAACGGTCAAGCCAGTCCACCTTAACCATGTGCCCCTGACGATGAGCTTTTGTCAACTGGAAACAGATAAATGGGGAGAGAGAGCGAGAGAATAAAACAGGAGGAGAGCAGGAGAGTGAGAGGAAAAAGTGAGTGAGTGATGGACAAAGAAGAACAAACTTTAAACAGTGGAAGAAGCATGGCACGAAACAAAAACAAACCTTGAGCCAATCAGAGCACATCAGTGTGTCAGCAACAAATAGCTTCACACACGCATTCACACTCACAGGTGAATAAAAACACGGTCAATACAAAGTGGTCCCACACCAGGAACTGTCTTAGTGGGACATGGTTAATAAAATACAACATTCGTTAAACACAGAGTTTTAAATAAAGATGGGTGATATAGCATTCTTGAAGGAACATTATCACAGTATTTTGTTTTTCTAAGGTTGGAAGAGGAAAAAAATCAGCCATGCCACATTTAACAAATACTGTAAAGGACAGTTTTTAATTCAGTGTTTTTTTAAATCAGATTATAGTAACATCAACATAGTGATCAGCCTCAAATGCATGTCGCTTTGGTCTAATGGTGACATGTTAGACATTTCACAGACACTAAGTTCAACTTGGTCTATTTTTATTTAATTCACACAGTGTGATCAGACAAGAGTACCACTTTCTAACAGAAATAATTTCTTTAAGTTGAACTGAATGCATTCCACAGGCAGTGCTTCCGTATAAAAGCAGTAGACATCATGGCACTGACTGTGGCGTGGGCAGAACATTACAGAGTAAAAGCTCATAAGCTCTTATACACAATACGTTCATGCTCAGGAAACAAACACACTGGTTCTCATTCATTCAAACAACCACACAGACACGCATTTAAACATTCACACACACTCAGCATTCCTGTCCTGTGGGTTAACTGTTATACTTACATCGCTAAGTAGCTCCAGGTCTGGGCCCTGGAATAGACAGCAGTTAAAGCATTGTCCTTTTACCTTGCACGCACGCACGCACGCACGCACGCACGCACGCACTCTCTCTCTCTCTCTCCCCTTCCACAGTGTGCACACTTAAATGAGGAGTCCATTGAAATGGATTCACACAACATTCTATTCACATTAACAATTTAATATGTGCTCCTAACCTTAGCCAGTCTGCCCATCTGGTCCTCAGCCAGTGTGCTGCTGGTTCTGCCTGGCGTGCTGGTGGGCTCTCCTCCGTCTCCCTCCACTCCTGGCCACACCTTTAAATCATGCATGCCCTGTCGGAACATTCTGAAAGAGTGGAATATGAGAGAAAGAGATAAGAGAGAGAGAGATTTAGAGAGAGAGAGAGATTTAGAGAGAGAGAGAGATTTAGAGAGAGAGAGAGAGAACAAGAGTTTAAACTAGGGGAGAAAAAACACCCTGATACATTGTGTATTGATCTGAACGTAAATGTAATTATTTTGGGATTAATCAGCCAGAGTAATTTTCAGTACAAGAACAACAATTCACTTTTTTTTTTTTAAATAAACCCAACAAAAAACACTGAGTCAAATTTAACTGTTTTGATTCAAATTTACATTGAATTGTTTCCTGAGGAATCATAATCGAAGTAGATTTTACACCTCTTGAGAAAATCATAGACTTTTCTAATTTCAAAGCTGGTAAACATACACGTGTAATGTGAGTCTCACCCGTATTTCCCGAACAGGGTTACAGTGGTGCCTCCCACAGGTGTGGCACGACCCGGCCCATAAACGTCCCACACAGTAAGAGCTACCTGAGCGCTCTGAGGCAGGTCAGGATACTTCACTGGCAACCTCAGCCATTCATTCCAGCTACAAACACACAATTTCAATCAACCATCCATTAAACAGAACACTCCCTGAAATTACTATGATGGGTTACTATATAGTTACTATAAAGAGTTAAGATTATCTTAAATAGTAGAGGAGGTGATCAGTGATGTGCTTGCTTTCATTTAGGGATAATCTTTGTGTTAGGATGCTTTTGGGAAACCCAACCCTAAACAATATAGTAACACTGTTTCTCAGTATGAACAAACCACTTGTTTGACTTGACTTCACACTTTTTTCTCTATACTTTAAATGTAGTCTATCAGACAGTATGTGTTTGCACTGAAGCCATGAGGTTAATGTACTCACAAACAACAGAAGTGTATAACCACAAGTCAGCACCATGTAAACTAAATTATCATACACTGGTCTTAAAAGCTGTTAAGAAGTCTCAGAAAGACAGAAAGTGTATGTGGTTTCTGAGAATGTATGGCATAGTGTTATCTATACGTTTGTACAGACAAAACCTTTGATTGTAGATTTGGGCAATACGGCAAGATTTAATGTTTCCTTGATTAACTGTGTCACAAGATGCTATTCTGAGCATGTGATATCATTACTGGATCATTATCAGACCTCAGACAAATATTCTGTGACATCTAGCATACACTGGAAAGTATTGTGATACCATAGTTTTGCCATTTTGTTCTCCACAGCATGATTGGTAATACTGTTTTCAGGAATTATATTCTGTTCATTAAAAACAAAATATGTCTTGGCTGGCTGGCTTGTATTTGTATGTTTATTGTATTTCCTTAGACCACCTTACAGTAAAGGCTGGTCTTATTGAATGGTACTCACTTCCAGCGGGTACTGAAAGCTTTGTACGATGTGCGAACAGGTAGGGCCAGTGGCTTTCCCTCTGCAAACACCTGGCAGGTCACATACAGGTCGGAGCAGTTCTCCTGGTAAAGGCCAGAGAAACGCAGCATAGGATCTTCCAGCAAGGCCTTGTAGCTCTTCTGCTCTCGCTTGCCCTCCAAACTCCCTCTGTGAAAGAGAAACAAACAGAGGAGCACAACTGACATCATGTTTATCACTGCATAATAAAACTATGGCTCCCTGGGTCCTTAAGGGTGGGAAGTTGGTTAGGGGCAAAAAGACAAAGCCAACACGCTTTAAGGACCTGTCTCCATAAGCGTGGCTTATCATGAAAGAATGTGGGAGGGTGTGAGCTCCTTTCCATGCTGAGTGGCTTTAATAGGCACCGATGTGCATTCACATCTCTCTACATGAGTGTTTAACAGAACCTAGAGATTCAGCCATCGCAACAGAAGTGCAATGAATTTTTCCAACGCCCCTAAAACACTCATACGGTCCATCGAACATTTGAGTTTTATTGTTTAAGGTTGTAATGGGAAGTTTGATTCATTTTACTAAACTGAATCCTTCAAATGAACCAAATGTTTGATTTAATATTTTATTTGTTTTCGAAGCATAATGTTCGTCTATAATATTCTGAATAATATTTCTTTGTATGGATTCTTTCATATATTCAGCTAAGAGTTTTAAGAAATACAGAAGAGGCAAAAATGAAAAAGAGATTAAGCATTTTTCACAAATTGAAATGAATAAATACGAGGTAAAATGAGGTTATGAGGTAAAATTTTGAAATACTGCTATTTGTATAACCAGAGTGTAGCTACAAAAGCATAGTTCTGTATTACTTAAACAACTACTAGAACTTCTAGTTCTGAACAACTTCTAGAACTGCAGAGAAACATCTTAGTGCAGTGGTTCTCAATTGTACTCTTGGTCTTGTGACCAACAGCAAAGCAGTTGAGAAGTTGTAATGTACAAGGTAAAAAAAAAAAAAAATAGATGATGTTCACACAGCTTTTTAAAAATAACAATGACTGTTTTGTTAAAATAACAATAACAATGATTTTTTGTTAAATAGTTTAGCATTCTGGCTTTGTGAAACAAAAATAAATTACATAATTCTAATGAATGGCCTAGGAAAAATAATGGAATTACTCAATGTGGGGGGAAACAATTAAGGAATCACCTTATAATGTGCATTTCTAAAACAAATACCAGCACTAAAAATGTTAAAAAATGCCAATATGCAGTATGATGTGACATTTTCTAAATAGGTGATGAATCCCTTCCTTTTGTACAAAAGTCTTATGTGCAATATTACTTTTTATTACTTACTATTACTACTGATTTCTGTTAAGTGCAATAACATACTCCAAAGTACCATTTTTGTCGGCAGGCTTCACTCAACAGTGTTGCTTACATTTAGTATTTATACTCAGCATTTCTGTGTATTTCATATTGAGTTTTTTTTTTCTACAGATTTTATTTAGAATTATTTACACTTCATATTTTATATTGTTCTTGTCTCCGTGCCTCTATCATGTTCTGTTTCTGAAATACTGGTTTGTGGCACATCTGTTTTGTACTATCAAAATATCTGATTCACTTCAAGGACAGCTACATTAAGACTTGGTGAATTTCAGCAACAAACAGAGAAGCTAGACAGAAACCTCACTGACAGACAGAGAAACAGTTGATAAACATATTGTGAACTTAGCAGCAAAGCTCTCAGCTATGCCACCAAAACAATGACTCAGTAGGAACACACTCACATTTTCAGCTGGACGTTTATGTCCATGTCGCAACTGTAAACATAGTTAAACTTGTCCGTGTCCATCTTCAGATACTTAAAAGTAGGGGAAATATCAAATAAAAACACGACAGAAATGAAATAAATAAAAAATAACTATATTGAAACGTTAGGGCAGCAGAAGGCCTAGCACAGTCCTGCACTTGCACTTTATCAGCCAAACCTCTCTCCTACACCTCACAAAATCACTGCTAGTGTCGGCCTGAATTATGATAAAGTCTCAGTGCTAAAAAAGCTGCAGCAATATTTAATCACAGAGATGACAAAGTGCTTTTCTGCTCATCTCTTTCTCCATGCTGCGTTTCTTTATTCACCCAGCAAAACAGAACACAGCAACCCACACAGACACACACAATCGATAACAGATCCTCGAACACAGCCAAGCTTCGAGCGTCCATTCGGCTTCACTGAGCCGATTAGTCTTGACTGAGTGGAGTCCAGTCTGGGCTGTGGATGGAAAGTGAAGAAGGACAAAAGTACTCCAATACGATTCATGTTTGTGTTACTTATTTCTAATATTGCCAATTATTTAGCATTAATTTAGCCCAAAATATGTTATTTCTTCCATTTTCTTCTATTTTGCTTTATTTTGTATTCTAATTTCGTAAAGCACATGAAATGACCTACATATAAATACATGTGCTATAAAAATGATTTTGAACAGTATGATTTTAGGCCATTTTTGCTATGATTGAGAATGTTTTCATTTGTAAATATTTCTCTGTATCATTTAATTTATATAGGATGACATTACAGAGATTTCTTAGTGTGAATTGTCTCTAAAACATGAGGACATTACACCGAGTCTTCTTTACAAAGGTGCCCACAAAACATTGCAAAATGTGAGAACTGTAAGTTACTTATCTGTGGTATTTATACCCAGCATTTGTGTAGTTATTTCTTATTGAGATATTTCTACAGCTGTTATTGGGATAATTTAGACTTTATATTTTATATTGTGTTTGCCTCTGTATTTCCGTGAGTCTGTGCAGTCATAACATACGCAATTCTCTCTGGGATCAATACAGTTTTCTGATTCTGATTTTGATTCTAAAATCTATGTCTGAAATGTTTACCAGGCCCCTCATATAGATAATGACACTGTATCAAAGAACCAATTTCATTATATCACACCTTCCCAGTTGGCTTCCAGCAGCCACCCCCACAGCAATCATGTTTATCTCCCTATTATTCATTATGCATCTGTGACATGATATTTGTTGTTCATAAATCCACATCTTAAACATGCTCTAGAAGCATTTAGGTTGACATAGGTTGAGTGGTATTTTTTGAGAGCATTAACATATTTGAGACATAACAATAGAGAATAAATAAGCCAATTGTCATGTTTTATTCATATAAATTCATATGTGGTGGGAACTGTACCTTACAGCTTGTCCTGTAATCTTTCTCAGTTTTACACAGTGGTAGAGAGCAAAAGTACTTTGTCTGATATCTAAACACAATGTTAGATGCCTCTCAAAACCAAACTACTGCAGGAGCTTGAAAAGTTCTTGAGCCTGAAAAGTGAGTGAGAAACCTCTTTTTGACCTTCTATTTGCAGTGATCTTTGACCAGTTCCAAGTATGAACAGGTGTTTTAACCTGTTTCACAGAAATTATACTGACTCTGTGATGTCACACACATTGGCAGTCCCCATACTCTGCCCTCCGGTTGCTGTGTTTCTGGTTGCCTGCTGCTTCTCTTGGTGAGTGGGTTAAATGCAGAGGAAGAATATTGTGTTCACACTGTGTGACAGAATGGTCATTTCACTTCTCTTATGTTCTGTGTACACATGAAATGAAAACACTAGGCTTGAAAACATCATGATCTCTCACTACTGCATGTAAAATGTACTTTCTCCTTTTCTGTTTAAGGGCATAGGAAGGACCAAACCAATAAAACCTGCAAAGAAAATCACTGTTCCTTAATTTAATTCACATTCTGTGTTCAGCCTGATTAATGCCCAGTTACAAGTGCTGAACTCTCGCTTCCCCACTGTGGGCTGGCCTATGGTTATATAACGCATGCCGGTGAGTCAACCTTCAGCGCAGCACCTCGCTCCATTGCATGCTCCACTACATGCTCTCAGTGTTAAAGAGCTGTTTAAGAGGACAAGGACAATTTCTCTTCCACACACTCCCAGCAGGGGCTCTGGCCTCTCTCCCTGACGCAAACACACATTCTTGAGGCTTGATGCCCGAGGAGGCAGTTGGGTTCTTTGGATGATCAAGATTTCCAGCTGCCCCAAAGCATCAAGCCAAAGTAGAAAATGAGCACCATAGTGGACATAAGGACTGGTCGAGTGGTTATGAACAGTATTATCCAGTGACATCCAGGGAGGGATTTTATGACCTGGGTAGTTGTATAAGTTAGAATACAATGAAAAGACCCTGTGACTTTCCTGAGAGAAACTTACTGTTATATGCTGGCAGTCAAAAAGAATTAAAATAAATTCATGTGAACGTATGTCATGCACTGATGTTTAGCAATCATTTTAGACAAATGATGGATGAGACAATTCAGGCATGGTTTAAAACCCAATGAGACATTGTGAGGATACATGGGGAAATGTGAGAAATGCGTGGACTTTATACATGAACAAGCACATTCTGTATTGTGATTAATACTACCTTTACTAGACAAATGCCCTTTTAAAAGCAACCTGTTAGACGGTTCTTCTTTTCAAAACTATTTGTATATTATTTTTTATTATTGTACATTATTATCAATGTTCCTAGCATTTGTTGCATAAATAGTACCTTACTGGGTCTCTTAGACTGTGTCTGGACAATATTTAGAGAAAAAAACTATACTGTATTGACCATGGGGGCACTCTGCTACACTTGCACTTATATTATAAATTATTGACATAAATAATATTGATATAATCTAGGCAAAGTATCCATTAATCTCAGCTAATACCAGCACTAAATAAACTTGCTTATCACTTTTTAATAGCTAATGAGGCAGTTTAATGTAGTGCTCTCAAACTCCTTTTCTTCAGCTTTCACTTTTTATGCCAATGGCATGTTCATTTAATGATTAACTTAACCAGTGTGGGGAAACAAGTGTTCAGGCAGTTTTGGTTTTGCTTGAAATAAAACTTTCTGAAGGACAGGGCTCCTGTTAAACTTAACCTAAAGTTAAAATTGCATTCCATAAAAATAACCTCAAAGTAACAGTCAAACATGATGGTGGTGGCGGTGTGATGGTGAGGGGGTGGTTGTCTGCTTCTGGCCCTGAGCAAATTGTCATAATTGATGGAACCATGAATTCTACTGTCTGCTGCCACTGAAGGAGAAGGTTTGCTTATCAGTCTGTGATCTGAAGCTCAAGTATAATTGGGTAATGCAGCAAGACACCAAACTGAAGCATGAGAGTAAGTCCATCTTTGAATGGCTAAAGGTAAAGAAAATTAAGGGTTGGTCAGGTCACATCGAAGTCCTCGTGATGCTGTTGCAGAACCGGGGACAGGAAGTTCATGCCTGAAATCTATTTAATGCGGTGAAATCCAATCAATGCAAGGAAAAGTGGGTCAGAGGACTTCAAGAGTCATGTGAAAGACTTTTCTCCAGTTATGCTGGAGTTATGCTGCTAAACGTTGCACACCTAGTTATTAAGATTAAGGTGCAATTACTTTTTTCATATGGTTGATATTGGTGTTGTAGAACTTTTCCACTTATTAATTGAAATGATAAAACAAATTATTTAAAAATGTTAAGAGTTTTTTTTTGTTCTCACCAATTTTCCTTGTTTCTTCTTATATCACATTTTACATGAGGATCTAAAACCACCTCATGTAACAAATATGCAAAAAACAGGCAGGGGTGGCTGGTGGCCTAGTGGTTAGGGAGTTGCCCCTCTGATCAAAATTTGAATCCCAAGACTGCTAGTGGCACCTCAGAGGAACCCTTGAGCAAGGTACTGTCCCCACATACTGCTCCCTGGGAGCTCTGTTCCTGCTTTACTTGGGTGAGTGGATTTAAAGCAGAGAAGAATTTGGTGCTGTGGTATGTTCATGTATGAAAATTTGATCATTGAAATTTTTTAAGATATAAACATTTTTGCAGTCTTGCTCTAGGCCCTCTTTGGGTTATTTTTGTGCCTTAAGTGGAGTCACGTCTCAAAAACGTTTTTTTTTTTTCTGTACCTTTTTTATGGGAATGATTGGATTGCTTCTTTTATTGTGACTCTCTGTTTAAACTCCGTTAGGTCTTTAGGCTAAGGTTTATTCTGTGTACAGTGAAGAGCTTCCTAACATGAAGACGAAGGGAATACGTGCTGCAGAGTCATGGGTCTGGAGCTCCTCAGAGGAACAGGGCAGGAGCCGAGGGGCAGCGATGAGTCACTCTGTCCAAACTGCGGCGCGTGGCCCAGTCACTGAGTAGCAGCACCACAGCCCTGACACAACAAGGAGCTTTCAACGCCTTTCAAACTACTGTGGGGTTGACATGAGCATGAATGCTCCAAACAGAGAATTGTGGCACCCCTGGGCCTCTTAAGAAAAGGCCAGTTTCTCCTATCGCAACTTTTTCCACCTTGATAGGGATAGGGATGAGAGATGAGCTAATGTGAGGGCGAGTATGTAATGTTTGGTTCTGGCTCAAAGAGCATTACCTTACTAGAATTCTAGACACGCCTTCTAGTAGCACACACACACTTACTGCAACTCACACACTCTCCTCAAGACACAAGTACACCCATAAACAGATCCGTTGCACTCATCACCTAACTTAACTAGAAAGATCTTTAACAAGGCAAAACAAACCCTGCTCAAGGACATTACATCTTCCTTTCCCTGCTTGACAGACAAAAACATACACACACCTACCTATTAACCACACTCACCACCTAAACACGCAGTAAAACTTAAGATCATTTTTAAAGAACATGTTTGAGTCTTTTAAACTTCTTTACTGTTATTTTTCAATTAATTAAGAAAAAATACAATACAAAAAGGAGCAGACAAAATGAACTGCAATGTATACCTTAATGTTGTTCACTATCTAGATAATGTTGGTTGGATATCATGATATACTAACAAAAAAAACTGCAAAAAGGAACTACTGGATTGTTCCTTTTATTGGGAGTCTCTGTTGAAGACGAATTGTAATGTAAAGACATGTTTTGTACAATGGAACAGTGATTAAGAAAGCCCACAGGCTATAGCAATAATATGAATGTGAATGAACAGTTAAGCTGTTCAAGTTCAGGATTTCAGGGTCGAGCTGTTCGTAATTCTCTTCTTGGGCTTATGTTAACCACAATACCGTAAAATGCATTTCATACATAAATCAGACAAAGTATATCTCCCATCCCAACTTTGTAGGATGTTGTTGCCATTTACTCTGACTGCATGGGTAGAACAAAATTGCATTTGATGCCCATCATGTGCTGAATAAGGATAAAGTTGCTATTTTCTTTACTGCTATGTTCAATGACTTAAATAGCTCTGATACTGGTTTGGCTACGTTTACTGGCCTATAGATCCATGGCTGTAGCTGCAGTGAGGACTGGTTGTCACCACAGGCATTTCCAATATATGATGCATTTGAATTCTGTGCAACAGAATACTACATAACAGGACAACTGAAGACACTGCAGTCTAGTTTTAGAATGGAACGCCCTGTTATTTGTCTGTAAACTAGTGAAGAAAACGTGTTGATTTATTAAAAACACTTTGAAATTGTAGGCTGGGAAATGTATGTACACGCTCACACACACACACACACACACACACACATACACACCTGCACCAGTGGTGCAATAAAAGTCTAATTCTTTCTTTATGGTCTTCCCTCTCCCAAACATCCACCAAAGCCTCAGCTGGACCAGGTCCATGTCAGGTCACAAAATAAAGACACGTCCATGACATCATCATTATGAGCTAAGTCTATGGAAGCAGTTGAGGGTCAGTGCATCCAGGAGGCCTCCAGCCCTGAGCGAAGCCTGTGTGTTTGTGTGCATGAGGAGCACCTAGTAACCGCTGGGAACAGCAGCACCTGTCTGCCGATGCTGTTGATGTGAAGTTGACCACCCTCAGCAGTAGCGTTCAGTGATACTGAATCATCAGGGTTTGACCCAGCAGGTGACAAGTATATTTGGTGTTAATGCATCAGTAACATTGACGTAATGGCCCAGGATGTGTAAAAGGATGGTCATCAGCAGCCATCCCTTCTTCTCTCCCTCCATCTCACCTCTCTCCTCGTTCTCACCTCTCCCTTCCTCCCCTCGCTCTTAGTCATCTCGGGATGTGTCAGTATTTCTATCGTTTTTCGAGGTCATGCCCAGTGGAGCGGAGAATGGCAATCTCCGGAGAAACAGATCGAATGGTGCCAAACCACAGCTTTTTTCCTCTACATCCCCCCAAACCAAAACCCACATCAACCTGACCCCTTCAGTGCCGCGCCTTGAGCTTGGGGCAAAGCCCTCCCCATACGCTGAGCTTATAAAAGTCTGGGGGGTATAAATGGAGGCACGAAAACTCAGAGAGAAAGAGTGATAGACGGAGAGAGAAGACATGGCAGGACAACGGACTATGGTGATGGCACTGATTGGCATCTCACTCTGGGCCACTGGTTCAGCAGCACCAACAGAGTGCCACTTCAACTCGCAAGGTGAGATAACCCTCTTTGGGGAGCATGTACAGAAGTACCTCAAAATGTGACATTATCCTCCAGAGCAGGAGTGTCAGACTCTGGTCCTGGAGGGATGAAGTCCAATTTGTGGACTCCACTGCTCTAACACTAACTGCTGAGCTGAATCAGGTGTTTAAAAAACAGGGAAATCACCAAGGCCCTCCAGACCTGGAGTCAGACAACCCTGTTCCGAAGAAACACTACACTCTTCCACCTGAGTGGAATTCCAGTGACTATTTTCGTTGCTAACATTTTTGGCACTTCTTATCACTGTCACTGCAACATAAATTCTACAGCAGCAAGTCCAGTGGAAATGCAGTGGATTCCTTTCTGGAAGGCCAAGAAATTTTGACTTTGAGGGCAACATCTGCAAATAACCAACAATGGGGTTCATTTGCTCTCTCTCTCGTTCTCTTTCTGTCCACAGCTCTGTGTGAGTACGAGGGGAGGGAATACTCTCTCGGAGAGACATGGATGGAGGGCTGTCTGCAGTGCACCTGTCTGCACCCTATCGGGGTGGGATGCTGTGAAATGTCAGTGATCGTTCTCTTCTAAAGGGATACTTAACACCTAACCGTGTGAATAGACAATTCCTATCTAAATAAGATCATGCTGTCTTTCATTCACTAGCTTGTTTACATTCAGGGGTCTGGAGTCAGTTGTCGTTTTTGTTATTTTGTTAAATAATAATGATGTAGGTTTAGGGAATAACAAGGTGTTAAAAAGATTCATGATGTGCTATTATAATAATTAAATAATTGTAGTAATTACTGGGAATTTTATCATAACTTATAGCAGTGGTTCCCAAACTACTGCCCAGCACATTTTTCTCTGTTTTCCCTGCTCCAAACACAGCTGATCCAACTAATCAGCTCATAATCAAACCCTGGGTTGAAGTGAATGCGTTGGTGTAGGGAAATACTAGAATGTGCACTGAACATCTTAGCATTTATTGTAAGTTATCATCATGGCCTGATCGCACAATAAGACTTAAGGGATATATTTGAAGTTTATGATTTAAATAACATTTTGAAACAGAGTAACTGATTTAAGAGTAACGATACTAATTTAGTATCAAGACAGTTATAGCCTTGCTTTCCACTTTATCATTTCTCTTTTGTATTATATATCTTGCAAGGCCAAAATATATGATACAAATAACCACTGTGCTCTACAGTTTTTCACTGATCATATAATCATCTACAGCTCCTTTCATCTGAAGTCGCAAAATATCATTGTTTTAGAATCATCCTACAGATGTACCTGCAACCAAATAGTTATTATTTTGGAATAGAATAGTAGAGTTGTTTGGACCTTTTATCCCTCTATTAAATTTCCTGTGACTCAATTGATCATTACTGCCCTTATTTGGTTCTCATCTATCCCCAGCGTTCATCGGCCTGTGGATTTTCCGCCTTGGTGTGAGGTGCGCGTTGAATCTCCAACCTGCAAAGTGAACCTAGTGTTGGCCTCTGACCCACGGCTGCCCTGCATTCCAGGAGAGGGGAACAGCGTGGACCCCAGCCATGGAGCCATGAACATGAAACTAGCAGGTTAACAAGCCAACCAAGCAGTTGATCTGTTTCTCACAAAAAGCCTGTGCTCGAGCTGGCATCTTGCTTCACCCATAGCGTCTGTTAGAATACTACAATAACAGTTATTTGCATTTAATAGGAGTTGGCTTGTCATGTGTGTCTGTTTCCCAGGGCTCACTGTTTGTAAACGATACTGCTTTTATATAAATAATGACAATGTAGAAGATGAAGGTTCTCTCCATCAGGAATTCCAGAGAAAGAAAAAAAAAAACTAAACTCTTTTACACAATGTAACTGAAAAGTGCAAAATCAAAAAGCTAATGGATGCTTTTAACTAATTATCCATTTTCAACTTGGCAGCAATTCAATTGTTTTAAAAATCTTGGCCATTTCTGAACAGTACTGGTATAGTTTTGTCATTTATACTACACAGTTGAGCTCATCTCTGCTTTAACTGGTTAAAACTATATCAAAAAATGGTTAACTATCTTTTTATGATACTGGACAATTATAATATGCATTTCCCAAACTAAAGCAACAGTTACACAAAGCAATGTACCTAAGAAATAAATCCCTACTGAACTGAATCAAAAGGTATAGTTTATTTGAGTGTGAAAGTTTAGCTGTTCTATCTGCGTTAACCTGCTTGACCAAGCAGGTCTATTATCTTAACCAGCTTAACCAGCTTAAAGGGTGTGCCTTTGCCTGTTTCAGCTGCTCCACATCCTTGACCATGTAAAACTAGAATCAATGTAAGTAAAGTACATCAAAGACCAGCTTAGACCATTTAAAACCACCTATCAACAAAATCTGACTTGAGCTGGGTTTTTCAGTTCAATGAACTTTATAAGAACATTTTCATCCTGGAACTGAATGCGTTTTCAGTTACATTTTGCAAAGGAATCTTATTTGTGTTCATGCAACGCTAACGGTTTCCATCAAGTAAAAGAAAGACTCCAAGAGTATCTCAAACGACCACATAGTTGCAAATAATATGAAGTTAACAAAACTAATGTTAAATCAACATTCACACCCTGTACACTCAACTTAAAGAATATGCTCTGGATTTGGAGTAATACTTCCTCATCCTTTATCACATTTTCCCTAACCACTTTAATTCACATTTATCAACACAAACAGCATGACTCTATCATCTAATGCACTATTGTAAATAAGCAGCTTAGCACTTGTCATGTGTATTTGATTATTGTGTACCACATTTATCTGAATAAAAAATGGGTTAAAATAGTGACTTTTTTTTTAAATCTTGCAACCAAAAGTAACTTATGGTCCTCAACGATTCCATCATTTTTATTTGCCAAGAGTTCAAACACTTTCAATATAGTATCTCTGTACACTGCTGGCCGTTATCGCACACAGTCAAAATATACACTGCAAAACATACAAGTGTTTCCATAAAAATAGAGTAGCTCACCAGGCAAGAGTTCATGTAAAATGATATAGATTAGCACATATGGCTGAAAAATACAATAAATATGGAACATTTGGAGCTGGTCATGTCTGAGGTGTTAAAAGTCTTTAACACAGGTTGACAAAACACACACACGCATATTAATTGCACTGCAAAAGATATAAACAAAACCAGAAACAAGAAGGTGCTGGCTTTCAATGTGGAATATGAGATGAATGTTCACTCACTCACTCACTCACTCACTCACTCACTCACTCACTGACTGACTGACTGACTGACTGACTGACTGACTGACTGACTGACTGACTGACTGACTGACTGACTGACTGACTGA